>CAKNYM010052302.1:111851-188689 GCA_932195095.1 Andricus curvator
GAACGTTTAACTAGTTTGTTGAACATTCATTTTATTGTTTGAAGATTCATAATTTTAGTTTAAAATTTGACTATTCCGTTGAAAATGAGTTTTTTTGTACAAAATTAATATTCTTTGTAGACAATTCATATATTTTGTTGAAAATTTAACTATTTGGTCGCAAATTGTATTTTTTGTTGGAAATTCATATGTTAGTTTAAAAAAATTAAAATTACTTGTTAAAAATGTGTCCTTTTTGGATGAATTCCACTTTTTTTTTACTTGAAATTGAAATATTTTTCAGTTCAAATATCAAACATCAGAATTAAACTTTTTTGTTGAAGATTCAACTTCTTTGTGGGAACTTGAACTTCTAAAAAAAATTATTCTCTTGTTTGAAGATTCATCATTTTGGTTTAAAATTCATATCTTTCTTGGAAAATGTTACTATTTCAAAGAAAATTTGTTTTCAAATCAATTTAGTTTGCTAAAAAGTCTGGTTAAGGTTGCCCCGTACAAGTTTCAATTCCCATTCTGTTTAGCCCTGTTGAAAAGGCGTCGTGTATCCTAGTTCAGGTCCTCAAGTCTAGGATTTCACAAGGTTGCGTACCTGTTCGTTTTCTTGATACGAAATGGACAATTTTCATGAAACGCTTTTTTGATACCTTTACCGTCTTGAGCGATGTCAACTGAAAATTCTCTTTCTTTAATAGGCTTGATTCTGTTCGGTACAGCGACCAGAAAACTGCTGAGACTTCCATATAAGTATCCTACTCAATTGCTTTGGGTTTCCTGTACCTTTGAGCCTCAGGTCTGTCGGCTGTCAGAGAGAAGGAGTTCTATCTACCATCTGATAAGGACGTATCTGATAATACATTCTATTCCTAAAACACTCCGCTAATACTTATGGAACAAAAGGTCAAATCAACTGCCTCGTGACATCTAGATGTAACGAAGGTAGGTGTATGAGCCCGTATCAATACAGCTTGAACACTATTTAAGAGGTAATCTAATCAAAGCTCACCCCTGTGGTTAGTGTCCTTACTACCACAAGTCGAAGGATGTGCGTTAGCATTACATCCGATGAGCAGTTGTCATCCTTTAATACAGCAGTTATCCAACAGATTAGGCCAGTCCTCAGATAGTGACGCGTCCTGGCAGTCAAATATTAAGTGCGATAAACAAATCACCAGAGGTTGGCGCCTGCATCTTAAATGATGCTCGATCTTTATTGTTACCAAGTCTCTAGGAACAAATCGTGGTAATACAATAAATTTACTATCGCCTCTGACATAAAATGTTTCCGTAGGTGTCTTGTAAGTCCAAGGTTCTCGTATTAGGTTAAATACGTTTTTTACTCTGTCAAACGTCTATTTGAGCTAAGAGACGCTCCTTGAGCTTGGTGAATGTTGACCTAGACAAAGTATAGATTGAACGGGAGACATCTAGTGTCGGGAGCTATGTCTTCGGGTGTATCTTTAGTTTTTTGATAGGATTTTCATATTGATCCTCGTGGATCCATAGTGAGGCCTGTAGTTGATGTTCTTGAGACTCGCGACTACTCCCGGATTGGCAGTTATTACAAGTTGGGTAGCTTGATAACGCGCCTTGACATCTATAACCTTCTATCCTTCAGTTTTCAAGATCAGATTTTGGACTGCTATCCTCTTAAGTACTGCCGTAGGTTTCACGAATACACCAGGAATCCAAGCCAGCAGCTTTACTGGCCTTGGTATGTCCAAGCTATCGATCACTTTGATCTTCACTCCCGCCCAAGGTTGTAATCCGTCAACAGCATCAATGAACCAAATTGGGAACAGTTCGTCCGAACAGACTGCGATAAAAGCATTATTGGTTATGTTTTTGATTTTCGAAAGAACTTATTTTGTTGCTACGAGTAGCGTGGGAAATATTTGGTAAATTTGTACCAAGACCTGTGTGTACAAAGAAGGCAATTTTACTCTGAGATGAACGCCCGGTATCCCCTTGTTTACGTCTTGACTCAGGCAGCCGTTTTAGGAATCGAGAGCTACTTGACTTTCGCTGCTTAGTCGAAATCATGCTGATACTTCTACCCTAATAACCACGAACTCTTACACATCATGGTAGTCTGCACTGCTGCTTCCAGGTCGCCGCTATCTGCGGGAGTTCTCAGGCCTCCTCATCGCGGTTAAGTTTGAATTCGCCTTCTCCTTGGGCAGGAAAAATTAATCCTCAAACATGAGGAATAGTCGAATTCACGCATCCCATAGAGGAGGTATATCATCTCATATAATTTTAGATTCTTTGACACATGAAACTATGAATGTTTGGAAAAAGAATTGATATATTGGAAAAATTATTTTATATCATAATAAATAAGTTTTTTTTCTATATTGAAGGATGGGTCAGCGAGGAGAAAACTCACCGAATATCTCTCTTATGTTACTATAAATTTAAAAAATATCCAGACAAAAATTCATGTTTGTCTTTTTGAGGAAATTGTATTTTTAGTTTTTTAGAAATAAAATTTTGCCATTTGTTTTTTAAGATTCAATTCAGAATTATTCAATTCCGCAAGCTATTAATAATTTTAAATTGTACAAATATAAAGTATTTAGATCGTTTTGCAATAACGGTAATTGAGGATATATATATATATATATATATATATATATATATAAACACTTTCAAAACATGTGAATGTGTGAAAAACCTCCGCCACGTGAATGAGTTTGGCGTTATATATTTATATTTATTTTTTTATTCAGACAATATAAACATAATAAAGGTTAATAAAGCTAGGTGAGAATACTTTAACATATAATTATCTTTCAATAGTAATATGTTATGATGAAAAGAAATGGTATTATTATTAAAAATTCAAGGTTTATTTTTAAACGTATTTTGATGAAGAAAAAAAAAATTATTTACTCGAGGATCATTAAGTTTGATTTTGAGAGTAGGTGACAGACCTTTGAACAAATTTGTCATACGTTTACACTTATTAGCCATTCCTCCTACCAAATGCTAGATGATTTTAAAAGAAAAATGTTTAATTTCTAATCGATATTTTTTTACTTTCTTGTTTTAGGATCCTTCATGAATTATCTTTGGGACCTTATTTGATAACTGAGAATCTGTGTCACCATGTCACATTACATTGAACAAAAAACTTACCAAACTACAAAAAACTATCTAAGATTGCGGGGTTAAATATTTAGATTAGGGTGTCCAAATGTAAAAAATCAACTTTTGATTTTTAGTGAGCGTTCCCCCCAATTTGTTCTACTTCCGGAAAAAGAAGTTTAGTGTTATTTTTCAAAGCGGTAAACAATAACATTAATGGGAGAAGGTCGGTATTTGAAGAAATGGAAAAAAGAATTACTTTTTATTCGATTTGTGTGAATTAAAGTTTATTAGCCTCTTGAGAAATGTTCAAGAAATGATTTCTATGCGATTTATTATAATTTAGAACACAAAATTCTATTGTATTGTGCACGGAAAATGCCTTAAAAAATACTTAAAAGCAGTTTGATGTAAAATACATGCTAAAGACGGTATTTTTCTAAACATTCTCAACATGAGTTATCTGATTGTTGCAGTTTAGGAATTTCAAGAATAACAGTTTTTATTTAACACATTGTGTGATTACATAAGCAGATTTAATTTGCTTAAGGAATTGTTCCTCAGTAAATTGTAAAAATTTATAATTTTCTGGAATTTTCGACACATTTATTGAATATTAAGAATAATATATTATTTGGCGATATTTGGAAGTTATTTTAACAACTATAATCTGTTTAACAATTTTTACTCTGTAAATAATGAGGAAGTGCGGAGGGATTGGTCACCAAAAATTGGAAGTCAAATTTTTCGGATCACCCTAATGTAGTTTTTAGGCTATAAAATTAGGATGTTGATTTGTAAAATCATGTATATAAAAAACTTGCTAACTGAAAATGCCCCTTCCAATTTAATTTAGAATCTTATAATATCCTTTAAAGATTCAATTACAAATTAATTAATTTTAAATGCTAATAATTTGAATAATCCATCGACATACATAAAATACTTTATTCGTTTTGAAATAATCTTGATTGAGATTATGTATACTTTATAACGTCAGAAGTTATCGGCCAAGCAAATATTCATCATACCAAATACACAAATGTACAAAGCCTGCGGAAAGTATATGAATTTAAGCAATATTAATGTTTTTTATTCAAGATTAGCATAATACATGCTGATAAAACTAATAAAAAAATTTTGAAATTTTACTTTCCAGTATTTTTTTAAAGAAATATGTTATAACTTTAAGAAAATTTAATTATTCCATATAAATTCTATAATTTGATGAATGGCTATTCTCAGAAAATTTTAGTTTCTTGATTAGGGAAAGTAAACAAAACTGAAAAGAATACTTTAAAGGACCTACGGTTTTCCCATTATTACTTTATAAATTATGGTGAAGTGAAAGACCATTTCGTATGAAATAAGGCAGTCTGACCCTAGATGTTAGGGCATTTTTTGGGCCATACGTTTTTAAAAAAAAAAAGCTAAGAAGTGAATTTTCCCAAAAAGACTTTTATTTTTTGTCTTGATTTTTTTTTATTTATATTAATATGAGAAAGATATCATGTGAGTTATGTCCCTGCAAAACAATCCCTTCATACAGAAAAACTAATTTCTATGCTGTCAAATAAATATCTTTGGTTGAAAATGTAACTACCCAGGCGGAAATATTATATATAGTTTATATATAGTGTGAAGTATTATATATAATATTCATTTGTTTTATACATTTTTTATATAAAACAAATGAATATTATATATAATACTTCACACTATATATAAACTATATATAATATTTCCGCCTGGGTATTTCATTAGAAATTCGACTTTTTCGGTAAAATATCATTTTCTCTGCAGGAAATCAATCTATTTGTTTGATATTCTAACTTTTTGGTCAAAATCAACTTTTTTGTTAAAGATTTATATTGTCTTGAAAAATTAAACTATTGTGTAGAAAATTCGTTGATTATGGTAAAAAATTAATCTTTTTTGCTAAAAAACTGGTTGAAAATTAATCTTTTTTGGTTAGGGATTCAAATATTATGTTGCAAATACGTCTTTTTTGCATAACTGCAACTGTTTTTGATTTGAAATTGAAATTTTTCAAGTTCGAATATCAATTATGCATTGCATTTTTCATTGCGAACTAATCTTTTTGTGGTTGAAAGTTCAACTATTTCGTTGAAAATCATCTTTTTTGTTAAAATTTTGATGACACATATCTGGAATCTTTGAAAATCTTTTCAAATATCCTTATGAATCTTAGAAAAATTATATCTATATAATAAAAATAAAAATTAAAGAATATATATAGTTTTTCAAAATTTTTTGTTGCTATTAAAAATGGTATTCTTCTTCAAACTGGGAAGCTGTACGCGCGCATGGCGCGAAATTCATAATTTTTGTAGAAGACAAATTGAAAATTGGTCAAGAATTGCAACGGTGTATTACGAAACATAGCATTGTCAAAATTACTGGTCTCAGGAGGAAATTATATTTCTGAACATTTTGATTATACCGTGATCTAGAGGAAGAAAAGCTCCACTTGCAGCAATTGTTACTGATTGTTATATATTATTTTCATTTATAAAATTTTTCAAAAACTCGGTCGCAATTTTCGATACCAATTTGGATCTGATATTTGTTTATCGGCAACCGAAAACACAGCCGGTGCCGAATCTCATGGAAATTTTTATTACGTAATGTAACTTCTCCAATCATGAAAGATTCGAAATGCCAGTTAGCTCGAAACCGTTCGAGTTTTCGAACAATTGAACTATTTTGAAATGCATTAGGATCATAATAATAATACTAAGATTGATGATAAACTTAAATCTTATTATCTAACATGATCATCTTACGTTATGATGATGAAAAACACACATCAACCATGACACTTTGAATAAGTGAAATATGATAATAATCGGAAATCTGTTTAATTACAGCAATATCATATATGATATTTTTTACCTCATCTTCTATCCTTGAATGTCACGTGATTATCTCATATCAAGGTGTTAACTGATAGTCACGCGAACGTTTAGCAAAGCTTTCGTTAATTTGGCTTTCTGTTCTGGATTGAAAATAAGGACAAGAACTTTATTGCCTTTACCACACCATCCAGCCCTATCTCAGATTTTGAAGTAAGAGTTCAAATTAGTAATAAAACAGACGTTAGTATATATAGCAGTGAATATATTCCAAATTTCTCAGTCGCCGTTTAGAGAGGCTATCCAGAAGAAATGAAGATCGCTAGCTGCATTTTAATTCTAACCTTTGTGGTTTATCTGGATTTTATTGGTAAGTGAAATTAAAGTGACCATATATCCAGATTCTTTGGATATGTTCTCATATCACCATTAGCGAATGTTCTTTAATTACGTAAGGATCATTTTTGAAATGGTATACCCCCTTTACCAATTCTGTAAGGATTCTTAAGATTTATATGACCCTCCCCCAAAACTTCTTACGTAAAATGTTATGTATTTGACTCAATATATCCACTATTTTCTTCTTAAACGTGAACTCACAGAATTTTAAAAGATCTCAAGGGATTACACAATTTTCAGGGTTTTCAAACGATTCCAAAGTGTTTTTCGAAACACTTTAAAATAAGCCACGGAATTTCAAAAAGTAATATAGAATTTCTTGTGTTATGGAAGCTTTTTCACAATTTTTCAGGGAAGTGGATGTTAATCATATCACGGAATTGAATAGGAATTTGAGAGCTTTAGAAGATTCCAAAGTATATTCACGGATTTTATATAATCATCAGTAAAATTTTCCACTAATTTCGATTAGTGACTAAATTCATATTTTTTTCACGAAATTTGAAGCATATCAGGAGATTTTAATCAGATTGCAAAGATTTGAAGGGATTCCAATCGAAATTTTTAAAGATTTCAGGAGTTTTCAAATATTTTGCAAAATGTGAAGTGTTTTCGAAAGATTTTAACAGATTTTAAGAGATATAAATGGGTTTCAATTATCTTGAAGAATTACGAGGAATTCTTATGCATTTTAAAATATTTGAATGGATTTTGATATATTGTAAGGAATTTCGAGAGATTCGCAAAGATTCCTAAGGAATTTAAATGTTCCAGTTAAAAGAGATTTCAAAGATTTGAAGGGTTCCCCTAAAAACTCGAAATATTTCAAGAATTTTCACAGGTTTTGTTGTGTTTGAAGAAATCTTAAAAGATTTGAAAAGAATTCACTGTATTTCGAAAAAATTCATGCGATACAGAAGTATTTTCAAAAATTTTGAAGGATATCAGGGGATCCCAAAGAATTTTCACATGATTTATAAGATTTTTGAAATAATTTACGGAACTTTAAAGGATTGCAACGATTTCCAGGGATTTCATAAGATTTCATTAAAGACGTGCAACAGATTTAAAAATTGGCTCAATTCATTGACTATTAATTACAATTATGTCATGTTAAATGTTACGTAATACAAAATTAATGAAAAAATTGATGATATTATGTCTATGATAGTACAAAAAGAGATTTTAGCAGTCAAAACATTTAATACTTAGCATATTAATAAAAATTGAAGAAATGAAACTTACGTAAGAAATTCTTACGACCCCCGCCCCCTCAAGCTTTATGTAATTAAATGACGCTCCCTTATTGGTAGGCTCATGAGAAGTCGAGTACACGGGCATAAACCCAATAATAATACAGTCGGCATTAACTCGATCGTAAAAAAAATCATTCATTTGTAATTCAGTTGATCTTTATGAAAAGGTATCTCATTTGGGAAATTGTTTAGGTTGCTCATCAGCCATGCCAGGACCACCGAATTTTGATCCATCCAACTGGGTCCAATGGGTGACAGTAGAAACACATGGTCGTCAGGTGAGAGTCAAGAAAAATTTTTTGTCTGGCAAGGTGTTGGCTATCGAGCTTCCTGGTCAGTTGCCTTTTAGAGCACTCCCTGGGGAAATTAAGCGTGTAACTGATGACGCTAAAAATTTGCACTTTGTTGCACAAGTAAATCCCAAAACTGGGAAATGGATCGCAGTTGGCCTTATGAAACCAGCTTACAATTTGATTTTACCACCTCTTCCTCCAATTAAACCGCTTGATCGTCCTGAGACAAACGAAGGTTTATGAAGTCACTGATATACATCCATGCCGATAGAGAAGGACTAAAGCGGGATTTAAGCGACTCTGCGTCATTAACGATCGAGCTATATTCGGTTATGTTTACCCGAGAATCTGTAAAATCTATCGGCAAGGATTTCAGTCATTATAAATATTATTATTTGAATGACATGTGCTAAACGTAAACAAAAAATAATGTTTATTTAAGAATTGTGTAATATTCATTAATATAAAAACCGAATTTACTGAGAGTTACTTTTACTTACAATATAATTTATTTAATGTTAGGTTTGTGGCAAAGCCAAAGTTAACTTTTACCATAGCTTTAACTATTGTTGCTTGACAGTTCAGTATATTTCAAGAACGGTGAATACTAACATGGTGAACGGAAAAGGTTTCTGTCAATTTTTTGATCCCGAAAAAGTTTCGGATAAGGTGGGCAGAATTAAAATCTAGGAAGTTCTAAAAAAGTGTAGTGTCAATAGTTGTCTCCTGAAAACAGAAAATCAATATATGCAGGTAGTAAAGCACGTGTAAAGGTACATAGACAACTTAGTGATTGGTTTGATATTAGGTAGGGTATTAGACAATGATGGGTTATAACCATTCTGCTGCTTATCATATTCATAGGAAAATGTCTCAAAATGGCTCATACAGTCGAAGAATGTGTTAATCTCGAGAATGTGAAAGTGCGCTGATTAGCGTTTGCAGATTATAATATTATTATGGAACAATCCGCTTATTATTTTCAAGGAACGTTGAGTAGACTAAATGCTAGCATGAATACCACAGATCTTAAAATAAACATAAACGAAACAAAAATTATTTTATTTGAAAGAAGTTATGGAGAAATGGAGAGTTATTCGAGCGTATAAACAAGGGTCGGAAGTTTATCGGCAGTTCAGTAGCCATTACTAGGAATAAAAATATGATTAAGTACTCATTGCTACAGGAAATAAGTACGCAAGACGCACTGAACATCTGAAATAATGAGGAGTCATAAGGCTACTGGCAGTAGCTCAGAAGGCGATTTTATTAAACACTTGTAGAATTCTCAAAAAGTTTCTGGACTATCAGGAAGCAGGGGACTAGAAACCTATGAAGGGGCAAATGTTAGCTGTAAGAAACCAATCAGCGCTTGCGGCCAGTGTGAAAGGACAACAGCGGTGAAAGACGAACTCTAAACTACACCATGCTTCTAATTTTGTATCTAATACATCATTAAAAAACAATCAAAAAATTGTATTAAATTAATTCATAACATGCTTCTCTCATCAGGCACTTGTCTCAGTCCGTGGCTGATGATGAAAGAAATGGTTCAAGCTCTCCTTCATCAGCTGAGGACTATATTTTTTTCCCAACAGTGTAGGGAAAAGCGAGTTTTGACGTATCGAGAACTGGGTAAAATCGCATTTTGTCCACGGCGTTGGGAATAATAATAATAAGTCGGAGCGTCGGTGTCTTGGGCGGTTAGGCGTTTGGACTTCACGTGATAGGTCCAGAGTTCGACCCCTAAACCGGTAAGTTTGGACATTTTTCTATGTAGTTTCAACAAGGTGCTGATGGTTCGGATCCTACCTTAAGCTGTAGGTCCCATCACCATGCAATTGGGTGCAACCTGGTCCATGGACCGTTATTTATGCATAATATGGGTACTCATGCGCTTCCTTTCAGCAGAATTTTACTTTTTTCTAGTTATATAACACACACACACATATATATACATATAACATATAATATAATATAATCAGTCAAAATTATTCAAATTATTCAAAACGTTTTATCCTGGTTCAAAGATTTATAAAAAAAAAATTGTAATCAATTCTGGTCAGCAAGGGTTTTTCATTATAACAATTTTTATAAACTATGAAGCTAGAGAGTTTACAAAAGAATAAAATTTGTTATCAATAGTAGGTATAGGTTCTGCAATAGTTTTATAGAAAATTATAAAACTGTTTGGCTATAAGATCAATTCACGAACAGAAGTTTACATCTAATCGAAAGATTTCTTTTTGCTTTCAAGAGACATAACATCGATATAGATAATGTACAAGTTTCAAATATCTTTGAGCAATTCATTGTGCAAATATTTCAACTTATTTCAGAAAAATCTCAATTTGAGACCATTGAAATTTGTGCTGCAAGGCATTTAACATCAGTGTTTGTCTGTGAGTGAAGTAATGGGTAAACCAAAAGTGCCTTTCCTAAATTGACTATGTGATTATTCTTGACAGACTCACTAAGTGTTGTATACAAATTCGATTGTCTGAGATATGATCTAAGATATTCTGCCCTTATCAACTGATTTCTAATCTGTTTCACCCGATTTCATGAGTGGTTTATCACAACTTTTTCAGAATAGTGATTCATATACAAAATGAAATATAAACTTTTTACGTAAAACTTGTATTGTGCTATCAACTATATTTTAGGCATGCGCGATTTTTACCTACATTCGATAACTTAAAAGAAAACTAAGTTTTCTAACAAAAAAAGCAAAAAAGTTTTTTGCGAATGTAACATCAGGGCCCTGAATTTGATTGTTAACTTCTCTTTCTAATGTGAATTGAATTTCTGGATGCCTTAAATTTAATCTCTTCAGAAGACAGATATTATATTCAGATATTGCGATCCTAAAGTTTTTAGTATCTACTACATGTGTACGGAAAGTATCGGACCTTATTTCCTAACTTTGTACCTAGTTGTGTTAGTGTCAACAACAGGTATTTCCTATTTAGAGGGGACCTCTATGAGGCACCTAACTAAGTGATGCGGAGAAAGACTGTATATTGAATTTTACCAAAAGCTAGGCCAGTTATGTTCGAAAACCAACTTAATGATTTGAGAAGTGTATGGTGATGATTCTACGTATAAGTAATACTGAAACTGAAGAACGGTTTGGGCGATTTAAAAGTTATCGTACTTCAGTGGAAAGTCACCATCGCTCTGACAGGACCACGACGAACAAAATATCTCAACATGTGGAACAAGTGCACGTATTAATTAATGAAAATCATCGTTTAACAGTAGGAAAGATAAAGAAAAACTTCGGAATGTCGAAAATTATTTTAAGGAAAATTTTGTGTCAAGATTTGGGGATCAGTCGCGTAGAGCAAAACGATTTCAAGACGTATAAGAAATTATAGAGGATGCAAAAAGCAGCTGTTATCAATTAAAAAAGGTAAACTAAGGAGTGCTTACGTAAGTGTGAGTATTTTTAAAAAAAGGTTGTGGCTTCCAAAGGGGAGCACTTTGAACGTAATATCATCGCGATTGACCAAAATTAAATTACTCTTATCCCTGGTACACCATAATGCCTGATACTTTTCGGACAGACCTCGTGAATATTAGGCTACAGTATCTGATTATTAAATTTTATCATCTGAATATTACAGTTCAATATATGTGGCGAGGACAAAAACCGACCTTACAGAACATTTTTAGCTTCTCGAAAAAATCGTGTTTTCATGGGACGGGCCCCTGCCTCGTGTTAAATAAACGTCATACAAAAAGCGTTATATTCCGTTCAATTTTGACAGCACATATTTGAAAATCGGCTCGTTTGATCGGGCACGCTTTCGCTCTTTGGAATCATCAAAACCCTTCCGTTCAATTTTTGGTGCTGTAAGGTTGGTTTCTCTGTTCCACGCCACATATGGCGGATCGCTTGGTATGCACGCAAGCCCAAACTCCCGTTAGTTTTTTTCTAAATAGAGAGTCAAAGTCTGTTTACAGTAATCAAAAACTATTGCATTTGAAATCCCGTGTAAAAGTGTACGGATGGTAGTTTAAATTATCCAGAGTCTATAAATATAGGACTATAATACGTAATCGCACAATAGAAAATGCAAAACAGCCAATCAGTGGTTAACTTATAATCGAAAGTGCATTCTCTACTCTCACTTGCATTGGTTTTATTAGCAACTGACACAGGTTTGGCCTGTGCAGGCGAGCAGAATAGTATCCAAACCAAAGGCATCGATCCTATTTTAGTGGAGAACAACGCTGAAAACTCGTCGATAACGAGGAGGTTAAGTGTACAGGATGCGGCTCGTTATACCATCAGTGGTGTTCATTACAATTGATTTGTCCACCAGGATATGCTAGAAATGATGAAAAAAAACTTTTAAACAACATAGAACACTGATGAAAAAAGATTTTGATGATTTCAAAGGCACAAGAGAAAAACTTAGAAACAAAATGGACACCGCTGAAAACTCTACCACTGCTAATCAGAGTGTGTGCAGTTTTATCACAAATATCTGCTTACAAATCCGTGAAATTCTAAATGTAGCTGCAGCCTATATAAAAAGAATTGGTGATTTGTCACAGAATCCAACTGTTCCAAGAAAACTCCTTAAAACATCCTTCGAAATACGGAAGGATCCGAGAAAATGAGAAAAACCTCCACAACATCGGACTTGCTCTAGATCGAACAATGATGCAGAAGAAGGAGATAGCGGCCATGACGGCTTTCAACACCAGGGACAAGGCAGGACAAGCAAACCTCAGGATTGGTTACCTGAACAGAATCACGACCATCATTTCGAAGGCGACCGAGAAAGGAGCTCGTAGTTCATGTGAACTATCAAAACAGTAGAGCACTTAACACTAGAATAAGGGAGCTACAATCATCCATCGGGCTGCGCGAGTATAATATAATTTTGTTAAATGAAACTTGGCTTCAAGATATTTGATCGACAAGTGAATTATTTGATAGTAATTAATATGATTGTTATATGAATGAAAGTCAAGGCTCGATTTTTTGTGAGGCGATGGTAGGGGGTACTTATAGATATAGATATCAATTTCAAGTTGTACCAAATAAACTTGGATGCTTTCCGACAAGAAATTCCACCTGTCAATGCCTTCGGTGCAAAAATAATACGTAACGCTAGAATAATCTATATCATAGTGCTGTATACCCCCGCCCCCCCTTCTTCAAACCTAGAGCATTTCAATATTATTTTCAAACACTTGCGAAGTTCTGTGAACTATAAAAAATAGATTTATTATCGCTGGGGAATTTAACATTCAAAATTTTCTCCTACTCTTGAAATTCGCGCCGTAATTCTTGGCAGCGGTATACTACAAAACATAATATTGTCCAAATTACTGGTCTTTGGAGAAAATTATATCTCCAAATGTTGACCTAACTATGATCTAGAGGAAGAGAAGTTACACTCTTATCAATCATCACTGATTGTTACATATTATTCTCATTCATTAAATTTTGAAAAAACTTGGTGGCTATCCTGGATCTAAAATTTGTTTATCGGAAACCCAAAAAACATCCTGGCGCCAAATCTTATAATATATATATATATATATATATATATATATATTTGTTTGTTTGTTTGTTTAATAATTTTACTACTTGGAACATGAAAGTTTGGAATTTTCGGGTACCTCGAAATTGTTCTAGTTTCCGAAGCTTTAGAGTAGCTCAAAATTATTTACGATCAGTTTCAAAATACTAATTATTTTATTAATTTAAATCTATTCGTGTAACAGGATCATCTTACGTTATGACAAGAAAAGTAAATACAGCAACCATTACACTTTAAATAAGTGTGATCTGATAATAATCGGAAAACTATTCAATGACAGCAATATCATTCCTCATGACAATAGAATATACCAAGATATCCCATTCGAACTTATTTATCTCCCAGGTTGTTCCAGAAATATCATAGAGACCACCCGTCGGATATCCTAAAAGGCAGAAATTGGGATATCCCGGTAATATCACCAGGATATCTGGGAAGACGTTTCTGGGATATTCAAATGTCCCAAATAGGATATCAAAGTTTTTATATTATCTATTTGGGACATTTTAATATCCCAGAAACGTCCAATAGACATCTCAATTTCAGCCTGACTGGATATCCTACGGGTATCCCTGTGATATACCTGGGGAAACCTGGGAAATAAATGTGATCGATTGGGATATCCGAGTATGTCCTATTGCTGTGAGGGATATACAATATTTTACGAAGCTGACTTTAGCTATACATATAGATTTGAAAATTGGGGAATTTATTTAAACAAAAGTAATTGTCCTATCAAAAAACTGAAAACATATCCGCACTCCTCTAAGGCATATCTCTAGGACTTTTTCGAAAAATAAAAAAGAAAGAGTTTTAAACAAGTAAATTGTTATAAACAATACGGAATTCAATATAAATGAATGCATTGGTCTGAAAATAGTTTGAAGCACATTAGTAGATACTTCAATAAAATACGCCCAGGAGTTTTTTCAATCAACGCGAAAAAATGATTATTTAAACAAATACAATGTTTATACAATATTTACGTTTTGGAGTGAGAATAAATTCAACTAACACTATATAAACACAAACTACATGAAGATAACACTCTTTTCAACTCTAAAAAACCACTCATAGAGAATAATTCATCAATTAAACATTATTTTTATCAACTCCACTCTCACTACATAACAAAAAAGTTGTTGCATATGGATTTCAATATTCGGACATATAGCTAGAAGAAACTAATAGTCCCAGAAAAAATATAAAGATTTCGTTGGTTGCGTCTCGGCCACATCTCTAGGAGTTTTTTTAATCATACAAAATAGTATATTATGCACCTAGGGGGAAAAGAGGGACTTTTTCACTACGCGCTCGTCGACGACTTGTACTGAAAACATACATAAGTCGAAAAAGTGCCTCTACCCCTTGGCGCATACGATATTATTCAATGAAGATGCATGCAATTTATGTTAACTTATTCCAAATTATCAAAAATTCGATAAAAAAATTGCCGAAAATGGTTGGTAATTTACGGTAATTTTAGAGGTGATTTATGGTAACTTACCATAAATTGCCCCAAATTCAATTTAGACATGTCTATAAATTTGCGGAAATTTCCGTTCATTTATGCTAATTTTACAGGTAAATGTGGTAACTTATCATAAATTACCCAAAATTCATTTTTATAAATTTCCATAAATTTCCGGAAATTTATTAAAATTTTCGATAATTTATGGTAACTTTACCGGTAAATATGACAACTTACATTAATGACTCAAAACTCATTTTCAAATATTTTCCTAAATTTCCGGAAATTTATGACAAATTTCGGTCATTTATGGTAATTTTACAAGTAAATATGGTAACTTACCATAAATTACCTAAAATTCATTTTAAAAATTTTTTTTATAAATTTCTGCAAATTTATAGACATGTCTAAATTGAATTTTGGGCAATTTATGGTAAGTTACCATAAATCACCTCTAAAATTACCGTAAATCACCAACCATTTTCGGCAATTTTTTTATCGAATTTTTGATAATTTGGAATAAGTTAACATAAATTGCATGCATCTTTACTGAATAATATCGTATGCGCCAAGGGGGAGAGGCACTTTTTCGACTTATGTATGTTTTCAGTACAATTTGTCGACGAGCGCGTAGTGAAAAAGTCCCTCTTTTCCCCCTAGGTGCATAATATACTACTTTGTATGATTAAAAAAACTCCTAGAGATGTGGCCGAGACGCAACCAATGATACCTTTAGATTTTTTCTGCGACTTTTAGTTTTGTCTAGCTATATGCCCAAACATTGAAATCAAAATTCAATGGATTTCTCGAGTGAGAGTGGAGGGGGTAAAAACAATGTTTAAATTGGAGGTTTTCCATTTTGAAAAATGTATTCGCATTCAATTATATTCGAATAACGACATCTGGTTGTTATTTATAATAAATTATTATCTTTCAATAATTGCTCAAACAAATAATGAATATTATTAACAATGTAATTGTTTAAATAATACTTGTTTTGCATGATTAAAAAAGCTTCTAGAGATATAGTCGGGACGCATACAACGAAATCTTTAGATTTTTTCTGGGACTGTACAATATTTGGAAGATAGATAATATTCTCGTCAGATCACTGAAGTTAAGCAGCGTTGGGCGCGGTTAGTACTTGGATGGGCGACCATTCGAGAATACTGCGTGCTGTTGACATATTATGGGTGTGGTGAGCCCACACTTGTAGTTATTTACTACAAGAAACTATCCACCTAGAAACACTACCCAAATCGGGTAGTGTCACGCCTACCCTGAAAGGGAAATGGCTTAATGGTATACATACGCGACTTTTATAAGGTTTTGAAGATTTGAAAATATTTCACGAAATTTCAAAGAGTTTGAAAGATTTCTACAGATTTTAAAAGATTATAAGGGATTTTTATTAGATTTTCAAGATTTTAAGTGATTTTAAAAATTTTAAAGCATGAACTCGATCGTGAAAGAATTATTCTTTTGTAACATATTTGATCTTCATAAAAAGGTAATCTTATTTTTTTGCGCAGAAACGTTATATGTGTTATTTTATTTTAAAACATTATCTCATTTGGGAAATTGCTTAGGTTGCTCATCTTCCATGCCAGGACCATCGAATTTTGGTCCATTCAACTGGGTCAAATGGGTGTCTGAAGAAAATCATGGTCATCAGGTGAGAGTCAAGAAAAATCCTTTGACTGAAAAGTTGATGGCTATTGAGCTTCCAGGTCAGTTGCCTTTTAGAGCCATCCCTGGGGAAATTAAGCGAGTAACTGATGACGCTAAAGATTTGCACTTTGTTGCACAAGTAAATCCTAAAACTGGATAATGGATCGCAGTTGGCCTTATGAAACCAGCTTACGATTTGATTTTACCACCTCGTCCTCCAATTAAGCCGCGTGATCGTCCTGAAACAAACGGAGGTTTTTGAAGTGATTGATATACATCCACGTCGATAAAGAAGGACTAAAGCCAAATTTAAACTACACTGCATCATAATGATCCAGCTCCATTTGGTTTTGTTTACCTGAAAATTTGTAGAATCTATCGGCAAGGATTCTAGTCATTATGAATCATATGTATTTGAATAACAGGTCCTGTACGTAAACAATAAAATAATGTTTATTTCAAAATTGTGTAATATTCCTGAATAAAAACAGAATTGACTGAAAATTACTCTTACTTATAGTATAATTTATTTAATGTCAGGTTTGTGGCAAAGCAAAAGTTAGCTTTTACCATAGCTTTAAATGTTGTTGTTTTACAGTTCAGTGTATTTCAATAACAGTGAATGCTAAAATGATAAACGAAAAAGGTTTCTGTGAATTTTTGGAGTCAGAAAAAGCCTTGGAGAAGGTGGACAGAATTAAAATCTAGGAAATTCTAAAAAAGTATCGTGTCAATAGTTGTCTCCTGAAAACAGAAAAGCAATATATGCAGGCAGTAAAGCACGTGTGAGGGTACATAGTTACTTATTTATTAGTTTGATATTAGGTAGGGCATTAGACAAGGATGCGTTATAACCATTCTCCTGCTCTTCATATTCATAGAAAAATATCTCAAAATATCTCTTTTAGTCGAAGAAGATGTTAATCTCGGGACTGTGGAAGTGCATGGATTTGCTTTTGCAGATGATAATATTTGTTAGGGACAATCCGCTTATTATTTCCCAAAAATGTAGTAGCCTTTGCCAGGAATAAAAATATGAACAGATGCTTATTTCTACAGGTAATAAGAACGCAAGATGCACTGAACATCTGGAACAATGAGGAGTCAATAATGAGCAGCTCAGAACACGGTTTCATTAAACACCTGAAGCACTGTACGAGACTTTCTAGGCTATCAGGAAGCAGAGGAATGAAAACCTGTGAAGTGGCGAATGTTAGTGTAAGGACAACAGCTGGAAAAGACTAACTAAAAACTACACCATGCTTCTAATTTTGTACCTAATACAACATCATCGGAAAAGATTTAAAAAATCGTATTAAATTAATTAATAAAATCCTCCTCTCATCAGGCACTTGACTTAGTCCGTGGCTGATAATGAAAAACTTGGTTCACCCGAGAACAAGTTATTGAAAAAAAATAATAATAAGTCGGAGCCCCGGTGTTCGGGTGGTTAGGCGCTTGGACTTCACGTTAGAGGTCTAGAGTTCGACCATTGAACCAGTACCTTTGGAAATTTGTCCGTGCACTTTAATCGAGGTTCTGGTGGTTCGAATCCCACCCTAAGCTGTAGGTCCCATCACCATGCACTTGGCTGCAACCACGTCCATAGATGGTGGGGTGAAAACAAAAGCTTTGCCCAATATGTCAAATTAGGCACGGTGCTCTCATCAGACTACTTGACTGCATTACTAAAATGTTAACTATTGGTTTTCGATTGTAAGTTGTACAATTTTATAGAATTCAAACTCGAATTTCAATCTTAGTGCACCCAAATTCAGCTATTTGCCCTAAAAGCCCGAAAATTTCGAGTCTAGAACAGCTCGAGGTTGCTCGAAGCTCTAAGGGATTCTCCAGATTTCTGAGAAGAAATTTGGAATCAAAATTTATAAACTCTAAAGTTTTTATTTAAATGCAGTATATTTATGGAAAATTAAATAAATTGGTCGGTTTCCATGAGACCATGAAATTTCAAGAAAATTGTAATTTTTGATCAATATGGTTTATATATTTGAAAAATAGAACTAATTAACGGATTTCGAGAAAAACTCAGTGCTGCGGAGGTTTTTGTGTTTCTGACTACAAACCTGAGGTCACGAATTCTATTTTGTTGATTATATTTTCAGCAATTTTTCAATATGCCGGATTTCACTTTATCGGCAACTGTTTAGAAAACGAATTTATATTCTGAACAAGTTATTTTATATTATAAAAAAAAGGTTTTTATATTAAGGGATAGTTTACCGAGGAAGGAACTCATAGGATATCTCTTTCATGTTATTATACATCTGAAGAAGAATCAAGAACAAAAATTGAAGGTTGCCTTTTTGAGAAAATTGAATTAGAAGTTTTTTCGAAAAATGTTTAAACGATTTGAAAAAGAGTTGACGTTACTACAAGCTGTCGCAAAGAAAATACATTCACGTTAATTTGTTTCCAAGATACAAAATTCAAAGTTTTGTTGATTTTTTCATCATTCACCTAAATATTGAAGTAGCCCTAAGTTTATGAAAAAATCTTTCGGTAGTAAATAAAAAATGGTGTCTTTCATTTTGCCTTGAAGAACAATACATTGTACATTAAATCAAATCCGTGACATCATCAGGTGCAGACTTACCGAATTCGTCTAAAACCGGTCTATTATAAAACTTAGTATTGGCAATTTACAGCCTGGTATATGTGGATAACTGTTTCAAAAGATAAGATTTTGTTTTCTGATAGTGTGTAATTATATTTAAAATTCTCTGCTGAAATAAAATTAAAATTTCAAATTTTTTTTTCAAATATTCAATTCAGGATTATGCAATTTCTCTTGCTATTAATAATTTCAAATTATCCAACTTGTAATAAGTATTGAGATCGTTTTGAAATAACGGTAATTTAAGGTACAGTCGAACCTCCATAATTCGAACAGCAAGGGACCGGCTGAAAAGTTCGAATTATGGAGGTGTTCGAATTATCTGCATCTGGTTTTCTGTATAGGAACGTCAAGGGACCGGAGAAAATGTTCGAATTATGGAGGAATTCGAATTATCGGGCAAGCAAATATTCATCCCACACAAAAACAACGTGTGATACTGTAAGAAACCTCCACCACGTACATGAGTTCAAGCAATATCAATATTTCATTTATTTAAGATAAATGTTTGCGAATTATTTAGTCTGCATTAGAGAAAAGACAGCAGACGTTCAAAAATATTTTTGATACATTTACACTTGTCAGCCAGTTCTCTTGCCAAATGCTAGATGAGATTGAAAGTAAAATGAATAATTTCAGATTGATATTTTTTTACTTTTTTGATTTATGATACTCTTTATACTTTCTTTAGGACCTGATTTGGTAACTGAGCATAAGGGAGGTCGGTGTCTGTCTGTTTGTCTGTCTGTATGGTTACCTGCATGTTGTAGTCATGCTAACTTTTTAAGAATTTGACCAATCGAAGCAGCCTCTGATATCTAAATGTTTTGCAAACCCCGAAAAGTTTAGTACGTGTTTTCCATACAAAGGACGTTGTTGTGAATTTTATTCTGAATCGTCAATATTAGGTGAATAACATTGTCAAACTGACTGGTCTCAGGAGAAAATTCTATTTCCAAACTTCGATTAAACCATGATCTAGAGGAAGAAAAGTTCCACTAGTATCAATTATTAATGATTATTATACAGGGTGTCCCGCCACCTATACAACCCCTTGTACTATGTGATAGTGCACAAATAAATGAATCAAAAGTCCTCTAGCAAAAATGTTGTCCGAAGCTTAGTTTAAGCACAAAAACCTTCAAAGTTGGGCCTAATCAACCAATGAGAAGCGAGCTTTACTGACCACTTGTACGTACACACTATCTTTATGCTTGAGACACGTACACGTGGTCGCTTAAGCTCGAAGGTCGCTCGCTACTCATTGGTTGATTAAGCCCAATTTTTAAGCTTTTTTGTGCCCAAACTAAGCTTCGGACAAGTTTTTTGTAGAGGACTTTTTTGTTTATTCTTGTGTGCACTATGCAGGGTGTCATTTATTAAATTTTTCGAAAACATGGGCGCTATCCTGCATCCACAATTTGTTTATCGGCAACCCGAAAAACATAATGTTACTTCCTTAAACGTGAAAATTTTGAATTTGCAGCTATCTCGAAACTTTTCAAGTTTCCGAAACTTTAGAGTAACTCAAAATAATTTACGATCATCTTAAAAATACTAATTTTCTCATGAATTTAAATCTATTCGTGTAACAACTTCATCTTACGTTATGACAACAGAAGAAGATGTATCGATATAAGATATATCGAGATATCCCATTCAATCTTATTTATCTCCCAGGTTGTCCTAGAGAGATCCCAGGGATAACCCGTCGAATATCCTACGAAGCGTGAATTAGGATATCCCAGTAATATCAGCAGGATATCTCGGATATCTGTGAGACGTTTCTGGTATATTTAAATGTCTCAAGGAGGATATTAATATTTTTATATAACCTACTTGAGAAATTTTAATATCCCAGAAACGTTCCATAGACATCCCAATTTTCGCCTGGCTGAATATCCTACGTGTCATCCCTGGGATATACCTGGGACAACCTGGAAGTTAAATGAGATCGAATAAGATATCCCGTTATTTCCTTTTGCTACGAGAAATGTATCATATTTATTATTTGACTATCTATTCTTGAATATCACGTAATTTTGTCATGTCAAAGTATTAATTGATAGCGAAGTAAATGTTTTGCAAAGCTGTTGGTAGTTACTTTCATCTAAGATTTACGACTAATAGTAAATTTTAGTAATGCAACAGATGCTAGTATATATAACAGTGAACATATTCCAAATTTTTCAGTCTCCGTTCACAGGATCAGTATAGAAGAAATGAAGATCGCTAGCTGCATTGTAATTCTAACCTTTGCGGTTGATCTGGATTTTATTGGTGAGTGTGGTTAATGTGACCATAGAACAGATTCCTCGGGTGTCATTGTACGTTTTTTTCAAAGTATAGAAGTTTCTGATTTTTAATTTGTAAAAACAATGGTGAGAGTGAAGTCTAATGGTTTTTGAAAATCCGAATTGCGGTTGTATCCCTTTGCCTTGAGTTCCTATCCCCGTTAGGGTATGTCCTTCAATTACGTAAGGATGATTTTTTAAATTGTATACCCCATCCACGAATTATGTAAGCATTCTTAAGATTTTTATGAATCTACGCACAACCTACGAATGATTTTATATATTTGACTCAATATATTCAATGAATTCAATATATTCAAGAGATTTCAAAAGGTTCCAAAGTATATTCACGGATTTTATATAATCAGTAAATTTTTTTAATTATTTCGATCAGTGACTAAATTCTTAGTATTTTCACGAATTTTGAAGGATATCAGGGCATTTTAATGAGATTTTGAAGATTTGTAGGTAATATTTAAATCGAGATTTGAATACATTTCAGAAGATTTGAAAAGGTTTGCACAAATGTAAAATGGTTTTAATGCATTTTAACAGATTGCAAGACATATAAAGGGTTTTCAATTATATTACAGGATTTCCATAAATTCTAATAGCTTTTCAGAAAGATCCCAAGGAATTGGAATGTTTCAGTAAAACGGGTTTTCAAAGATACCAATGATTCTCGTAAGATTTGAGAATATTTCACGGAATTTCAAAGAGTTTAATCAATTTCTAGAGATCTTAAAGGATTATAAGGGATTTTTACTAGATTTTAAAGCTTTTAAGCGCTAGTTATGATTTGCATAGGTCCTAATGCGTTTTAAGTGATTTCAACAGGTTGCAAAATAAGTCATTGTATTTAAGAGGAATTCATGCGATACCAAAATATTTTCACGACTTTCGATGCATATCAGGAGATTTTAATGAGATTTCACAAATACAAAGTGATGTAAAGAGATTTTAAAAAGATTCCACATGAATTTCAAAGGATCTCTCAAGATTTCAAAACTTAACCGATTTTTAGAGATTCTGATGTATCTCCACGAATTTTAAAGGATAATAAGATATATTTGTGTAATATTAAGGATTTTGTGTGATTTGAAGATTTTCACAGTCTCTAAAGGGTTTTAGGGATATCCAGGGAGCTATATTGCTTCAAAGGCATTTTCCGAGTTTATGTACGATATTCATGGAATTCAATTCGAGGGATTTCAAAGAATTTTCAAATGATTTGTAACGTTTTTAAAATAATTTGGGGAATTTTGAAGGATTGCAAAGATTTCCAGGGATTCTAAAATACTTTATTGAAGGTTTGCACCATATTTTAAAATTGGTTTAACTTTTGTCTCTATGTTAATTGGTCTAATGGAATATAAAATGTTATCTCCCGTATTGGTAGACTCGATGGTTAAAAAAAAATTATTTTTTGTCTCGTATTCGATTCTAATGAAAAGGTTATCTTCTTTTTTGCCCAAAAACTTTTTAAGTCTCTATTTTTGTTTTAAATCATTAACTCTTTTGGGAAATTGCTTAGGTTGCTTACCATCGATACCACAACCATTGAATTTTGGTTCATACAATCGGGACCAATGGGTGAATGTGGAAACACTTGGTCACCAGGTGAGAGTCAAGATGAATCCTTCGACTCAAAAGTTGATAGCTATTGAGCTAAAAGGGCAGCAGCAGCCGCTGAGAGTCATCCCAGGCCGAAATAAGCGTGTAATTGATAACGCTAAGAATTTGGAATTTCTTTTGGAAGTGAACCCTCATACAGGAAAGTGGATCGCAGTTGCCCCTTTGCCTACAGACTACGAATCGATTGTACCACGTCTTCCTGCATTTCAGCCACGTAATTGTCGTCATTAACTATCCAGCACCATTCGGTTTTCTTTACATGAAAATCTGTAGCATCTATCGGCAGCGATTTCAGTAATTTTGAATATCACGTATTTGATGAAAATCTCGAGATTATAAACAACAACAAATGTTTATTTAAAAATTGTGTAATATTGATGAATAAAAACAGAATTGATTAAAAATTACTTTGGCTTAGCATTTGTTATCAGAACCCCAAAAATCTCACCACTCAGGGATATCCGTTATTTTTCCCAATTTTCCAACTATTTGAGCCATATGGATGAAAATTGCATATTTTCTTATTTCTACGTCAAATTTGTGATCAGATATTCGAAAAAAACCCTAGTTCTGAGTCTCATGGAAATCTGATAAGTCGTGGAATTTTCCAAAAATTTAGGCTATGTTACTCGAAAATTGCAACTTTTGTTAGATAGATAAACGTTTATTCTTTAGCCTGCTGGCCTTAAAAAATTGACTTGCTTACACATCCATTTTTTTACAGAATTTTCTTAAAACTAACCCTTAAAACTAACATCCTTCCACACCTTATCTCTAACGCCGCTCGCTCTTATCGGATTGCCTTCCTCAATTCGCCTCGCCTCGCTCGCATGTCCCTACTTTCTTGCTTTGTCTCGCATTACCAAACTTTGCCTCCGCGGCTATTACCTAATACTTATCTACTATTTACAATATTTACATTTACTTATATTTACTTCCTCCTCTATTTACAATCTTTCCTTCTCCATTCCTCTTCCTCCTTCCTTCTCTTCTTCTCCATCTTACCCAAAACTCCCTTCACCCATTCTACTGCCCTTTTGTCCCCCCTTTCATGCATCAATACCTCCATGCTTATCTCACTCCTTTCCACCTCTACGCACTCCTCCAACCAGTGCTCCACTCTTGCCTCCCCCTTCCCACATAGTTCACACATCCTCTTTTCCCTAGCGAGCCAGAACCTATTGAAACCCTCCATGCACCCACATCTCATCCTCGCTACCAGCTCCTGACTTCCTTTCTCTCCTTTCTCACACAAATATTGCGCTCTCGCCGTTGGCATAATCCACACATAGTTCCCATTCAACCTTGTCTCTCTTATTCTCTCTTCCCCTGCTGTCTTCTCTCTCTCCATGCTGTTTTTCTTAACCAACTCATATACCTTCCTTCCTTCCTGATGCATCCTTCTCACTTCATCCATCTGCAGTCCATTCGTTCTAAAATACCTTTCTCTTTCAACCTCCATCTTCCCGCCCCCTCTCCTGTTCTACTTCTCCCACCAACACTCCCTAACCAGCTTACTTTCCCCCTCTTCCAAAAATTTCTCCTCATATTTACACGCTCGACTCCCCGCTAGAATCCCTACACTCGTTCTCCCCGTCTCCCTCCTGACAATATACGTAGGCGTGTTCCTTGCCAGCCACAGTGTCCACTTTACATATCTCTCCTGTATCCTATTTACCTCTTCGCTTTCCTTCCACCCCCACACCTCTACTCCATACAATAGCACACTCATCACTAGTGAGTCAAACAATTTCATTCTCCTTCCAAAATCATCTGCGAATAACTACTTTCCCAACCCCCACACCTGCCTCATCACAACATTTGCCCTTCTCACTCTCTCTTTTATGTGACCATCCACTCCGCCATTCCTCCGAAACAAGAAGCCCAGGTACACAAACTCTTTCACCGCCTGCACCGCCTTTCCCTTCCACTTCCACTTCCCTTCCTTATCCCTTCCACCTCCTTTTCTGAAAACCATAACCTTGGACTTTTCCGCGTTCAGTTCTAACCTGTACTTATCCAGGTATCTTCTCAACCTCTTCATCATTTCCTTTAAGGCCTCCTCGCTTTTTGCCAACAACACTATGTCATCTGCATACGCTAGCGACCAAATTCTAACCCCTCCTATCCTGACTCCTCCTACCACTCCGGCCTCCAGCTTACTTTCCATATCCGCAATTAAAATCGCACAAAGCGTTGGGCTAAGCGGACACCCTTGTCTTAACCCCCTATCCATCCAGAATCCCTCCGGAATCCCCTGTCCTCCTCTTACCTTATCTTAGGTCTCTTCATATATCGCCCTTACCCTCTCTCCACTCCCCTATCCTCCATCGCCTCCCACAACCTCCCCCTATCCACCGACGGAAACGCGCCTTTTAGATCCAGAAAAAAACGCGTAAACTCTCGACCCCTTCTTCGCTAATTCTCTATCCACAATGTGCTGCAGAACGTAGATATTGTCGATAGTACTCCTACCTGCTCTAAAGCCCGCCTGCGTCTCCGGCAATATTCCTTTCCCCTCGACATCCTTCCGCAGCCTCTCCGCCACCACCATCGCGTATACTTTATACGCCGTATTCATTAGCGTAATTCCTCTATAATTTTCCTGCCTATCCCTATCTCCTTTCTTATACAGAGGTACTATTAACCCTTCTCTCCACCCTCGTGGGAATACCTCCCCCCTCCATACTTTCTTCGCTACCTCCTTCAGCTTCTCCCTAACCTCTTGTGTACTAAACAGCCATGCTTCGTTCTCTACCCCATCCAGCCCTGTTGATTTTGACCTTCTTAACTTCCTTATCTGTTTCTCTATCTCCTCGTCATTCAACTCCTCCATCTCTGCCTCCCCCGTTCTTCTACACCCATCATCTCTCTTCCTTGAATCCGATCCCTGGAATGATTCTTTAAAGAAATACCTCCACTCCTCACTCCCTATCTTCTCACTTATCCCTACTCTCCGCTTCCTATACCTATTTATTATCTTCCAGACGTCCTTCTCTGTCTTAACATTTCCTAACTCCTCCTCCAGCTCTTTCTCCTTATCCTGTTCTTTCTTCTTACACATCAATCTAAACCCCTTCCTCATTTCTACGTACTCCTCCCTTTTCGCAGTACCCTCTTTCCACTTCTTATATTTCCTCTTCACCTTCCTTTTCATCTTTTTACATTCCCTATCCCACCACGGCTTCACCATTCCTTTCTTCTTCTTTTTAAATACCTTCTTTTGCACGCACCCTTTCACTTTCTCTTTTAAATCCTCCCATATCTCTTCCACCGTCTCCCCTTCGAAGCGCACCATCCCTAACTGCTCCTTATACTTCTCTATCGCCTCCCTCGTCCAGCTAACCCTCTCCCCCGTCATCACTTCTTCCCCACCTTGCCTTCCGCCGTTCTCACCCCTTATCCACAACCCTAATGGCTGATGGTCTGACTCTACCCTCTCTTCTACTGCGAATCTCTCCATCTCCTCCCACCCGTGCATATTCATAACTACATAATCTATTACCGATACCCCCACCTTACCTACGTATGTGTATTCTCCCTCTTCGTCCCCAGTTGCCATACCATTTGCCACCGCCCAGCCTCTATCCTCCATCCAGTCCCTTAGAATCTCCCCCTCCTTATTTATTAACCTATCTTTCGAATTCCTTTCAAAGCTCTCCCCTTCCCTGTAAAGGCCCCCTTCCCTCCCCATCCTCGCGTTAAAGTCCCCACCCAGTACCACCATACACTCCTCTCTTTCACCTAACAGGTCCTCCACCCTTTCTTTAATTCTTTCCACCCCATCCTTATTGTACACTGTCACAAACTTACTGCTTACCCCTCCTATCTTCACTTTCCTCATTTGCACTCCCTCCCCCTCTTCCTCTCCGTGAGCTTCTTCCTCTAATCCATCTCTAACCCCCGTTATAATTCCCCCACTAGCCCTACCTTTCTTCTTCACTCTGACCGCCTCCTGGAGTCTCCACCTATACCCCTTTGGCAGCTTTGGCTCTATTCTATCCCATTCCTTTCTTTCCACCCACGTCTCTACCAGTCCTACCACATCAAATTCCTGGATATACCTCCAGAACCCCTCATCCTTCTTGTTTACCCCTGCTACGTTCCAGTAAAGCACCTTCACAACTCCTCTACCCTGCATTACCCCCACCCCCCTACTTCCTACGAAACAAATTCCCCTGCAGTTCCTTCAACACCTCTTTCTCCTCGTCCCACACCCACATTTTCTCGTCTATTTTTATTTTCCGATATCCTACCTTCGCCGATCTCCCTTCACTCCTCACCCTCCTAGCCCTGTCGTACAACATTCTCTGTACATCCCTTTCCTTTCTTGTCAAGTCGTGATCGATGAAAACTTCCTTATCCTTTATCCTATTTTTATTTCGCATTACCCCAAACTTTTCTTCCCAGCTCTCTAACTCCACAACCGCCACTTCTTTCTCCTTTCTCCCCTCCAACTTAACTTTCCCTACCCTGCCTTTATTCCACCCTATGCTCTGTAGCAGCGCTTCCACGCCCTCCCTTTCTTCCCCGCTCTTCATCTTCAACCCTCTTATCACAATATTATTTCTCCTGTCTGCCTTCTCCTTTCTGTCCATTCTCAACTCCATTGCCCTTATCCTTTCCCTATCCGCCCTCTCCTCCTTTTCATTCCTACGCTCTCCCACTTTCTCTTCTATCATATTCCCTACCCTCTCCCAAATACCTTTAATCTCGCCCCCCATACCCCCGTCTCCTATTTCCATTTCCGTCCTGCCCTCCACCTTCTCAAGCCTTTTTGCCGTCCTTTCTTTCCACACCCTAATCTCCTCTTCCATCTGTTTTATTTTAACTTCTTTTTCTTTTCTTTCCCTCTCTAACCCATCTACTCTCTCTCTCAGCTCTTTCACCTCCTTTTCCCATTTCTCATCTCTGATTCGCAAGTCCTCCCTCATACCTTCCATCTGCACCTTGGTCCTCCTTACGTCCTCCCTCAGCCCCCTGATCTCGCCTAACAACATCCCGAGAGCCTCCTTTTCCAACATCCCCTCAATTTTTTTGGGGGGTGACCTAGGTGTTATCCCGCATTTTTTAAACTGGCTCTCGATCTCGCTTTTCTCCGGACTCTCTTGGCTGTCTCTCTTCCTTTTCAAGAGATCCTCCCCGTCACTTGCGCTTGACGCTCTCTCCCTTACCTTCTCGCTTCCTTCGTTGCCACCGTCCCGATTTCTCCCTCTCCCCGACGCACCGCTCGACACCGGGCGACGCGTTGTTGGCCGTCGTGGCTTGTGGAAAATTCCCTCCCCGTCGGTTTCACTACCAGCACTGCCAGTACTCTCGCTGCCCACCTCCCGCTCTACTGCCGGTAATTGGGACCTATCCATGCAGTACCTGCCGCAACCGACCGATGTCTCTGGAAAATGTTGGCGTCTTTCGCAGCCAAATTTTCCTTTTTTCCCCCCTTTTTTTCAATTCCTCAGTCCCTTCAGACACCCCTTTCTCTCCCTTAGCATCCCCTAACTTTGCGAGAACCACCCTTGACCCCTCGAAAGCCCAAGACTCCTGACCACGAACTCCCCCGATTACTTGCCAACCTAACCTCACTTTCCCTATCCAGCTAGATACCACCTCCCACCCACGCTGAAACTCACTTTTTATCTCCCCAATTCACCCCACACAACCCTACTCACCTCCTCGGCTTCCACCCTCACACTCCACTCACACCTTCCACACAAATTCCGTAAAATTCTCTCTCCACCTGTCACTAAACACGTTCTCACTTCCGCCACCAACATGCAAGTCCTGCAACTTTTGTTATTTTGACTCAAAATTTATTATCAGAATCCTGAAAAACTGCATGGTTCAGAGTCTCGTGAAAATCTGTTCATTTATTGCATTTACATTTACATGAGTCTGCTTTGTAAGGATCAAAAAAACCCATAAGAGAAAAATTGGGTTTTGTCAGTTTCTGGCTCTAATTATAATTTGTTTGCGGTTTTTTAAATACAAATTGTTTTAAATGCATACAATACTACTTAATCCTCATATTCAGATGTTTAAATGAATAATAATAATTTATAATATAATACATACCGGGATACTATTCAAAATTTTTTTTTTTAATCCAACTAACCAAAAATGCCTTCGACATATTGGGCTGTAACCATCTTAAGCCTGAGACATTCATTTTTTTTTTCATTTTTTATTTATAATAATATGCTTTTGGAATAATGCTAGGAAATTGGAGTTTAAAAAAAAAATGCACTTTTCGTTCATGTTTTCAATTAAAGTAAAGTAATAGTTAATTCAAGTAAATAAACGTAATTGTTTAAACAATTTATCATCATTTCTAATAATATTCTCTTTGAATAGTGCTAGAGAAATGTAGTTTTTTCTACAATTTTCAACTTTCCTCCACTTTTCAATTAGAGTGAGGCAATAATCAATTTGAGTTGACAGAAATAATAATTCAAACTTATTATTATTTTTTTTACTAATAATTTTTTTGAATAAAGCTAGAAAGTTGCGACTTTATCTGAAAATTTTCACTTTTTGTTAATTTTTTAGTTGAAGTAAGTTAAAAATTAATTAAAGTTAACAAACTTGACTGTTTGAAAGGTTTTTTATTATTTCAAATAATAATATCTTCTAATAATGGTAGAAAGTTGCGGTTTTTTCTGAAATTTTCAACTTTTTGTCCACTTTCCACATAGAGCGAGCTAAAGCTAATTTAGATTTAACGAAAATAATTACTTGAACAAATTTTCATTGTTTATAACTATCTTCTCCTAAATAATTACTAGGAAGTTGCAATTTTTTCTGAAGCTTTGAACTTTGCTTTGGCTCTTTAGTTATGAACAAATAATTAATAAGCATTGGAGGAAATATTTTTTTGAAAAATCTCTTCTTTTTTGTGAATATAATTTTCCAAAATAAAACATATTTGAAATATTTTCCAAATTTTCTATACGTATCGTATCAAATGTAAACTTTTCTTAAAGTCGTTACTCAGAGCATTTTTACTTAAATTAATATTATTATTTATTCTTGGTTCCCAACTAAAAAATCAGAGAAAATCGGAAAATTTCAAAAAAGCCCGAAACTCTCTAGCACTGCTTTAAGAGAAGATAATTATAAATAGCATTATTCTAAGAGAATATTATCATGAATACAAACAAATTGTTTGAATAATAATTTTTGTGAAATGTAATTAATTATTGCCTTTATCTAGCTAAAAAGTTGAAAATAAGTTGAAATGTGAACATCTATTTATCAGTATAAAGTAGTATTTCATGTGATAGAAAAAATTTGTATCCAGGTAAGCGCAAAACAATCATAATTAGCGCCAAAAACTAGGCAATGCCTAATTTTTCATGTATGGATTTTTAGGACCTTATAATTCAGACTTATGGGGGTGATATTTAAAAAAGAACTATATAACTGTTCATCTGTATTCTATCGCTAATTGTGAAAAGAGTCGTTGAGTTTCAACTCGAGTCACGTAACATTGACGGTTATGAATAAAATTTGCAAATACTTTTTTTTCCTATGGGAAATACATGTGAAACTTCATGAGGCTTGCCAAACCTCTAATCCTAATCTACACTCTTTTAAATTCTCCAAATAAACTTGAACTTTTTTTAAATTTACAAAAATGGCGTACATTTTTCGGAAAATCTAAAACGAAAGTTTTTTAAAAAAGACGACGTTTAGTTCTTCCTTATTTTTTTTTAATCGTAGTAATATTAGTGAGTTATTATGGGAGCTTTGTTCTCGCTAAACTGTTCCTTCATACAGAAAAACTTTTTTTTTAATAATATAAAAAAATTTTCAAAATAGCAATTTTTTAAAAACTTTCTTAGTTTTCTATCTCAAGGGAAATTAAACCATATATATTTATAAAATATACAGTTCTTCAACTATTTTGAAAAAAACTACCGAAAATTACTGAAGTTTCAAATTCCGGAAAAAAATATTCAATATTTTTATTGGTTTAAAGAATGTTTTATTTCACAGGTGTACATACGTGCTTATACTAAAATGTTGAACGGCTTCTTCACATGTAAATCTATGCAGCGTGTAGAATACCTGACATAAAATAAAATATTATTTGGAGAGATATATGAAAAATATTAAATTCATATTTTTTTTATTGGGAATTTGAAATTTCATGATTTGGAAAATTCTGGTTTCAAGGTTTCGGAAAAAGTTTCATTAACTTTTGCTTTCAAAATATTTTAATTTCGTCAAAAAATATTGTAGGTAGATTTATTCATCTTGTTGGTAATTTCAAATTTTGAAAACTTTCTAGTTCGGTAATTATACTTTTATTTTTGTCAACATTCGGGAATTTAAGTACGGCAAAATTATGTTATTTCATATAATTTTAGCTTCTATGAAACATAAATGTATGAATATTACGATAAATCTAATCAAAAGTCAAGATAAGAAAAATGTGGTCTTTTTGAGAAAATTGCATTTTCAGTTATTTTGAAAAATGAACGCTATTTCTGTAATGTTCAAAATTTTCAAATTTCTTTAAGGTTTTTGAAAGAGTGTAGATACGTACTACAAACTTATACAAAGAAAACGGAAGTATGTTCATTTTTTTCCAGATACGTCTATTTCAATTACTTGTTGTTAATTTTTTATAATTCACCTTAATATTTATAAGTAGCACTGAGTTCATTAAGAAAAATGTAGAAATCAAAATTTTACCATTTTTTTCAAAGATTTAATTCCAAATTATGCAATTTCGCGATCTATGAATAATATTTTTAATTGGCTGAATTATATAAAGTATTTAGTTCGTTTAGCGTGGGTGGTAATCGAGGATATATATATATTTCCTGACGTCGGACGTTATCAGAAGAGAAGATATTTGTCCCACTAAAAAAACAAAGTGTGAAACTGTAAAAAAACCTCTGCCGCGTATGTGAGTTTGAGCAATATTTGTATTTTATTTATTCAAGATAAAAGTAATCAAAGCTAATAAAGCTAAGTCATTCATTCCTCCTACCAAATTCTAGATCATGATCCTTTTTGAACTCTTTTTAGGACTTTTTTCGAGTCGAGAATCTCGAAACTTTTTATTCGAGATTCTCGATCTCCATGAAGTTTTGAGTTCACCTGAACATGTTTCAAGAAAATCTCGAAATCATCTCGAATGCATCACTAAAATTCGTCAATATTAGGTGAATCGATTTCTCTTTACAACAAGCTATTATATACAAATAAATAATTAATTACTTTATGGATATCATCCTCATAAGTCTGTTTTATAGGGTCCCAAAAAAAACCATAAATGTAAAATTGGCTTTTGTGAATATTTTGGGCTAATTATGTTTTCTTGCGGTTTTTTCAATATAAATTATTTCTAGTACAGTAATAACTACTTTTTGCTGACAATTTGATGTTTAAATAAATGTTTCAAACAATTTATCATCGGTTTTAACCATTTTCTCCTAGAGCAGAGTCAGAAACTCAAGGCTTTTTCAGAATTTTTCAACTTCTTTTTAACTTTCCTCTTAGGACGAGACAATAATCTATTAATTGTAACATAAATAATTGTGTAAAATATTTATTATTAGTTATAATTATATTCTCTTAGAGCATTGCTGGACAGTTGCAGTTTTTTCTATAATGTTGCATTTATTGTTCAACTATCAATTAGATTAAGATAATAACTGATTCAAGTTCATCAGCATAATTGTTTAATCAAATAATTATTTCTATTTAATCTATTTAATCATTTCTTATATATTTTATTTTAGATACGAGATCTTTATCTTTTCTTTGGCTTTTTATTCATGAAGAAATATTAAACGAACACTCAGGAGAATAATGTTTCAAACAATTTCTCTTATGTGAATATATTATTCTCAAATAAAACAGCTATTTAAAATATTTTTCAAAATTTGTCATAGATCATATTAAATGTAAATTTTCCTCAAAGTATTTACTAAAGCCCTTTTATTTAAATTAATATTAATTTTAATATTTATTATTTGCTTTTAACCAAAAATTCAATATATTTTTTAATGATACTTCGCATTTTTTTTAATAATTCTAATTCGTTTGATCAAGGTTTTTTTTATATATCGCGGAAATTGTTTAAACAATTAAAAATACGTTAAAGAAGAGACAATTCTCTTGATATTCATTAACTGTGTTATTTATCCTGAAAAAAAAAAAACTTTTCATGATTAACTAGAAAAAAATATTGTTTGAACAAATAATAATTGTTCCCACGATTATAAATGAATTAAAAAATTCCTTGAAATGAAAATTATTTATCAAATATCCCTGAACAGGTGACTTTTATTTGCATAAAGTTAAAAACAAGTATGTACTTTTTTTCATTTTTTCCAAAACCAAGCTTTTCTTTTCCCGGAAAATGAACAAATTGGGAGGGATTGATCACCAAAAATCGACAGTCAAATTTTTGGACCACCCTAATCTGAATATCGAGCTATATAATGAGGATGTTAATTTGTGAAATCATGGATTAAAAAACTTTACAACTGAAAATTTGCCTTCCGATTCAATTTAGAATTTTATATTTTTCTTCAGAGATTCAATTAAAAATTATTTCACTTCAGATGCCAAAAATTTTATTAATTCGCCGACATATATACATAATATTTTAATCGTTTTGAAATTATCGTAATTGAGATAATGTATACTTTATTACGTCAGCAGTTATCGCTCAAGCAAATATTCATCGCACCAGAAGCAGAACGAGTAAAAAACCTCTGCGAAGTATAATCGTTTAAGGAATATTAATTTTTGTAATCTAAGATAAACATAATACGCATTGATGGAATTGATTATGAGAAAACACAGAATATTTTTACATATCAGTATTTTTTTACAGAAATATGTTATGACATTTTAAAAAATTCAGTTATTCCATATAAAAAAAAAAATTAATTAGCAGTTCGAACTCGAAAGTTCATTGCCTCACTACCCGCTTCGGGTAGTGTTATTATTATTATTATTATTATTCCATATAGTACTATGAATATACTACTACTGAAATACATTGTTTTCTAATGTCAAATATTAGACACATATGTTTGACTTACCCTAACAATTTTTTTCAAAACTTGGGGTACTTTACTTGGGGACGAGAATTTTCTTTAGAAACTCGTATCTTAGGAACAAATGCACGTACTTTAAATTTTTCGGAAACTTGTAGCGTATCCTAAGCTCTTTTAGATTAACTAAAGTAACTTAAATTTTTTTTTAGTAATATTGTATCCTTTTTTCGGAAAAACTAAAAAATGAATTTCCACAAAAAGTTCACCTGTGATTTATTCTACATTCCAAATCTGAATCAGCAGTAAGTATACCGACAATTCAAATCAGCGTGAATAGGCTGCTAAATTTCGCTGATTCAGATTAAGAGAGTAGATTTATAGTATTATGAGTAGAATATTCTGTGATTTTCGTTTTCGTTAGAATACCCCTTCATAGAAAAAAACTTATTTCTTGTAATACAATATAAATTTTTCAAAATATCAACTCTTTTCACAAACGTTCATAGTTTTATGTTCAAATTGCCGAAAATATTTGGTAACGAAATTAAGATATTCCAAAAGTAAAAGTAAATGAAATTAAAAAAATTTAGAAATTTCAAATTTCCGGAACTTTGAAACTAGAATTTGTACAATCCATCATAATCATAATTTGCTAAATCTTTCGTCTTCAATCCATCACAATATCTAAAATTTTAATTTGGAAAAAAGTACGAGACTTATCGGTTATCGGATACAACGTCAGATCCCAAGTCAAGAAAATCCATTTTATAATTCAAAAATGTAACCATTTTTCTTTATTCAAAACATTTTTGCTGTAACAAAATATTAAAAATTTCATTGAGTAAAAAGTTATCAGAAAAATCACATAGTTTTTGAAATCAAAGTTTGCCAAGCGATTCTCAAAGACATCTAAAATTTTTAATTTGAAGGGTGGCAGCACAGAACAAGATAACTGAATTTTTTCCTACAATAGGTTTATTGCATAAAAAAATCTCGAAAAGTCAAATACATGTTATGTTAAAAGGATTTTTTCGAATCCTCAATTCAACTATAGCGATAAAGAATAATTTTAATTGAAATTTTAGTTAAAATTTCTGCTTAATATTTGAGCATCGTAATAATTTTTTTCTCCACTTTAGCTTCAATATTTTTAAAAATTATTATTATTTACTAAAAAAAACTGTTTTTCTATAGGTTTTACAGCAAAAAATCTACTGTCGTAGTGCAATACCATCACACTAAATTATGACTTTCTTAGGACAGAAGAATTTTTTGGTATCATATATATTCATTATTCTTGGCCAGCATCCCATATCTCGAAAGCGAGTGTTTATCTTTTTCAAACAATTGGTAATTCGATTTTTAACTTGTACTAAAATCCGATTTTCAGAACCAAGGTTTGATCCCCCCCTCCCCTTATCAATACATTCTTGAAGTTTGTGTAATTTTTGGAAACTTTGATTTCATAAACTATATTGTACGAATAACTTTTTACATAAAGGAATTTTTTGCATTACAGATGTTTTTGGTGATATTATCACTTCTTTTCTGATAAAAATTTTTCTCAAATGAAATACTCGTTCAAGAGTAATAAATATATTTAATACTCAACGCAATATATTGCATATAATTTTTATTAATATTTAAAATACAATTGATTATCTAGTTAAAAAATAGTTAATGTTTTTACACAGAGATGAATAATAGAAAAAGCAAGAGATAAGGTTTAAAAATGTGTCCAGCTTCCTGCTCTTGTAAACAGTTTTTCCATGATGACATGCAAAAAAACATGATAATTGTTCCCTATGGAGATGTCATATATTCTAGAAGCCCTCAATTTGACATTTGACGTACGGGAAAAACATAAATTCTAATTATTGCTTGAATATAATAATTTTCATGAAACATTGTCATTTAATGAAGCCCACGTGTCATGTAGAGCTCGAAAAATAATCAACGAATGAGAAATTTATAAAAAACGGATAAATAATTCTTCATGAATGTACTAAACCTTTAAAAATAGTCAATGCATCAATAAATTAATAAGAAGCAAATAAGCCCTAAAAATATTATCATAATTAATAAATAATGGTTAGATTTCCGAAATTAAAAAAAGTACTTATGTGCCTGAATTTCTACGATCGGAATCAAAAATCAGAAAAGTCTTATTGGATGGCAATTTCTGAAAAAATATTTCCATTGAGATGAAATATTCTAACCGAGGGTGAGAAGATGAAATTTTTGGAATTATCTGGGTACCATCCACTTTAGGGAATTGTTCCTCTTTTAATATCAATAAAAATAATTCTTTTTACACTTTGAAATTTCAACAAAAATAGAACTCATTTTTGGCCTTTATTTACGAAAAATAATGATTATGATAACAAATTACGACACACCACGAATATCATATTCTTAACTTCGCAGAAATTTCCAGTCCACGAGTAAACCTTTTTTTATTACTTAGGAATCACGTAATATTTATTTTCGTATCCTTGGTTCAGATTTAAAGAGTGTGAATTGGTCTTGATTTTATACGTTAAACAACAATTTTGGGAACAATTAACTTGATATTACGATGAGTTGAATGCAAGATTTCGATACGACGATTTTTCTGGAAAGATCTTGGACTTTGAAACTACACATTTTTTTAATCGTCCAAGAAAATATTTTTTCTTCCCTGTCGGATAATTTCTATTTATCTACGAAATAATATATTTCCACAATAGAATTTAAGTAACAATAGCAATTGTTGCCATTTACTTTTGGATTGTGATTAATAGTAATGTTACATAACTTTAAGGCGAAACCAGTATAAGAATTTATTCAAAAACTGAAAATACAGCAGATGGCAGTTTTATCCATTAATTTGTTAATGACCATTGAAAAAACAAAAACTAATTAATTTATGACGAAAATTTCTATTCATCGAGAGTGAGTTCACTAATTCTATTTGTATTTGAGGAAATGTTATTAAATGAGCAAAGTTGGTAGCACAAATACAAAGAATTACACTTTTTTGGTACCTTTTAACTCAAATAACAAATAAATAATTTTGTTAATCAGTCGCGACAGAACGCTTTAATATTTTGAATTCGAGGTTTAGAAATACGACCTCTGCATCTTCCTGAACCAAAACCCAGCTGTGCGCCCTAGGATAGAGTTACCCAAAAACAGACAATGTTCTAATAATTTTGTTTTATTTAAATAAAAATATTTGAACCATTAAAAAATTTACTTGAAAGAATACCCTCTATTTGACATCAGATACCATAATGTGTTCTTCTGCGAACCTAGAATTTGTTCACTCTCTAATATCTTATCAAGTCATTTAGGAACTAAAAGATCAAAAGAGTTGCTCGTGAAATCTTCGAAATGCACAATCTGATATTCTAACACATTAAGTGTAGTTGTTTGCGATGTGAGGTTTTTTTTGTGAAATTAACCTTTTAAAAATAAAACAAAATCATTTACTTTTTTTTCAACAAATATGGAACAATATTCCAGGGCGAGTGAAAAAAACCCGTGCACCTATGCACATTGCATAGGTGCCCCATACAATATAAATTAATTAAATAAATTTTGTATTGAAAGAGAAAAAATATAATACAAAATCTGACAAATTTTTACTGCATGACAGAAATATTCTTTTCAATTTTTTAATATTATTCAATATTATCTGTAAGATGAGGTCTTAATATAAAAAAAAACATGAAAAGGGACATCATTCTCTCGGTAGGTCAGTTGGATATCAGCAAAGCATGGGACGAATTACTGACCCTAAAGGCATACGAATAGGCGTCTGAGAGATCTTTTATTTTATTTAATGTAAATTGAGCTAAAAAAGAATTTTCTTAAATACTCTTTTATCTAGAAGCAATTGATGCCCTAATTCTTTTCAGCGGTATTTTATTAATCATATTTGGCTACAAGATCTACTAAATAAGAATAAAGCCAGGAGGTTCTACCACATATCTAATTAATGATTGTTCCCTATTCTTGCCATTTATTGAATTATTCGAAAAGTTTGTTCCAATCTCATGAAAATTTTGTGAACATAATTGAACTTCTTTAATCACGAAAGTATTAAATTTTCGGGTAACTCAAAAATGTTAAAGTTTTCAAATCTTTTGATTAGCTCGAAATGCTTAAGGATCATTTCATAAATTTTGATCGATTTCTGGTGCGTGTGCATCTTGAAAATACCAAATTTATTGATAAATCTGAATCAAAATGTTTACGTGAATTATCTTTCTTTGTGACAATAAAGGCACACACACCATTTATCACACTTTGAATAAATGTGATCTGATAATAATCAGACAATTGTTTACTGTCAGTAATATTAGAGTTATGTAATTTCTTAATTTCATTTGATATCTGCACGTAATTTTGTCATGTTAAGGTCTTAATGGATGATAAAGCGAATCCTTGACAAAGATGTGATTAATTTGTTTTTTTGTTCTAAATTGAAATAGACGCGAAGCACTTTATTGCGTCTACCATAAAATCTACCCACCTCAAGACTTTTGGAAAAATACGTAACGCTTTTTTCTGAAAATTCTGACTCTACTTCCACTCCCTTCCAAGCGTTAATTATTTTCTTAACGACCCAATGATAAGTAATTTTGAAAGATTGAGGAGTGAATAGTAAAGCTGAGTAATTTTCCAGATGCTTGTACATATAGCAGTAAATATATTTCAGATACGATTTTAATTTTTCGTATACATTGAGGGCATTGTAACAGATATTCTTGATGAACAACATTTTTAGAAAACCTCTTTCAAGTTTATTTCTTTTATGGAGAATAATTCTAACATCCTTGCAGTCAATATCCTCATGTACCTTTTGTGTCGAACCTTACACTTTATTTCATGAGAAAATGTTTTATTCCGTTGCTTTATTTTTTCACTTTTACGTGATTTTGTCATTAAAAGTTGTTAACGGGGATTAAACCGAATGTCTTTCAAGGTTTCCATTAATTGTTTCCCCTGTTATGCTTTAAAAGTGACGTCAACTACTTTATTTAATTTACCACACATTCTAATCCCATAGTAAATTTCAATAATTTGAGAAGATTGACGTGTCCATTTTAGTACACTTTAATGGTACATTTGAGTAATAAGACAGTGGCTAGTATATATATATACTGGTGAATACATTTTGAATTTCTCGTTTCCCTTTTACAAAATCTATCAAGAAGAAATGAAGATCACTAGCTGCATTTCAGTTTTCACCTTTCCGCTTTTTCTAACTTTCGTTGGTAAGTATAATTGAGGTGACAATCCGTCCGAATTCCGCAAATACCTCCTCCTTTCGAGGCTTGCGAATTTGGTTCAATGTGGTTTTTGTCTCCGTCTGGTTTTTCGAAGTAGAATTTTTCAGTTTTATAATTGAAAAACTATTGTGTGCAGGTAAAATCAAATGGTTTTCTTTAAATTTGTTGCCAAATGAAAAATATTTCTATAATTTCATATATTTTATTGATTATTCAACTTATTTTTGTATGAGTGGTGGACTTCATATGTTCGTGACCAGTAAATGAGAATAAACTCAATGATAACATCAATATGAACTCGATAGTAAAAATATTGCTTGTATCATGAATCTGGTCCTAATGAAAAGGTACTCTTATACGATTTTTTCTGTGCAAAAGTGTTATAAATCTCTATTCTCTTGTTCATGATAAAAACGTTCTAAGAAATTCCGCAGATTGTTCATCATTGGTGCCAGGATCATCGAGTCTTGGTAAATTTCGGCCACATCCTCCTCAATGGGTCAATACGGAAACACATGGCTACCAGGTGAAAGTGAAGAGAGATCCTTTTAATAGAAGTCTGGCCGCTATTGAGCTTCGACCTGAACAGAAGCCTCTAAAAGTCCACCAGGGGAACCTTAGGCGTTACACTGATAAGAAACAGGATTTGGACTTTGTTGCGCAATTAGATCCGCATACTGGAGATTGGATAGCAGTTGCCCCTATGTCTGCAGAATTCGCTGCAAATGTACCACTCTTTTCTGGAAATGACCAACAAGATCGTCTTCAAGCAATCTAAAGCTTTTAAAGTCATTGATATTAACACTTGATATTCCAAACAAACATTGGTTCTATGGAAATTGTAACGATATTTCTGAATAAAACATAAGTTGCTGAGCATTACTCTTACTTATAATATGATTTAATTAATGTAGGTTTCTTGAAAAACGAAAGTAAATCTTCCCTGAAGTTTTCAGTTTGGTTGTCTTACTGCTTAAGTGTTTATTATAATTCAAGAGTGGCAAATCTATAAAAAAAATCTTTGTTTATTTATGTTATCGTGAAGAAATGAGGGACATCATGCTCCGATGAATTGCTCAAGAGGTTCGCCAGTAAGTTGCGAGGATTTCCGTTGCATTTTAATTGTATTATATTTTTCATTGTGGGGTTAATAGCCTTAACCTCACCTCTAACGCATCTGCTGATGGACATGTCTTCAGTCTGTCATTTGTTGAAACAAAGGAAATCACTCTGAAGCATGTCAGCTTCGTTAACGAATTGGAACAGAAAATTCTTTTAAATTCTTGAAATAAAAATCGCTTATTGAACAAAATTGAAATCTGAAAAAGCTTTTATATTTCTTGCCATGCATTTATGAATATTGTTAAAGATTATATAAAATAAAATGGCATTAGTAAAGGTAGGAGATTTAAATTTAACTTCTGGTAAGTTAGTTATTAATGCGAATACAAGTAACAACTACGATTATTGAATTGCTTTAAACTGGATACTATGTCTCGATTGAGTTGAAATATTCGCAATCTATTTCCACTCTGTGGGTTTGACGATTTGAATTTTGACCAAAAATGTGGAATTTTTATACATAGAAATTGTTATCATTTTAACGTCCAAACTGAGAAGAATGAATAGTGCCGTTTAAAAACTTGCAAACTAAATTATAGGATAGCGACCTAACATATGTTATATTAGAAAGCTGTTTGAAATGGTAAAGTAAATTTTTATGCGGTGTCTGTATTGAAAATTGTCCTTACAAACTAAAAGAATACTTTTTATTTTCTTAAAGATTTTATTAGAAATTATTCATTTTCACATGCATATGGTTTAAAATTGTCAACGTTATTAACTTATTTTGATCTTTTCGAAAATAAGAGTAATTGAGGTGATCTTTACTTTATGAAGGCCGCAATTTTTTTTCATTATTGTGTTCCTTTCCCTCATCAAGAAATTAAACTTTTTTGAGAAATGAGCATTTATCAAGTTGATGGAATAATTAAATTTTCTAATATCATAAAATACTTCTTTTAACAAATACTGATACGTAAAAATATTCGACTATCTGTACTTAGCTTATTTAAACTTGATCATGTTCATCCTGCATGAATAAAATAATAATTTTGCTTTAAATCTTTTTTGTGATATACATATTTGCTCAGTCCATTACTTCTATCGCCGTAAAGTATACATGACCTCAATTGCCATTATTACAAGAACATCAAAATACTTGATATAAATTAGAAAATTTTTAAATCTTAGCGCGTGAAATTGAATAATTTTAAATTGAATCTTTGAAAAAATGCCAAAATTTTAGCTGAAATTGCAAGAAAAGTATTTAATAGAGACACCATGAGAAAATGGATTGAACCATTTGGGACAGCCATTCATAGACATTGATATGCCATGCTATATTACAGAACATCCAAACTTTTTTTTCTCGATTTACTCAACCTCAGAACTTCTAGTTTTTTTGAGTTCAATGTTTCAAAATAGATTTAAAAGAAAAAAGATAATAAAAAGCCACAAGCCGATGGCCCATCGAATGGAGAAGAAATTTCTTCAAAGTGTATGTGAAAGGCTTGACGCCTAGAATTCTCTACAAATTGTATTCAGAGCTCACCGGAACGAAAATTTGAAAAAAAAAATGGAAAAATAGAAGTAAATCAATCTCCTTTCTCACACTTATTTCTTTTCAGTTTTTCGAAATTTGTGTAAACTACCATATTCCTAAAGATTTTGAAAAAGGAAACTCAACTTCAGATTTTTCCTCGAATTCCCATCGTTCAGGAAAAAAGTAATGTTTTGTTGAAGAGATACATTGAATAAATGTCTCTTAAAGAAATTAAATTAATCTTTTATATACTTTATTACTACGAGTACAGCTCTTTTTGTACCAGTAAAAATGATGTATTATAGTCTCTCTGAATTTGTTTAAATATGTGTATAATACAATGTGATTATCATTAGCAGGAACCCTAAAATCATTTTGGTGTGTGTTTTCCCTCACTCGCAACAGTCTTTGCATTTGCCAACCTTTTGATGCTCTAAGTGAATTTATTACGTGTCCAAATAGAGTAAATTTAATTAATTCTGAAGGATTTTTGGGTTTAAGTGAAGCTAAGGACCCTGGTAGAGATAAGTATATATAGCAGTGAATATCTTGCAAATTTCTCAGTCACCGTTCACTAAATCTGTTGAGAAGAAATGAAGATCGCTAGTTGTATTCTGAGTCTCAACATTGCAGTTTATATGGGTGTTGTCGGTGAGCATTTGGTCTCATGGGGTTTTTGACTTTGTCTGGGTTTTTGGAAGTAGAAGTGTAATTAAGGTGACCTTATGCCTGGCTTCCTGAGTCTTGGCGTGCATTTCCATTAAAACTAAATTAGTGATCCAAAAAGTTATTTTTTTTGCATCGAATTCATATCTTTTGTTATTGGTAAGCTCGTGACTAGTAATATTCACTGTCATAAACCTAAGCATAACTTTGATAAAGACTTGGTTTTTAAATTAAGTTTGTTTTAATCATGAATTTGATCACAGTCATTTCAAAGGTATCGTTTTTGCTGCAACAGTATTCGATTGATACTAAAATATATATCAATACAAAGGTACAGAAGACTGTGACATTGTTGAGTTATTCTCTTGCTGATTGAATTGATTCCCGCAGATTTAGCATGATTTTATTGAAAAGGAATTCTTATAGATTCCTTTTTTTGTGCAGAAAATGATCAATTTCTATGTTTCTGTTAAATTATCATCCCTTTTGTGAAATTGCGCAGGTTGCTCATCATCGGTACCAGGGCCATTGAATCCTCCTCCAGTCAAATGGTTCCAATGGGTTGATGTGAAAACACATGGCCACCAGGTGAGAGTAAAGAAAAATCCTTTCACTAAACAATTAGTGGCTATTGAGCTTGAAGGGCAGCCGCCTCTGAAAGCCGTCCCCGGACAAATTAGACGTCTGCTTGATTACGCTAATGATTTGGACTTCGTTGCACAAGTAAATCCTGATACTGGAGACTGGATCGCAGTTGCCCCTATGACTCCAGCTTATGAAGCCTTGATACCTCATCGTCCTGTATATAAGCTAAGTAATCCTCCAAAAGACAAACACTGGAATAAAATTGCAAAAATTTTACGTGAGAATCGGTAGATTTTAAATTTTTATTATGTAAATTGAATCACTTCAGGATAATACTTTGGCATTATTTTAACGTTGAACGCTGTCTAGAATTCTGCGCTGATTATTTTTTAATTTGTAGCATAGCAATCTACCAACGAGGCACTGCGTAGGACCTTTCTGATCTACACATTTTTAATGTGCATATTCTGCGTTATAAATTATACCTATTTAGAGACTGTTTTTCACAATAAAATTGAAATTACGCAAAGAGATCGGAGTAAATTACATTTTGGTGTTATTCACTTATTTTTGTCGAAAAAGTGAGATAGCATCCTATGGTTCTAGATTCACAAAATGCTAGAACGACATTTTTTCAAAGGTTTTTTTCGTCGCCAAGAACAAGGGAGATCACCTATACGTTTTCTGCAACTGATCTCATTTATCGAATGCCTAACCAGTTCAGCTAATAGGACATGTTGGGATATGTCCGATGAGAATTAATAACAATTGTATAAGTATTTACAGCTGTTTTGGAAAGGTTCAATGAAGATGCTTTTATCTTTAAGAAGTATTAACCATTACATGCTTCAGAACAGCTTTAGGCTTGATTTTAACATTTGATTCTGTAGAATTTATTATTCAAACAATTATAATGTGAAAAGTAGAGACTTCAACATTATTTTTTATCGCTTCACCAATCAAAGACTAAAGTAAACTTATTGGGCATCATAATGAACACAATTTTATTCAAAGAAAAGTGTATATTGAGTTTAAGAATATACCTCATTGTTATATATAAATAACGTACTATATAGCAATACATAGTTGCAGTGCCAAATAGCAGACATTTCTTTTCTCACTTCTAATTCTGAAAATTTTATACGAAAAATATTCATCAGGAAACAAGCAAGCATTAAGAATTACTGTTGTAATAAATATTTTAATACGTACATAACGAAATGTAGCATTTTTCACAGTCAGTATTGAATTTCCCATGAAAGTATTATTATTATTATGCAGTTAGGCGGGGCGATAACTGCCCACGGCACTGCAACCAAACCTATTGTACTACACCCTAGAATTTAACCATCTCGCACAAGGTCAGTCTTCAACATAAAGGCATTCATTGATTTGCAGGAGATGTCATGAAAGTTTTTTGGTTCGAAAAAATAATCCCCTCAGGAAAATCACACTTTCTGCAATGACGGTTCTCTCCAATCCTCATGTTGGTAGAGTATTTCTCCAGTCGGCAGTGTCCAGTAAGCATCCCTACAATGACATTAATCCGCTCCCTTTCCATGTTCAAGAGTTCTTTTAGTACATACACCATATATGAAATTCATAGAATGCGCCATTTTTTGGTTCCCTTTCAATATCTCGCATGTTCCTACGAAAGCCATTCACCAAGGACTCCTTTTCCGACATGAACGAGATACAGCAGTAGCGTTCCCGGCCAATCTGGAACTGCCAAGCTCCCATTTCAGTGAGTGCATCTGCTTTCTCATTACCTTCAGCATCTTCATGATCGGGAACACAGATCAGAATAACCAAGTTTTTACTGGCAACCTTTAAGCAGATCTTGAAGGCAACTCCAGGCTAGGCTGAAATTAAACTCTTCAGATGTGAGAGCCTTAAGTGCTGCTTGGCTGCAGACCAAATGTAAATGTGATGGCCTTCATAAGCCCGCTTACAAATTTTCTCCAGGCAAGCTTTAACAGCTATTATTTCGGCCTGGAAAATTGTAGGAAATATGCTCAGCCCTGGGCTTTTCCCCATAGATTCTAGTCCCTGTTCCCACGGACTCTGTAGAGCCGTCCGTGTACCAAACAATACCTCCTGGTGTAAGTAATTCTTTCGTTCTCCCTTGATCATGCCATTCTTTCCTTTTAGGGAAGCTGAACTTGAAGGGTTTCATGAAGGATAATTTTCCCAACAGAACATCAGTTTGCATAGCGAGATTATTATTCTCGCATAGTAAACGTGTAACTGATATCATGTCACCTCCACATCACGAAGGTTGTCCCTTTACCTTAAGAGCTTCACAGCTTCAGTGATCGCCAAGCAAAAAACCATTTGAAGGCTTTTAACTTGTTTAATTGTACTGATTAGTCTAGTCCTTATCAACCAGATCGTTGATGCAAATGCTATTATGGGTCTGATTATTATTGTATGTAACCAGTGAGTAATCCTGGGTTATAAACCCCAGGTTTTGCATATAGCACATCTACAGGCCCAAAAAGCCATCTCAGCCTTTTTTACCATTGCGTCAACATGGAGCTTTCAGGTTAATTTAGGGTGAAATATTACTTCTAAATACTTCGCTGATTGTAAGAATTCTACTTCCCTACAGTAGAACTTAAGATCTATAAGGTCAGGAAGCTTATTTATTCTGATAAATGCATGAGTTTCATCTTGTCCGGGTTAACGAACAAACTACTGCCCCTGCATCATTTCTCTACTATGTTGAGTGCTGCCTGCATGAGTTCCGCTACAGTAACCTCATGCTTCTCTGTTACCAGGATCGCCAGGTCATCTAAATAGCCTTAAGTGTAAAAACGCGATTTCTTTAAAACACGAATCAGGTCATCAATGACAAGCGCCCCTGCGTGGATGAGAGAACTCTTCCCTATGAGCATCCCCTTCAAACTATGGTCTTCTGCTAGGAGATATGAACGGATGGGTCGGCGTTCAACGTCAGGATACAGATACAGAAAGGGTACTAGGTAAATTTGGGGATCCAAAAAAAAAAAAAAAAATTATAACGGGGAAAAATTAGTTAGCTTATGCCTAGAAAAGGGCCTATTTATTACCAATACTTGGTTTCGACATAAAATGATCCACACGTACACTTGGTGTAAAGGAAATAACCGCAGTGTAATTGACTTCGTTATTGCGGATGAAAGACTAAGAGAACTAGTCAAAGATACAAGAGTCATGAGGGGTTCCGAATGCAATACTGATCATTATCTTTTAATCTCTAAAATAAACTTAGGCCGGGGATGGAAAAGAAAGAGAACAGAAAAAACGAAACAAACTCGAATAAAGATTGAAAATTTACAGAAACCGGAAGTGCGAATAGAGTTTCAAAATAAGTTAAGCGAACGCATAGATAGGGCAACTTGGGAAGCGCTTACGAGCAATAAAGATATAGAGGGCGCGTGGGCTTTATTACGGGATATCATTTTCAAAACTGCAATTGAAGTGTGTGGTACGGCAGTGGTAGGAAGAAAGTCTGGTGATGCATGGTGGAATGATGAAATTCAAGCAGCCCAGCGAGAAAAGAAAAAAGCGCACAAAAGAACATTAAACATGACAGGTCTTAGCGATAAGGAGAGAAATAGACTCAAAAATGATTACAAAGACAAAAAGAGGAAAATGAAACGACTAGTCAAGAAGAGTAAACAAAAATAATCAGAACAGAAGAAGAGAACAAAATACAAAACGGCTTTGGAGGAATAATGAAACTACTATATCAACAGTTGAAGGAAAGTAGAAGTACAGAGTTTGCTAGCATGAGAAACAGCAAAGGTGAAATGCTATATGATATAGACGGGATAGTAGACGCTTTAAAAGACTCTTTTAAAGAACTATTAGGAGGTGAAGATATAGGACAACAAAGCTGCGACATAGAACATAATGCATTAGAAAACCCAATTGAAAAAGTCTGTGTCACTGAGGTCCGAGACATAATTAAGAACTTGAAAAACGGTAAGGCTGCTGGCATAGACAGTATTAGTGCTGAAATGCTCAAATACGGTGGCGAGTACATACCTCACAGGTTGTGCGAATTAATAAATTTATGTATCGAGACGGGGAAAGTCCCAGACGATTGGAAAAAAGCGATTATCGTACCAATATACAAAAGAAAAGGAGATAAAAACAACTGCAGTAATTACAGAGGTATCAGCCTACTAAGTACAGTAAGTAAAATATACTCAAAAATACTTATTCGTAGGGTAATGGAAATCACAGAAGAAAAAATATGGGAAGTCCAAAGTGGATTTATGCCAGGAAGATCATGTACAGATCAGATATTTAGTCTAAGACAGATCACAGAAAAAAGCTTGAAAGTAGGAAAGAAAGTTTTCTGTGCATTTATTGACCTAGAAAAAGCATTTGACACGGTAAATAGAAGTAAACTTTGGTAAGTTCTTAAAGAATACGGAGTAAATGGAGGGCTCCTGCAAGCAATAAAAACAATATATACAGGTAGTAAAGCGAGCGTAAGGGTAAACGGGAAACTGAGTGACTGGTTCGATATTACGCAAGGCGTGAAACAAGGATGCGTTATGTCCTCGTGGCTATTTATCATATTCATGGATAAGTGTCTAAGAACTGCACTCTTCGACGAAGAAGGTGTAGATCTCCAAACAGTTAAGGTACGTGGGTTAGCTTTCGCAGATGACAAGATTGTTATGGCAGAATCAGTCGAGGACTTGCAAAGAATGTTGAATAAACTTCATACAAGCATGAAGGACATGGGACTCAAAATTAACGTAAATAAAACAAAAATCATGGTGTTTGAGGGAAAGAGTGAGAAAACAATGTGCAACATTGTCCTAAATGATGAGAGATTAGAACAAGTTGACAAGTACGTATATCTAGGTAGTCTATTCACTAGCGACGGAAAAATAGATGGGGAGTTAGATAGGCGCATAAATAAGGGTAAACAGGTTATCGGTAGAGCAGAGTCCATCCTAACAAATAAAAACATATCAAAAAAACTAATGGACAAAGTCCAAAACGAGACAATCCTCAAAGAATGTGGTGCAAAAGAGACAATAGTTGACACATGGGAAAGAAATCAGTTAAGATGGTTCGGACATCTTGAAAGAATGAAAGATGAACGACTGACCAAACAAGTGTATAAAGGTAAAGTAAATGGCAGAATGCCCAGAGGTAGAGCGCCGAAAGAATGGTTAGAATCTGTAAATGAGACATTAATCCGTAGAGACATAAGAAGCCATAGGAACACAAGAGCTTGCATGAAAAAATGCATGGACGTGAAGGAAGCTAGAGTAGTATGCCAGGACAGAAAAGTGTGGCGACAAATAGTTTGTAAACAGAGTGACAGTAGAATGAATGACGCCTGAAACAAAGATCTTGGATACTAATGGGCCCAAGTGGAGAACCATACATAACAATTTTGTGAGGCTCTTCACTTGGGGTGATCGCTAGAGAGATTGATCAGCAACCTGGGTCGGAGCAGTGTTGCGGAGTAAACGTGTCATTTAAATAAATAACACGAGAATTCCAGATCAATCTAAAATATATATACCTAACACTTATATACCTATCCACCTCATAACTATATTCCTACCTACCTTATACCTATATACCCATATGCACACTACTATTCTCCAACCGAGCAAGTCACGCCTACCCCGAAAGGGAAATGGCTTAATGTTATAATAATAATAATAATAATAATAATAATAATAATAAACTAAGTATTTACCGTTTTGCTTTTCAAGATGGACTGCGTCCACCTGTTTATGGTGTTACTTACTCCGTGTGTTTCAGCAGAACCGTATATGTATTTAATGGGCGTGTTACTAATTGCCTCTTCTATGTCTAGGAATGCTGCAATTGCTACTTCACCTGTCCACAATTTATTATTAATGCGGCAGGGAAATGCATAGAAAGATCTGTCTAAAGGAGTTGGCCTGATAGTAGGTATCATTGCCCGGCTTTATAATGGAGATTGACTCAAGCTTTCTCTATGCTGTCGGAGTATTTTCCATTGCTAAGCATGCCCGAAAGATGCTGCACAATGGACTCGTCAAGGACTGAGATCCTGCTTAAATTAACGCAGGTAATATTTTATCATCTCATGCAGCTTTCAATGGTTTAAATTGTTTGACTACGCATATAACTTTTGCGTGAGTGACAACACGTCTAGCTACTTTTCAATCTTCCATTCTGGCTCCAAAAGTTGGTCTTTATGAAGGGTATAACTTAAGGGTCACCGCCTTATTCGTGAAATCTAACTACGAGATCAGGAAGTGTAACCGTCTTATTGGATGGCAATTTCTGGAAACAAATTTCCATTGAGATGAATATTTTAACCGAGGGTGAGTAGGTGAAATTTTTGGAATTATTTGGGTACAATCAAGTTTAGGGAATTGTTACTCTTTTAATATCAATACGAATAATTTTTTTCTACAGGTTGAAATTTAAAAAAAAATAGAACTAATTTTTGTCTTTCATTTAAGAAAAACAATGATTATGATAACAAAGTAAGACACGCTACGAATCTAATATTTTTAATTTCGCAGAAATTTCCATTCCACGAGTAAACCTTTTTTTATCATTTAGGAATCACGTAATATTTATTCGTATCCTTGGTTCAGATTAAAAGAGTATGACTTGATCTTGATTTTATAAATTGAACAAAAATTTTGGGAACAATAAACCTGATTTTTCGATGAGTTGAATGCAAGATTTCGATACGATGATTTTTCTGGAAAGATCTGGGACTTTGAAGCTACACATTTGTTTAATCGTCCAAGAAAATATTTTTTCTTCCCTGCCGGATAATTTCTTTTTAATCTACGAAATAATATATTTTCACAATAGCTTGTCGGTCAACAACAATTTCCATTGTTATGAAGAATTGTTATAGACAAATACACTAATTCGCACTTTTTGACAAATAAATTTTTTCTTTTTTGCAGATTCATTTATTTTCATCTCAAAAATCCCAACACAATTTTTATCACTTATTTGTATCTCAAGAATGGCAAAATAGCCATTTTGTTGGTAATAATTTTGCTCTTGAAATTAAATATGCATAGAAGAAAAATGTTATATGTATATTAAAATGGTCTATGTTTAGCCTTTTCATGAAACTAATAATTCAAAAAGAAAACAAAATCATTTACTTTTTTTTTGAACAAATATGAAACACTAATTCAGGGTGAGTGAAAAAAACTCGTGCACCCATGCACATTACATAGGTGCCATATACAATATAAATTAATTAAATGAATTTTGTATTGAAAGAGAAAAAATCTAATGAAAAATTTGACAAATTTGTACTTCATTCCAGAAATATTCTGTTTAATTTTTTAATATTATTCAATATTATCTGTAAGGTGAGGTCTTAGTATACAAAAAACATGAAAAAGGACATCATGCTTTGGGTAGGTCAGTTGGATCTCAACTAAGCATGGAAAGAATTACTGACCCTAAAGGCATGCGAATAGGCGTCTCAAAGATCTTTTATTTTATGATATTGACGCCCTAATTCTTTTCAGCGGTATTTAATTAAACATATTTGGCTACAAGGTCTACAAAATAAGAATACTACCACACCTATAATTAATGATTGTTACATATTCTTGCCATTTATTGAATTAATCGAAAAATTTGTTGCAATTTCATGAACATGTTGTGAACATGATTGTACTTCTTTAATCATTCAAGTATTAAATTTTCGGGTAACTCAAAACTGTTCAAGTTTTTATAGCTTTCGAGTACCTCAAAATGCTTAAGAATCATTTCATAAATTTTGATCGATTTCTGGTGCGTGTGCATCTTGAAAATACTAAATTTGTTGCTAAATCTAAATGTTTTAGTGAATTTTCTTTCTTTGTGACAATAGAGGCACATACACCATCCATGACACTTTGAATAAATGTGATCCGATAATAATCAGAGAGTTGTTTACTGACAGCAATATTAGAGTCATGTAATTTCTTAATTTCATTTGCTGACTGCAACGTGACTTTGTCATGTTAAGGTGTTGATAGATGATAAAGCAAATCCTTTACAAAGATGTGATCAATCTGGTTTTTTTGTCCTAAATGAAAATAGACGCGAAGCGCTTTATTGCCTCTACCAGAAAATCTACCCACCTCAAGACTTTTCAAAAAATACGTAACGCTTCCTGTGAAAATTCTGACTCTCCTCTAACACCCTTCCAAGCGTTAAGTATTTTTTTAAGGACCCCGTGATAAGTAATTTTAAAAGATTGAGGAGTGAATAGTAAAGCTAAGTAATTTTCTAGATGCTTGTACATATTGCAGTAAATATATTCCAGATACGATTTCAATTCTTCGTATACATTCAGGGCATTGTAACAGATATTCTCCATGAACAAAATTTGTAGGAAAACTTTTTCTTTCAAGTCAATATCCTCATGTACCTTTTGTGTCGCACCTTGTATTTTATTTCATGAGGAAAATTTTAATTCCTTTGCTTTATTTTTTTACTTTTACGTGATTTTGTCATGAAAAGTTATAAACGGGGCGTAAACCAAATGTCTTTCAAGGTTTCCATTAATTTGTTTGCCTGTCATGCTTTAAAAGTGACGTCAACCAGTTTATTTCATTTACCACACATTCTATCCTGATGATAAATTATGATAATTTGAGAAGATTGACGTGTACATTTTAGTACTTTTGGGAAATATATATATAGCGGTGAAAACATTTTAAATTTTTCGTTTCCTTCTCACAAAATCTATCAAGAAGAAATGAAGATCACTAGCTGCATTTCAGTTTTCACCTTTCCGCTTTATCTAACTTTTATTGGTAAGTATAATTGAGGTGACCATACGCCCGAAATCCGCAAATAACTCCTCCTTTCGAGGCTTGCGAATTTGGTTCAATGTGGTTTTTGTATTCGTCTGGTTTTTCGAAGTAGAATTTTTCAGTTTTATAATAGAAAAACTATTGCGTCTAAGTAAAATCGAATGGTTTTCTTCCAATTTGTTGCCAAATGAAAAATATTTGTATAATTTTATATATTTGAATGATTATTCAACTTATTTTTGTATAAATGGTGGCCTTGATATGTTTGTGACCAGTAAGCGAGAATAAACTCCATGATAACATCAATATGAACTCGATAGTAAAAATATTGCTTGTATCATGAATCTGGCCCAAACGAAAAGGAACTTTGAAATTGTGTAGATGGTTCATCATTGGTGCCAGGATCATCGAGTCTTGGTCAATTTCGGCCACATCCTCCCCAATGGGTCAATATGGAAACACATGGCTACCAGGTGAAAGTGAAGAGAGATCCTTTTAATGGAGGTCTGGCCGCTATTGAGCTTCGACCTGAACAGAAGCCTCTAAAAGTCCACCAGGGGGGCCTTAAGCGTTACACTGATAAAAAACAGGATTTGGACTTTGTTGCGCAATTAGATCCAGATACTGGAAAGTGGATAGCAGTTGCCCCTATGTCTGCAGAATTCGCTGCAAATGTACCACTCCTTCCTCGAAATAGATGGGACACAATTTAGATTCCACACATTCTGAGGTACAGAAAACTGAGTCGTACTGATTCGGTTCTCTGAGTTGTACTGATTCTATTAGCTATGTCTATCGACAGGGTTTTCAGTCATTTTAAATATCACGCATATTATTAATGTCCTTCAAAATCAACAATAAACAAGGTTTGAATGAAAATTGTGTAACATTTTTGAATAAAAACTTAATTCACTGAACATTGCTGTTATTACTAATTTTAAAACCGTAAATGGTAGACTGGAATTTGCGATCTTGCAAACTGCTTCTTTTATACGTTTTACAAATTATGATAAACTAAAAATAGATGGTTCGGTCATCTTGAAAGAATGAAAGATGAGCGACTGACCAAACAAGTGTACAAAGGTAAAGTAAATGGCAGAATGCCCAGAGGTAGACCGCCGAAAGAATGGTTAGAATCGGTAAATGAGACATTAATCCGAAGAGACGTAAGAAGCCATAGAAACACACGAGCTTGCATGAAAAAATGCATGGACGTGAAGGAAGCTAGAGTAGTATGCCAGGACAGAAAAGTGTGGCGACAAATAGTTTGTAAACAGAGTGACAATAGAATGAATGAAGCCTGAAACAAAGACCTTGGATTCTAATGGGCCCAAGTGGGGAACCATACATAACAATTTTGTGAGGCTCTTCACTTTGGGTGATCGCTAGAGAGATTGATCAGCAACCTGGGTCGGAGCAGTGTTGCGGAATAAACGTGTCATTTGAATAAATGACACGAGAATTCCAGATCAATCTAAAACATATATACCTAACACCTATATAACTATCTACTTTACACCTATATACCTATCTAACTTATACCTATATACTCTATACCAATACACCCATATACCCAATACTATTCTCCAACCGAGCAAGTCACGCCTACCCCGAAAGGGAAATGGCTTAATGGTATAATAAATAATAATAATAATAATTAATGTTTTAATAGAGAATTTCATTTCGCCCGAATTTGAAAAATCTCTAGTCATGCTGAATAGAAGACCTGTAACTAGCAACACAGAATACAACATCCGTATTTGTTTGAAGATATACTCCTGTCTTTCCTGGTTGACTATAAATACATTTGGGCCTATATCTGAGTTCGATTCTGAATGTATTGAACGGTTTTCTGTTTTTGCACGGCAGTATTTTTTCTTTTAATGACTTGCTCAAAAGTATCAGTCGGTAGGTTAAGGTGATTTCTGTAATACTTACGAAGTATTTTATTCTTTATTATGAGTTTAGTAACAGCGTTAACCCTACATCTGAAGTCTAATGTATCTGCTGATGGGTATGGCTTAAGTCTGTCCTTTGCTGAAACAAAGAAAATCACTTTTAAGAATGTCTGCTCCGTCAGCGAATCGCATGAAAGAAGAAAAGCAAGCTCTGATCCGATTCGTGCAATCGAAGGTGGTCACACAGGCAGATATTTTTTCAAGCAAATTTCGACAGTATGACAGTAGTTGTCTAGCTCTGTTGCGTGCCCAAAGAAATCGATATCATCTTTGATCGAATACCTACAATTAGGTGAACGAAGTGGGAAGGTCGAAATTAATATTTTCTCATTTGCTACGGGTCCTTCATACTTAATAGATAAATGAAACTATTTGACACTTTTTTTTATCAAGGACACTATTTTGCCTTCGTGTATAATGTTTGGTTGTCATAGAAAAACCGTAAGACGGTTCGTTCACAAAATTTGAAGTTAGTTAATTAAAAATATATAATAAATGAAAAAAAAGACTGTAAATGAAATTAATAAAGTATAAAAATAAACTAAATAAGAAATAACACTTTTATATTTATTTCATCCCATTAATTGATGTTTTCAGAAATGACAGTTCAAAAACTATTTTGTTAGCCCAAAGCTTCCACCTGAAGAAAAATTTATTTAATTTTGCTATAAAATCTATATGAATCAGATATCGCTTATAATTTTCGAAGTTTTCTTTCATTTTATTTTTGAAACGTCCTTTTCGTTCCTAATTTCTAAAAACATATTCAATATAATATATTGTGACGCCGTAAAATTTTATACAAATTTTACAACTCACAAAATTTAGATTTGAATCATTTATTATTTGAATTCTGGATACCCTTGATTTAATTTTCGCGATTTCGGAAGCTGCTCAGTATTTCGAGACTTGGCCAACCGTTGATTTAGAATATTTTAATTTTAAGAACTGATTTTGTGTGTATTTTTTGTCCTATTTCATGAAAACCCTGTTTTGGAGCCTGACCCATAAAGAAAATTGGAAATAAGAAACTTTAGATGCCTTTTTGAAATTTGGACTTTTGAATATTCCCGCCATTTCCATCCTCCAGTATACTTCTGGTCGTACCTAAGAAATTTTGGAATAATTTTGAAATGCCACTTGTACATTTGCTGGTGCCTTGGTTACATTTGACTTCTTCACCTGGCGTGAAATTCATCATTTTTACGAATCTTAGAAGGCTTCATCATTATGTTCAAACTTTACGTTCTGAACCTTCTATTGCCCCAGACCCGTATTGAGAGATTAATGTTCCTGTGTGTCAACTCTATTTGATGGATGTTTGGTAGCAAGCTTGTTTAATTCTCAATATTGGAGAAGCGCTATGATGATTTACCATCTTTTGGACCGAATTAACTTCAATATTTTCAATTAATTCAGAAGATTATGAATATTGAATTAGAGAATATCAACTTTAAAGAACATGGCCCTGAATTTGAATTGAGATCCTGTAGAATATAACGGAATTCGACCAATCAGTAAACAGAACAAAACACAGCCGGTAACTAAGAGAACAACGTTGTCAAGGAGCAAAACAAACTATGAGATTGTTCACCTTTTCGTCGGCAGCTTCCGAAGAAGACGGTTCAACCAAAAATAAAACTTTAGTTAAATGTCCTCCCTAAACGTTTAAAAATATAATTATCATAAAGAAAAGAATAAGGATTAAATTAAGGAATACTCCATATATATATACACTGAAAAAAAACTTATTTGAATCAAAGGAAATTTCTTTGATTCAAAGAAATGGTAGAGCAGAATATGGCCGAAGAAATATTTCTTCAGATTAAAGAAATCTTTTGTTTGGATCTGAGGAACGCCATGCTTAAGGCATAGAAATACTTACTCGACACTGTAAAATATGCGTTGAGTGAAATAGATTTGTTATTGACTGTAATAAATAAGTATTTGATATGATAGGTGAGTTCCGTAATGTAAAGAAGTATGGTGTAAGTCCAAGACGATAATTATTGCATACAAATAAATGTAACTCGGACTGAGCAAAAGCTTCTTTTGAACCAAATATACGATTCTTTGATTCAAATAAGCGTATTTTTTGGTAAACTAAACATTTATTTGCAACAAAGAAATTTTTTTCAACGGAAATGAATATTTATTTGTTTCTAAGATGCGGCATATTGTTTAAAAAAAAGACGTAACAGAGTTGAGAAAACATTAATTGATTCAAAGAACAATTTACTCAAACAGAAAGTTCACCTATTGTTTAAAAATGTTGAATAGTTAAAGTATGAAAATGAAGCAGGACCATTCATTGAAAAAAAATAGTAAATGAAATTATAATGATTATAATTTATAATAATATATTTATTTTCATTTTCGCGGAGTAGGAAAAAGAATTTCAAGCAAGACCAACTGACCAATGCTTAGGAAGACCGATAAACACCAATCACCACATTTTTCAGATTATATCTACGGTGAAAATGTATGGCTAACTTAAAGACTGGAGAATCCATTTCTATTGTGAGACTATAAAATCTGCGCATCTGGCGGTATATGTCTGAACTACTCAGTACAAATAAGGCATTTTACCAAAATATTTTTTCGAACGAATGGTGTATGAAGTTATTTCAAAAATATATTTCTTCACTTGAAGGAAATATTTATTGGACATAAATCGCTTCACTCTATTTATTAAAAGAAACATATCTTCCAAGTGAATAAATTATTACTTAAGTGAACAAATTACTTTATTCGACTAATGACACGTTCTATTAGAACGAAAGAAATATCGCGTTCACTTAATTAATATTGCTTTCATTTATGTCAATATTCCTTTGATTCAAAGAAACCAAAATATTTGTTTCACGCATCGATGAGTTACTTGTTTCAAATTGAATATTTTTTTAATTCAGAGGCTCAAAATTATTGAGCTAAAAAATATTTCTTTGGATGCGAAAGCAAGATTTAAGGAAACTAGGTTCTTAGTTTTAAAGATATCAATTCCTTGAGTTAATTATCTCATATTCTGAGGCCAAGAAATATTTCTTTATTTCAAAGAAATGGCGCCCAAAGAAATGATTCCTTTGAATCAATGCACGAGGTTGTTGCTTTTAAACAATATTTAGTACAATTAAGTAAAAATGTTTTTTGGCTCAAATGAATACAATCAAAGAAATGCATTTCTTTAGATCCAAAATTTTTTTTTCTCAGTGTATATATATATATATATATATATATATATATATATATTTAGGATAAACCAGTTTTCCATCGATTTGGTAAGATTTCCATTTTAAAATCTGATCGAGAAGTTTTCCTTACATTTTTCTTTGATTTTATTGTGTTGTGTTAGAAGATAGAACTAAATAATTAAAATGATCTTCAATTCAGAATTTCTCGATTGGATTTAGTAGTTTTGATCAACTTGATTTGTAACTGTGTGACGTAATATCAATCGAATTCCCTTCTGGTGTCCCTTTCCTTATCCTTTGAATTATTCTGAACATAATCGAAACATTTAGCCAAGTCCGAAATACTGGACGAAAAAGGTCATTGATTTAAATATTTCTTCAATAATAAGGAACCCCCACCCCTTTTTTATTAGAAATTTTAAGACCTTTTATTATGTATGATTAATTCAAATACTTCCCGATTCTGTAGAACCTTTGTAAACCTTTTAGGTTATATTATTTCCTAATTGTGATGTTATTTAAAATTATATGAAATCAATTTGAGAACCTCTTATCCCAATAACTTGAAATGTTAAAACATGTAATAAAAATCAGTTGCTATTTTTAAAGTTTGGATTCTTTATTGGTTAATAGAATTTATAGGTATAATCTTTCCAGCAATTGAATCACTCCCCTCTACTGCTATCCAGTATAGGAGCTGAGCTTTGTCATTAAAATACCGGAGCATTTCGCATTTCCCTTTTGCTTCCTATTTATCCATTGGTTTCTTTTGAATTATTTATAAACTTATTTCTTTTAGTTGACCAAAGATAGGTCTGGCGCTCAACCAATTCAAGTAATTAATGATGTAACTTTCCCTTTCCTCCGAAGGTAACCATAGTTTAAAATATCGGTTACAATATACGACCCTTAATTAATTAAAATACTTTTGTCAACGAGTCAGTCGTTTTCCACTGTGGAATTGTATTTCAATTGATTATTCTGGTAATTTTCTACTAATGTTTTAACTGTTGACCTTCAATTGTAAATTGTAAACAATTTCAAAATTTGAGATTCAAACCGGACCGTTTCTAATGCTTCAATAAAAAATTGTACAACTTGAAGCACTTTCAATTTGAAATTATCTAGTTTTCGATATTCAAACTTTTTTTTAAATTTATAAACCTAAAAATGATTGTAAATTCAAAGCCCAACTTAGGAAAATGTATTATATTGCTTAACACCTTGGAAGTTAAATTTTCGGATAGCAATCTAGGATATTAGGGTTGAATATCTAGATCTTACGGGGTACAATTCGGAAGTTTATTTTAAAAATACTGTTATATAAACCTCAACATCTAAATTCTATATCTTAAAATCTACGAATCTTTATAGTGAATGATAAAGTAATTTTTCACTTGGTATCTGTATTGACAATTTTATGTACAATTTAAAAAATAAATGGTCTAAAAAAATGTTTTTTAAAAACTATTCAGCTCCATACGCTAATATTTTTAAATTGTTTAACATACGTAATTTATTTTGATCCTTTTGAAATATGTAATTGTGTCTGAGCTCGTGTATACTTTGTGACGTTAGATGTTATCGGTCGAGCAAATATTTATTTTGCCAAAAACACAAAGTCTGCAAAACCTCTGCGAAGTATATGAGTTTAAGTAATATTAATATTTTTTATGAAAAAAAAAACGTAATCGATAATAATAAAGCTAGGTACGGATAGAAATCCATATTATGTTTACATTAGTATAATTTATACAGAAATGGAAGAAAAAAGTCTGGTTCACCAAAATTTGTTCTCAACGTTATTTTCCTTTCGCTAATTGAGAAACTAATTTTTTTCTAAGAGTGGGCATTTATATTTTTTGGTCTCTCTTCATATCCTTTTAAGCGCGAATCAAGTTCTTGATCTTTTATGTTTATGCCTAAGCGTCTCTTGAGAAAGTAAACAAACTGTTTCTTCGCGAATCATTTAATTTGAATATGAGAAAAGACGACAGATGTTCATACATATTTCTCACACATTCACACTCATCACCAACTGCTTCTGCTTACTCCTTTCAAATGCTAGATGAATTAAAAAGAAAAATTGATAATTTTAAAATTACATTTTTTCATTTCCAATACAGAACCTGGTACTGGAGTTCATTTCCATCTTTTTCGAGGTTGAACTCAATTCAATTTCAATAGATAATTTTTAGAAAACTCAACTTAAAACGTTTTTTCCAGTACTAAAGAAGAAAAGACCCTTGGGCAACAAATCGTCCAGTTCCAACTGTTCAAGAAAAAGTAGGATTCTGTTTGAGAGTTTCAATGAGCCAATACATTTTAAGTAAATTTTTTGAACCTATCAAATACCTATTCATGAAAACTCTATTACGTTTGTTTCTTTATGTTGAAGAATTTCAATGTGAACGCGGTGAAAAATATTATGAACTTTTTGTGTGAAACCCTATAGTTCATTTTATAAAAAAATGTGGCTTGTCTGCTTTATTTCTTGACTGTCGTGTGATTTTGTCGTTACATGATTTTCAGTATAGAGAATGTTTGTACAACACCAATCTATGTACAACACAGTCTACCGAGATAGTAAGTTTTATTGATTCAGAAACATTAACGAGTAATAGCTTAGGTTAGTGATACGCCAGAGGTCAGTATATAAAGCAGTGGATATATTACAAATTTTTCATTTTTCGTTTAAAAGTCTATCCACAAGGAATGGAGATCGCTAGCTGCTTTCTAATTCATATCTTTCCGGTTTATCTGGATTTTGTTGGTAAGTATAATTAAAGTGATCGTACGAGTCACAGTAGATTATTTTAGTTTCCAATATTCTATAGAATTGTTTTAATGATTATTGCACTCATTTATCTCTGAGTGGTAAACTACATAATTTATTTTGAAAGCTGTGTAGTTTGCACTTCCATGAAATAATATTTTAAAAACTAATTTTACAGAAAATAATAAAAATGAGACGCTTCTTTGGCTGCGCAATCGGTTGTGCGGGTGCACTTTTGAAGAATTGTTTGAAGCAGAAAATCAAATATCCTTGCCATAATTATAAATCTGTATCTTTTTCTTTGGATTGAATCAGTGAGTCATAATGTGCTGTTTCTCTCATTGATTTCCTATCTTCGTTATTTGTAGGTTCATGAACATTAAAATACATGCGCATAACAAATTGTTTTATATCATAAATCTGATGCAAATGAAAGGATACTCTTACATTATTTTCTTTCGTAAAAACGTTATGACTATCTATTTTCGTTTTCACATAAAAAATTTTTTTTGAAATTGTGTAGGTTGTTCATCATTGGTGCCAGGATCATCGAGTATTGGTCAATTTCGGCCACATCCTCCCCAATGGGTCAATACGGAAACACATGGCTACCAGGTGAAAGTGAAGAGAGATCCTTTTAATGGAAGTCTTGTCGCCATTCAGCTTCGACCTGAACAGAAGCCTCTAAAAGCCCACCGGGGGAGCCTTAGGCGTTACACTGATAAGAAACAGGATTTGGACTTTGTTGCGCAATTAGATCCGCATACTGGAGATTGGATGGCAGTTGCCCCTTATTCTGCGGAATTCGCCGCAAATGTACCACTCTTTTCTGTAAATGACCAACGAGATGGTCTTTAAGCAATGTAAAGCTTCCAAAGTCATTGATATCATCACTTGATATTCCAAACAAACATTGGTTCTATGGAAATTGTAAAAATATTTCTGAATAAAACATAATTTACTCTTACTTAGAATTTGATTTAATTAATGTAGGTTTGTTGACCAAAAAAAGTAAATCTTTCCTGAAGTTTTCAGTTTGGTTGTCTTACTGTTTAAGTGTTTATTATAATTCAAGAATGGCTAATCTATAAAAAAATCTTTGTTTATTTCTGTTATCGTTAAGAAATGAGGGACATCATGCTCAAATGACTTGTTCAAGAGGCCCGCCAGTAAGTCGCGAGGATTTCCGTAGCATTTTAATTGTATTTTATTTTTCATGGTGGGGTTGATAGCCTTAACCTTACCTCTAACGAATCTGCTGATGGACATGCCTCCAGTCTGTCATTTGTTGAAACAAAGGAAATCACTCTGAAGCATGTCAGCTTCGTTAACAAATTGCAACAGTAAATTCTTTTCAATGGAATATTAACAAGGATTTCGTACCATAACATCCTGAACGCCATTTTTTGCAAACCACTTTTCGCTTGTTAAAAAATCCGCTGAATTCGACATACACGCAACACCGTAAAACGGTTTCATAACAAAAACGAAGTTAGTTTTTGAAAAATATATAAGAAATAAAAAATGATAGTGAATAAAATTTGTAAAATAGAATAATAGATAAGATCAAATAACACTTTTATATTTTTTGAGCCGTATTTATTGACGTTCTTAGTGATTACAGTTCAAACAAATTATTTCCATAGAACAAAGCTTTGAAAAAAACAACATTCTTGAAATAAAAATCGCTCATTAACCAAAATTAAAATCTGAAAACGGTTTTATATTTCTTGGGATGAACTCATGAATATTGTTGGAGATTTTATAGAATAAAATTGTATTAGTAACGGTAGGCTATGCGGAATTTTTATACATAGAAATTGTTATCATTTAACGCCCAAACTGGAAACAATGGATAGTGGCGTTTAAAAACTTGCAAACTAAGCTACAGGATAGCGACCTAAGATATGTTTAAAAATGCTGTTTAAAATGGTGAAGTAAATTTTCATGTGGTCTATGTATTGCAAATTTTCCTTACAAACTAAAACAATACTTTTTATTTTCTTAAAGATTTTATTAAAAATTATTCATTTTCACATGCAAATTGTTCACTTTATATAATTTATTTTGATCTTTTCGAAAATAAGAGTAATTTAGGTGATATATATACTTTATGAAGTCCGCATTTTTTTTTCATTATTGTGTTCCTTTCCCTGATCAAGAAATTAAACTTTTTTGAGAAATGAGCATTTATCAAGTTAATGGAATAATTGAATTTTCTAATATCATAAAATACTTCTTCTAACAAATACTGATACGCACAAATATTCGACTATCTGTACTTAGCTTCATTACACTTGATCATGTTTATCCTGCATTAATAAAATAATTATTATGCTTAAACTTTTTGTTGTGATATACATATTTTCTCAGTCCATTACTTCTGACGTCGTAAAGTATATATGACCTCAATTGCCATTCTTTCAAGAACATCAAAACACTTGATATAAGTTAGACAATTTTTAATTATGAGCGAGTTAAATTGAATAATTTTAAATCGAATCTTTAAAAAATGCCAAAATTTTAGTTGAAATTGCAAGAAAAGTATTCAATAGAGACACCGTGCGAAAAATGGATCAAACCATTTGGGACAGCCATTCATAGACATTGATATGCCATGATATATTACAGACCCTCCAAACTTTTTTTCTCGATTTACTCAACCGCAGAACTTCTAGTTTTTTTTGAGTTTGATGTTTCAAATTAGATTTTTTTTCAAAACAAAAGATAATTTAAAGCCGCAAGTCGATGGCCCATCGAATGGAGAAGAAATTTCTTCAAAGTGTATGTTAAAGGCTTGAGGCTTATAATTATCTACGAATTGTATCCAGAGCTCACCAGAACGAAAATTGAAAGAAAATTGGAAAAAATGAAGTAAATCAATCTCCTTTCTCACACTTATTTCTTTTCAGTTTTTCAAAATTTGTGTAAACCAGCGTATTCCTGAAGATTTCGAAAAAGAAAGCTCAACTTCAGACTTTTCCGCGAATTCCTATTGTTCAGGAAAAAAAATATTTTGTTGAAGAGATACATTGAATCAATGTTTCTTAAGGGAATTAACTTAATCTTTCATAGACTTTATTACTACGAGTACAGCTCTTTTCGTACCAGTAAAAATTATGTCTTGTAGTCTCTCTGTATGCGTTTAAATATGTGTATAATACATTGTGATTATCATTAGCAGGAACCCAAAAATAATCTGGTGTGTTTTTTCCCCCATTCTCAACAGTCTTTGCACTTGCCAACCTTTTGATGCTCTAAGTGAATTTATTACCTCTATCAGGCAGTCTACAGTCTGAACAAATAAAGTAAATTTTATTGATTCTGAAGGATGTTGGGGTTTGAGTAAAGCTGAGGACCCAGGTATAGATAAGTATATATAGCAGTGAATATCTTCAAAATTTCTCAGTCATCGTTCACTAAATCTGTTGAGAAGACATGAAGATCGCTAGCTGCATTCTAATCGTTACCATTGCGGTTTATCTTGGTTTTGTCGGTAAGCATTTGGTCCTATGGGGTTTTTGACTTTGTCTGGGTTTTTGGAAGTAGAAGTGTAATTAAGGTGACCATATGCCCAGATTTCTGAGTCTTGGCGTGCATTTCCATTGAAACTAAATTAGCGATACACAAAGTTATTTTTGGCATCGAATTCATATCTTTTGTTATTGGTAAACTCGTGACTAGTACAATTCACTGTCATAAACCAAACCACAACTTTGATAAGGACTTGATTTCAAAATCAATACAAAGAAACAAATGACTGTAACATTGTTGAATCATTCTCCTGCTGATTGAATTGATTCCTGCAGATTTAGTGTGATTTATTAAAAAGGAATTTTAATATATTCCTTTTTTGTGCAAAAAATGAGCAATTTTCATGTTTCTTTTAAATTATAATTTCTTTTGTGAAATTGCGTAGGTTGTTCATCATCGCTACCAGGACCATCGAATGCTCCATTCAAATGGTTCCAATGGGTTGATGTGAAAACACATGGCCACCAGGTGAGGGTAAAGAAAAATCCTTTCACTAAACAATTAATGGCTATTGAGCTTGAAGGGCAGCCAACTCTGAAAGCCGTCCCCGGAAAAATTAGACGTGTGCTTGATTACACTAATGATTTGGACTTCGTTGCACAAGTAAATCCTGATACTGGAGACTGGATCGCAGTTGCTCCTATGACTCCAGTCTATGAAGCCCTAATACCTAATCGTCCTGCATATAAGCCAACTCATCGTCCAAAAGACAAACACTAGAACAAAATTTCAAAAATTGTACGTGAGGATCTGTAGATTCTTAATTGTTATTATGTAAATTAAATCACCTGAGGATAATACTTTGTGGCTTTTCAAGATAATTATGGAGTTGGTTTCCCATGCAATTGTCATATAAACGAAAAATAAATTAAAACGTTTACAACGTGGCTACACATTTTATCATTTGATTCACCTTTCATTATTTTAACGTTGAAAGCTGTCTAGAATTCTGCGTTAATTATTTTTCAATTTGTCCCATGTCAATCTGCCAACGAGGTTCTGAATAGCACCTTTCTTACAATAAAATTGAAATGACGCAAAGAGATTGGAGTGAATTACATTTTGGTGTTATCAAATTATCTTTGTCAAAAAAGTGAGATCGCATCCTATGGTTCTAAATTCAAGAAATGCTAGAACGAAATTTTTTTCAACTTTTTTTTCGTCACTACGAAGAAGGGAGATCACCCTTATGTTTTGTGCAACTGATCTCATTTCTCAAATGCCTAACCAGTTCAGCTAACAGGGCATGTTGGGATATGTCCGATGAAAATAATAACAATTGTCCAATATGAATATGCTTTTATCCTCAAGAAGTGTTAACCATTATATGATTCGGAACAGCTTTAGGCTTGATTTTAACATTTGATTCTGTAGAATTTATGATTCAAACAATTATAATGTGGAAAGTAGAGACTCCAACATTATCTTTTATCGCTTCATCAAGCAAACACTCAACTAAACTTATTGGGCATCATAATGAACACAATTTTATGTAAAAAAAAATGTAGATTGAGTTCAAGAATAAACCTCATTGTTATATATGAATAATACACTATATATCAATACATATTTGCAGTTTTAAATAGCAGACATTTCTTTTCTCACTGCTAGTTCTTAAAATTTTATAAGAAAAATATTCATAAGGAAATAATCAAGCATTAACAATTACTGTTGTAATGAATAGATTTTAATACTTACCTAACAAAATGTAGCATTTTTCACAGTCAGTATTGAATTTCCCATAAAAGCATTATTACTATGCAGTTGGGCAGGGCAATAACTGCCCATGGCACTGCGGTCAAACCTATTATACTATACCCTAGAATTTAAACATCTCCCATAAAGTCAGTCTTCACCATAAAGGCATATATTGATTTGCAGGAGATGTCATGAAAGTTTTTTGGTTCGAAAAAATAATCCCCCTGGTACTCATTTCTGAGGCACGACATGCCAGTTCATCACATTCACAAAGTATGGGATGAGCTGCCTCCTCAGGATAATCACACTTTCTGCAACGATGGTTTTTTCCAATCCTCATGTTGGTAAAGTATTTTTTCAGTCGGCAGTGTCCAGTAAGCATCCCTAAAATGACATTAATCTGCTTTCTTTCCATGTTCAAGAGTTCTCTTAGTACACACACCATATATGAAATTCATAGAATACGCCATTTTTTGGTTCCCTTTCCATATCTGGCATGTTCCTCCGAGAGCCATTTAGCAAGGACTCCTTTGCCGACATGTACGAGATACCGCAATAGCGTTCCGGACCAATCAGGAACTGCCAAGCTCCTATTTTAGTCAGTTCATCTGCTTTCTCATTACCTTCAACATATTCATTATCGGGAACACAGATCAGACTAACCAAGTTTTTACTGCCAATCTTTAAGCAGATCTTGAAGGTAACTGCAGGCTAGGCTGGAAGTAAGCTCTCCAGATGTGAGAGCCTTGAGTGCTGCTTGGCTGTCAGACCAAATGTAAATGTGCTGGCCTTTATAAGCCCGCTTATAAATTTTCTCCAGGCAAGCTTTAATAGCTATTATTTCGGCCTGGAAAACTGTAGGAAATATACTCAGCTCTGGGCTTTTCCCCATAGATTCTAGCCCCTGTTCCCATGGAGTCTGCAGAGCCGTTCGTGTACGAAACAATACCTTCTGGTGGGAGTAATTCTTCCGTTTTTCCTTCATCATGCCATTCTTTCCTTTTAGGGAAGCTGACCTTGAAGGGTTGCATGAAGGATAATTTTCCTAACATAACATCAGTTTGCATAGCGAGATTATTATTCTCGCATAGTGAACGCGTACTGATATCATGACACCTCTACATCACTAAGGTTGCCTCTCTCCTAGGAGTCTACAGACTTTCGCTGCTGCAATCTTCCTTATGAATAGGTGCAGCAGCAGGATGTCCAGAATAAGTTTAGTCCTTATCAATCAGATCGTTGATGCATATGCTATTATGGGTCTGATTATTATTGTAAATAACCAGCAAGTAATCCTTGGTTATAAGCCCCAGGTTTTGCATATAACACATCTACAGGCCCAAAAAGTCATCTTAGCCTTTTTTACCATTGCGTCAACATGGAGCTTCCAGGTTAATTTAGTGTCAAATATTACTCCTAAATAGTTCGCTGATTTTAGGAATTCCGCTTCCCTACAGTAGAACTTAAGATTTATAAGGTCAGGAAGCTTCTTTATTCTGGTAAAATGCATGAGTTTCGTCTCGCCCGGTTCAACGAACAAACTACTGTCCCTGCATCATTGCTCTACTATGTTGGGCGCTGACTGTATGAGATCCACTACAGTAAACTCATGCTTCCTGGTTACCAGAATCGCCAGGTCATGTAAATAGCCTTAAGTGTAAAAACGCGATTTGTTTAAAACACGAATCAGGTCATCAATGACAAGCCCCACTGAGTTGATGAAAGAACTTCTTCCTATGAGCATCTTCTTGAAACTATGGCCTTCACTTTATTACCATGTAACTAAGTATGTACCGTTCTGCTTTGCAACATGGACTGCGTCCACCTGTTTATGGTGTTACTTACTCCGTGTGTTTCAGCAGAACCGTATATGTAGTTAATTGGCGTGTTACTAATTGCCTCCTCTATGTCTAGGAATGCTGCAATTTCTACTTCACATGTCCACATTGTATTATCAATGCGGCAGGTAAATGCATAGAGAGATCTGTCTAAAGGAGTTGGCCTAAATATAGATATCATTGCAATGGACCCATCAAGGACTGAAATCCTGCTTTATTTAATGCAGGTTATATTTTATCTTGTCATGCAGCTTTGAATGGTTTAAATCGTTGGACTACCCATATAACTTTAGTGACAACACGACTAGCTACTTTCCAATCTTCCATTCTGGCTCCAAAAGTTGGTCCTTCTGAATGGTACGACTTGAGGGTCACACCCTTATTCGTGAAATATAACTTCGAGACCAAGAAGTGTACCCTCATTATTTGCGCCTGCCCCCTGAATGGAGCTCAATGCTCATTGCCATCAAGTCTCTAGAAAAGAACCCTGGTAATCCAATAAATTTAATATAGCCTCTGCCATAACGTGCTGCCCTAGGTGTTTCTACGGGACTATCATGAATTATTGGTACGCTCTTGTTACCTAATCTTTCAACTTTTGCCTTGTCAGCCCAAGGTTCTTGTATTAAGGCAAAAGCCGTTTGTTCCGCTGCCAAACGTCTGCTTAAGATAGTAGACGCTCCTTTAGCACGGTCAAGGCTTCATTGGATGAAATCCAGACTGGAAGGGAGATACCTAGTGTTCATTTTGACCTGCAGTTATCTTCTCCATATTTTACAAAGACAAATCAGGTGCTATGTCTACGGGTGTAACTTTGGTTTTAGAGAGGATCTTCGTCTTGATCCTCTGCCACCCTTAGTGAGGCCTGCAATCGATCTTCTTTAGACTCTTGATCACTCCCGGTCCTGCAGTTATCACAAGTTGGGTACCTTGACAACTTGTCTTGACATCGAGAACCTTCCATCCTCCCGTTTTAATGGTTAGCTTTTGTATTGTCATCCTCTAAGTACTGATGTTAGTTCCACGAATACACTAGGAATCCAAGCTAGCAGCTTCGCTGAACTTCAGTAGTCTTTGCTTCCCTTCACTTTGATCTTAGCTCCCATCCAAGGTTGTAATCCTTTAACAGTTTAAATGAGCCAACTGCGGGACACTTAGTCCGACTAGATGAAGATAAGGGTATCACTTATAAAGCGGAAATTTTTAAGTATTGGGATGACTTGTCCAGCTTGCCCCACATCAATTTTCTTTTGGACCATGACCACTTCCAGGTGACTTTAAAGAGCCTGCTTATAAGAAACTGTTGGACCTCTGAGCCGCATCGTCTTCTATTCCCTGATTTTATTCGGTGAGCTGCTATCAAAATGTTCCCTTTTTAGAGACCCTGCCTGGATAGTTGTTGCGTTCAATTGATATAACAATTGACGTCTCAAAATTCTAAAGCAGCTTCCGACAATCTAGCTCGTCGTGGTTTTACCGTTTGGTTAGACCCCCCGGCATTAGTTTCACCAGGATTACTACCAGGGTTATTGCTCCTTCGGTTATATTCATCTTCACAGGGGCAGATGCTTTTCCCAGATGGGTCATTGTCGACTCCCTCTGGGTGCTTTTTTCAAAGAACTTGATTCGTTCTCACGAGTAGGTCATGGCTTAGAGGGGTGCCCACGTTGAGTAAGACACTTGCTATGTATTAGTTAGCAGGCCACGACACCAACGGAGGCCTCTTTCTTAGTCGCTATGCGGGCCGTAGGCCATTTTTGTCTAGATGTTAAACTGGATATCAGTCCGGAAATTACCTCGAAGGTGGGATCCATCAAGCCCATTTAACTAGGCTCTTTCACCCTTCTCCTATACTACAATTGATGATAATGATGATGATGATGATGATGATGATGAATTTAGATGATGATGATGATGTCCACGTACCAGGAGAGCCAATTTATAGGGATGCTTACTATTAACACTTCGCTAAAAAAATATTTTGAAAACTATTAAATTCAAAATTGTTAAATTACAAATACTTGGAACTGAAAGGTGTGCAACTATCAAGTCTTTCATTTTGATACTCTACGATTTCAAAGAATTGAAGCAACTTGAAAGTTTTGTGCGTTTGAAATTGAAACCGAAATATTTAGAATATTTATGTCTGAAATTATTCAATTTGAAATTGACTAAAAATTAATTGGTTGACTTTCAAAAGGTATAATTGACTATTTGAAAATTGTTAATTTTCAAACGATTAAATTCACTTAAAGTATCTCATAGACATTTTTAAGGGTTCAAGTACAAAAATATTTTAATATAACAGTTCATTGAGACTTAATTTTTATAGTCTTAAATGAAGTTCGGATTTGTTTAAGTTTCAAGTTTCTGAATTATGCATTTCTTTATCTCTTAATATTTTCCATTTAAAATCACCTAATTATTTAACGTTTTTTCAGAATAATTTATTCTAAAATGTTTAGGATTGAAAATTTTTCCATTTTGAACGCTGAAAATAAAGGTAAATTTATTTTTTGACTTTAGAAGTGTTTTACAATCAATTTTCAACGTTAAATCACAACTTTTTAAGTTAATTGAAAATTCAGATTTCTATAATTGTAGAAGCTTTTACTTTGAAATATTTAATTTACATAGCTTTCAATTTCAACTCCTTCGCGATGAAATTATCTGAATTCAAAAATTTTAGTACGAAGGTCTTGAATATTGAAAGCTTCTGTTGCAAAATTTTTTTGAATTCAAAATCATCCAATTTTGAACGCTTTTATTCAGAAATGATACAAGTTTAGTTCCTTTTCATTCCATTTGAAATATTGTCCATTTCCAAATAATTTTTTTCCACTTTCAAACGCTTTCGAAATTATCAAGAACAAATTATGTTCTAGTTGGGGTTCTCCGCGTGTGAGAGCCGAGTGGTGCTCGACAGCTAACTTCACTGTGCAGTAGCCCTAATCCGCTCTCTATTTATAATATAGGATTTTGAAAATTAACATCTAAATCTTATAGGCCCTCAATTTTTTTCAATTCACTCAACTGCAGAAGCTCCAGAAACCATGAAATGCACAGACAAATTTCTTCAAAGTACATGTTGATGCATTTACACCTGGATTTTTCTACAAGTTGTGTTTAGAGCTCATCGAGGAGACATTTTTCTTAAAAAAATCGGAAAAATAAAAATCAGTCAACCTTCCGCCTAAAACTAATTTTTTTTAAATATTTTATAATATTTTAGAACTATTGTATGCCTACAGGTTTTCTGTGGCCTAATTTTTTATTATTATTATTACATCATTAGCCAAACATCATTTCAGCTCGCCTTGCATTTCTTGACTTTCACGTGATTTCATCGTGACATGGTATTAACAGGTAGTAAAGTTAATGTTTCGCAAGCTTTCTACTAATTTCTTTTTTCTGGTATGGCCTTGCAGTGACAACAATGACTTCTTTGCATCTACCGCACAGTATAACCATATAGTAAATTTCATTAATTCTAAAAGTTTGACGGGTATAGTATAGCTTAGCAATATGATAAGGGTTGGTATATATACGAGTGCATATATTCTGGATTTTTCATTTGCAGTTCACGAAATCTCTCTATAAAAAATGAAGATCGCTAGCTGCATTCTAATTCTGACCTTTGCGGTTTACATGGATTTTGTTGGTAAGTGTTATCGAGATAACAATTTTTCCAGATTCCTTGAATATATCCTCTTAATGAGACTGAATAAAATTGACTGGTTTGTAAACGTTTCTATTCTGCTTTCTAAATCTATATTGGATTTTCGTAAATTTTTCTTTTGAACGAAATATCCTTCCTTCTGCTATATTCAATTTATGAGATAAGTATTATGGTGAAGATCGTCAGCTTGGATTTATTGAACCTTTCTATTCGTATTTAATGAGTGATACGTAGTTATATTTTTTGCCTCGAGTTCATATCATCATTATAGGTTGGCTCGTGAAATATGAAATACACGTATAAAAATCCAATAATACCGTCCATATAAACTCGATAGTAAATAAAATAATTTTGTTTCGGGTATTTGATTACAATAGAAAGGTTATCTTATTCTTTTGTGTGCAAGAACCTTGTAAGTCTCTCCTTTTGTTTCAAATATTTTATCTCTTGGGAAATTGCTTAGGTTGTTCATCATCAGTATCAGGACCATCGAATATTGCTCCATTCAAACGGTTACAGTGGACCAATGTGGAGACACATGGTCACCAGGTGAGAGTGAAGAAAAATCCTTTGACTAAAAAGTTGATCGCTATCGAGCTTCAAGGTCAGCAGCAGCCTTTAGAAGCAGTGCCGGGACGAATTAAGCGTGTAATTGATTACTCTAAGAATTTGGAATTTCTTGCGCAAATAAACCCTCGTACTGGAGAGTGGATCGCAGTTGCTCCTTTACCTGCAGAATACGAATCGATTGTTCCACGTCTTTATGAAATTCAGCCACGCAATCTTACTTGAAAAATGTGATGTTATTGAAGTCACTGATATACATCCCTACGGATAGATAAGCACTGAAACGGGATTTAAGCGGCACTGCGTCAGGATCGAAACAGTACCTTTCGGATTTTTTAAATCTCAGAATCCTGAATGACAACATAATTTACTGAAAATTAATTTCAATTTTATTTCAATTTATCAAACTCATCGGTCACGGACCATGTATAGAGCTACAATGTTTTACATGTCATATTTATATACAGAGGTGCTTTGGACTTGGAGATATCTGTGCGGATGTATATTCGTTTTCATCTGTTGTATATATTCTAGTATATGTTTAGGTTTCAACGTGTGAAAAATGTTCGTGTACCGTATTACAAAATATATTAATGGAACTTGGCAACAGGTTTATATGATGTTGAGATGGTTCATTTTATTTAGATTTTTGCGTATAAGGTATAAGGTGAATTAAGTCTGTATTTCGCATGTTGCATATGACTGTAGTCTCTAAACTTTGAACATGATGTACGAAATAGGCCTCGTTGTTTCACCCCACCACTGCCACTTCTTTGGTTTGCAACCAAAGATCATGTTTGGTATTTCATTACAGGAAAAGGGTGGCTCTTCAAATAAGGTCGATGAAGCCAATGGTAACATTTCAATATAATAAAGAACATGAGTTATTATATATTAAGGACTCTCTATATGGGAGAGTGGCCATCATTGCTTCACAGAGAACAGGTCTTTACACTTATTTAAAAAACCAGAAGAGTAATGTGTTTTAAACTTTAGGGATAATGAAAATATATGAAAAAATACGACGTCAAAAGCTTAAGCCATTTATATGCATGAGGAAATGAGAAAAATGGAAAAAACTCTTTCTGAGATTATGCTGGAAGAATATACGTTGTCTTTACAAAGTATTTGCACAGATATAGGCGGCTTCTATAATATGTATGCTTATGATTATTATTTCTAATGGTATCAACTGGAACATCTGATGACATAGAATGTTTAAAATCGTATTGATAAATGAATATAAATAATAAGCTTATAAGCGGCGTTCGCCCACACTGGGTAGAAAACAGAGGTTGGTGTAATTTCTGCGTAAAAAGTATTTGATTAAACTGATAACAGTTAGATTGTAATTACGAAGTAAATTTGAGACTCACTTTAGAAACCGCGACGATTAGTGGAATTATTCTGGAGACACGTAGATAGGCTGTTGACTCCTTGTTGCATGAGTTGGAACCTCAAACGTTATAGTTCAAAAAATGTCTGTATGATCAAAAGTTCCTCAAATGCTTCAAACAGAAACTGTATGCTATTATATGTTGGCCTACACTCTAATAAGAAAAAATTAAATCCTTTTATAAATCGGTCGCATCAAAACTAGGTGGATGTTGAGAACTATGTTTATTTCCAGTGTTGAAATTTTATAAATCTTTTTTTACGACTTTCAAAAGCTCTTACATATTCTGGAAATGTGGGGAACAATATTACGGATTTACCGTAATTCAGCTGTAATTCCACTAATGTATTGAAATGAATTTCAAAAGCAGCATGATATCTAATGTATCTGCTTGCTTGTAATGTACATCCATGATCTTTATTCGTGCTTGATAGCATTATATCGAAATGGATTTAAAAAGTAAGTCATTAATAAAATGTCATTCCAAGATCTACTATGGAAAATACTCCCTCAATCTTTATATCCTGGATTGTCTATTCATAGTATTATGAGATTGGTTTGTTGCAACCTTCAAGAAATGACGGGATTTTACCTTTTTGAACGTTAAGTTCTAGGTTGTTTGCTGTACACCAGTCTTTAAATTTATTTGGATTTTTTTGCAATGCGTAAGACGAGTTGCAATCTCAGATTGATAGTGACAATTTAACATCATCAATGAAGAATATAATTGAATCAATGTTAGGTTTACAGAAAAGTTAAAGTTGCATTTCAGTACAGTTTTAATTATTGTTATTTTACTGTTCACTTTTTTTAAGAATGTTAAATGCTAGAATGAGATTGTTTAGTTTTTCTTCGTCGCTAACAAATTAAGAAAATCACCTGTAGGTTATTACATTAGCTTAATGAGGAGGGTCATTTAGTAAAGGACAGCAATTTCTTTAATTTTTAAAATGTATTTTATTTATTGTAGTAGTGTTGACTGTGGACAAGCATATTTTAATCAGTCTATTGTTTCAACAAAGAAAATCACTTTTCAGTATGTCAGTTGCGTTGACGAATCGTGATTCACTCTTTGTGATGCTCTGACGACGGGGAAATGAAAAATGGTTCGCATTTCTCGTAACGGCAGCGGCCAAAAACTCTTTTTTCTTCTCGAAATCAGCAATTCGGTCGAACGGATAGATTTCTGCAAAGTTTAATCAAAGTCGATCAAATGGTTTCGGTTGTAAGTGCATCTGCATGTTAAAAATGATAACTTCTTTTATGGTTTCAAGTGTGGACGCTGAACTTGGTTATCTTGAATTATGCCAAAGAAATCACACATAGCAATCACATCACTCCAAATAAATATGATCTGATAATAATAAGAGAACTGTTTACTGACAGCAACATCATATGTTTATATTTTTTATTATTCTTAGTCATAATACAATTTAATTAAAATGTTAAGTTTGTTGAAATAAAAAAGTAACTTTTCACATTTATTTCAATTGTTTTTAATTTATTGTTGAACATGTTCTGAAAAGAGGGATCTATATCATTCAATACTAAGATAAAACAATTTTCCTGGAAAAATGAAATAACAAATATATATTATATAAGAGCTGGTGAAAACAAATTAAGTCCAAATCGATTTAGCTTTCTACCTGTAAATTGCCTGACCTATCATCGAGGATCAAAAACCGAATCATAGAATTTCATTGTCTGGAAAATATTCAGCGTGGCTTTTTCACAATTCATAGCATGCTGATGGCTCTCACGGAGGGGAATGGGTGACCTTATGAAGGAGGGAGAGGAAGTGGAGAATCTGAAAATTTTCCGAGAAATTTGAGTTTCAATTTCAATGAATATTTTATATATTTTCGAAGGACTTTGAATGTCTTGAAATAATACTAATTGAGGTTCTTTATACGTTAGGACGTCAAAAAATATCGGCAGAGCAAATATTTTCCGGTCAGAAACGGTATGCGTAAACCTCCACAAAGTATATGAATTTAGGAAACATTAATATTTTATTTATTGATGATGAAGATAATCACCGCTGAGTCAAACATATAATTTATCATTTAAATTTCTCTCAAAATTTATATAAACGTATACGAATTCATAGTATTGTCAAATCACAACGACGTGTAAGAAAATTTAATGAACTAGGTTACTCTTTTTCTGTTACATAAGGTTCAAACGTTACTCACTTTTCCTTTACTTGAATTCAATTTGAAAAAATACTAAATGAGTGACATTATTGAAATGGCTAAATGAGAATCGTGAAAAATTAAAACAAGTTTATGGTAACAATAGTTTATAATTGTAAATTTCAAAGATCTGAATAATTGCGAGTATAACGAAATTATAGAAGTTACGAATTTGAAATAAATAATAATACATCCAGCAAGTTATACAGCAGCAAATAAATACGAGTTATGAAATATTGGCAATTAGTACATATAAAAAAATATTACAAGGAGCGAATTATAAAATATTGAAATAGTCCAAGTTTGAGAATTGTGGAAATTGAGATTAGTTGATTATCACCATGAGATGTTGAGAAATAAGTTGGTATATATAAACAAAGGTTCTGTGAAATATGAGAGAACGATCGGATGATGATACTTTAAGTTATCAGCCTGAGATTTTGGAAACGCATCTAATGAGATCGAAGAAAGTGATCAAGAACATCAACTTTTCCGATGAAAAACGAATAAACTTGTTGAGTTGTCCAAAACTTGACTTTTAGTCTGCAGATCGATACCATCGAAGGTTAATAGCGTTGCATTTTATACATGCGATTTTCTACTATAGAGACCATAAATTCAATGCTAGGGACCATGGAGTTCGAAATCAGATTACTATAAGAGAATTTAAACAAAACCACGCAGTAACTATACAAAAATCACAGGCGTTACACAAAAATTAACGTTATGAAAAAGGGACACTTCAGAAGATTGTTCTACACGAACATTTAGAAACCTCGAAGATCCTCTTTGAGTACAAAGAACATAGTGCGAACAGAATATTGCTCATAAGAGTGAAACAACAAATTAAAACGACATTTTGTGAGCGAAGGATTTTGTTTGAGGCTTTCCAATAAATAAAACAATCATTACTTTTAAACACATGTCAGGAATATTTTCCGGACAATATCCACGAAATTAAAAGATCTATGATCATGTAATTCGAAAATGTAAACAAAAAAGTTTTCTTTGCATTTGTTGATCTGAGAAAAGCCTTGGATTAGATAGATAGAATTAAACTGTAGGAAGTTCTAAACAAGTATCAAGTTAAAATAAAAAAGTTGTAAAATTCTTTCTTAGTCAGAATCGACGTTTTTGGGAAAGCCCTGCACTCTTTAAAATAGCTTTTCTCGGAGGTGTTTTCTTCTTTCAGGATTACCCTTTCACGGTTCGATAGAGCTAAGTAATAGATCGATGAAGACCTTTTTTGTAAACAAAAAATAATGCATTTAGGTTTGATCGTTTTGTGTATCTCCTGTAAAACTAAAGTTTTGGCACTTATGCCCTCATGCCCCGGGACCCTTTGATTGCACAATATGTGAAATAATTAAATTTCTCAATGTTATAACTAATTTCTAATAAAAAATACTGATATGTAGAAACATTATACGAGCTATACTCAGCCTTATTAGCTTTAATTTCTTTTATCTTGCATAAATAAAAGGTTAATATTGTGCAAATTTATGAACCTGGCGGAGGTTTCTGACACGCTGACTTTCTTGAGATGAATATTTGCTCAGCCACCTCAAATACCATTATTTCAAAACGATAAAAATACTTGATATAAGTTGGAAAATTTCAAAAGAATGATCATGTGAAAATGAATAATTTCCAATTAAATTTTTAAAAAGTTATTAATTAAAATTGATTTTTACCGTTTGGGACTGGCATTCTTAGATATTAGGTGGTAAAATGCAGATATTCTTTTGGAGAGATGCAATGTAACCATATCTCCTGAAGAAATGTTATGAACATATCAAAGATTTTGTTATGTGATTTCACCTCTTTGTATACATTTAGGGCATTGTCACAGTATTTTTTTTATTATATAT
>CAKNYM010052302.1:193689-225764 GCA_932195095.1 Andricus curvator
CACCCGCAATCATCTCACCATCTGCAACGAAACAGGAAGAACACACAGAGAGCTCCCTCTCTTTGGATAGAGAGGCGGAGGGAGAAACAGAGAGGGAGATGGGGAGAGAGAGAAGCTGCACGACATGGAAGCACTAAGTTCATGCATAATTTCTATTATTTTAATCGTATTGGTTTTCTAAAAATCCTATTTTTAATTAAATATCTGGCACTGAGGAGGGCCCCTATCCGTTGTCGAAACGTTTGCCAATTTAACTTTTATGAAATGCACGTTTTGTAATTAAATATATTCATAAGACCCTAATGCCAATACAAATTCCTTCATAACAAAGTAGATATAGAGTTCATGCGAGCTACCGCGACTCAGAGCGTCTCGCAAGATTTTTAGGAATTACTAGGAGTTACTACTCCAAGACGCAAGTCATTGCAAGTCTTTAGAGTCGCTAGAGTTCAGCTGATTCGCATAGAGTATTCGATCACTCGATTATCAACTTGAAAGTGGACACCCCTTTGTTGGCAAAATAATTAAAGCAGAAATTTGCAGCAACATTTATTCTAAGTTCTATTAAATGAGTTAAATCAATGATAAATTTGAAACATGTGTCAAACTTAATTACCATTCATTAGCGCTCTATACAGAGTTTCAACATTCTTAATTCAGCTATATAATATCTTTAATTTAGCGACTCATTCATGTCATTCATTAATAAACCGATTCCATAATTGTCAAGTTTTTTCTCAACACTAAGTGAATTTGATTCAAGGTTACATTTTTTATAAATCTTGAATCAAATCTACTAAGTGGTGATAAAGAACTTGACCAATATGATTTTATCGAGAGCGTTTATGAACATCGAAGTCGATGAAACACTACCTTGCAAAAAGTTTTAAAGACGTTTTCATAGAAATTTTCATTTTGAACAAGTTTTGTATTCTTCTTAATTATCCTTTTAGGCGTAGTAGTTGTGGTAGGGGTGTAGATGAAATGAGAGGAAATAAGGGGGGGAAGGTAGGGAAGTAAAGGGAAGTGAGGGAAAGTAGCGGAAATCAGACGTGGGAAAGTAAGGGGAAATGAGGGGAGTGAACTAAGGGGAAGTTGGTGGAAATATGGAATTTGTAAGTAGGGAAAGTGGAGTGTTAGCTAGGCAGTGAGGAGAGGGAGACGTATATGAAAAAGAAGTTGAGGATTGGAGGGAAAGCGAAGGTTGAGGTGTGGGGAGGGGAAGTAGAAGAGAAAAAGTGTGATAGGGGCAACTTTGAACGACCTAATTGATATTTTATAGGCTACAAAATTTTTTTGTATAGGTGGACGGCGCCTACTTCGACTAATTTTTCTTAGCAGTCTACGCTAAAATTAAAAATTTTGATTTTTCAATGACAAAATTTTTTCTTAGTGAAAAAATGGTGTGGTGCACATTATCAAAAATCTTCCCTGGAAGAATAAAAAATTTAGGATGTGAACTTTCGATAAAATCAAGTTTTAATATTTTTTGGAAAAATAGCCGCTATTTTGTCATTTTCTAAAATGTTCATATTTTTTCTTGATCATTAGATACATCACAGATTTAACTATCATTTGCAAAAATTTATATCCAAATATATATGATCAGTAGAAGAATACAGCATTAAAAAAAAAAATTCGACAGTTTTTGACAAATTTTGACAATTATTTATTTAATTAAATTAATCATTTTTATTTTGGAATGATATATTTTCAGGATAATATATTCCGAAACCCTAACGAGAACCTCTTCACATGATTTTAAATGGAATCAGTCTATCAATAGATCACATAAATACATCGTTAGTTAAGGTATTAAATACCTGAATTATCAACATTAGGAATCTGCATGTAGCGCAATAAAGTATAATTAATTTAAACACATTTTAAAATTTATAATAGATTTAACACATATAATCGTTGACTTTCCAAATAAACAAGTTATAAGAGCCGATTTGAAATTAAAATAAGTGGAATCAATAGCAGAACTAGTTTTTACACTTATATATTTTTTTAACGTATATCAAGACTTCTTTAATTTCTCAGTATTTCTTACTAACTAAAAATTTGTACGTGAAGTGAGCTGTTTCAAAATTAAAAATCACTTTGATTAAATATATATTTCAGTTTCATTGATTTGATTTTACAGTATTTACCTGTTTGAATCACACATTTTTTCTGTGAACGTCGAAATTCCTCGAATATATCCTCTTCCTGAGGCTTATGACTTTTGTCCTACGAAATTTAAGACCTTGTCCGAGATTTTTTCCAGGTTTTTGAAGTTCAATTTTTTAGTTTTTTAACCGTAAAACATTGAACCTCAGTGGAATCTAATGGTTTTCTTCAAATTTGTTTCGAAACGAAAAATATTGCGATAATTTCTTCTTATTTTTGTGAGTTGTAAGCCGAATTGTGTCTTATAAAGAACTGGTAAATTGCACTGCCTTGAAACTATATTTTCTGGATTGAAAGTAACAGAAAAAAAAATTCATCTCAATACTTTATGAAATTTAAGTTTAAAAAAAAAATTTATTTTTCAGATCGTAAAAGTTGAAGCCAATTCAATCCTATTTAATTCCGTAACAAAACCTTAAAATTTGATATTATCCGAATTCCGTCTGTGAAGTGAAAATTGTCAACATTTTAATCCGGAACAATTTAATTTAAATGAAAGTAAAATTTAGGAAATAACAAATAAATTCCATAGCGGGCAAATTGAAAGCGCTTCGAATTTAAAAAATTCGCTTTTGTAATCAATAGGTAAAAAATAAAAAATAATTTTTTTGTTGTAAAAAATAGGTGTAATCAATAAATAGGTAATTAATCAGTAGTATTACATTTTTCGTATTGATTTGGACTTCTTTCACAATTTCAGTTTTTTTCGTACAAATGCAGGTTTAAGCAGAAAGACTTTTTGTTTAAACTTTATCGACAGTTGATTCAAGTTCTATCTTGTTCATAAATTTCATTGATTTGTACTTCTTCTGTGGCATCGACGTTTTTGTCCAGACAAATTCGATAATATTCCATATTCCTTCCTTTGTTCCGGTTTCTGGTTTCTTAAAGGAAAAAAGTAATATCGTCGCTACCATTTGACATTTTGGCCGTAAACTTGCAACCTCACGTTCACAATTATTTCTCAAAGTTTCTTATATAAAATAACCCAGCAGAAAGTTCATTATTCAAAATATGTACAGTGGAAAACAGAAAGATGCAAAAGTGCAGAAGTGCAGAAGTGTAAATTAAGCGCTGGATCTATTTAATCTCGAGTGTGATGCAGCATGCCTGTCGTTTCATCTCCGAACTTAAATTTCTATTTGTCACAAGTTCCAGAAAAATGCGTATAATTTTCTCTTTTGAACAATTTAAACTCAGGATAAACTGAACTTTGAGAAAATATTGTAGTTGAAGTTGCATTATATCGCAATGAAGTGATGAGCCAATCATAGAGAAACCTAAATGATTATGTATGTTTATCAGCTTGAATTATAGTTTTGCAGGTGTTTAAGAACTTTCTTTGTGAACATTTTTTCAATAAGGAACAAACTGTTCACACCAAATACTTTTGGACTTTGCGTAAGGTAAATGTCCCAGTTTGGGCGAGTGTGAGGATTTGTGCGGCGTATTCTGCTTGTAAAAGTATTTTAAATCTTATGAATCGAAAATAGTTCCTAATATCGCACAGTTTGAACATTTTTTCACTTATTTTGTCTGCTCATCGATATGAACAAACCATTTTTATTGAATAATGGAGAATGTTTCATGCTGTTCCGATGCACCTTTTTGGGCGAATTAATTTTTCCTCTGACCCAGTTTCAGTGAGCCACGTCATGCCTGATTTCTTACAGTGGTGAGATATCGTGATTGATAAGTACTCAGACGAAATTTATGTTTGTAATCAGAAATTTGAAGATTTTTACGTAAAAATTTCCTTACTTAATATTACACATGATATTCTATCGTTGTCTCTTTCTCGAAAGATAACATTTCAATAGCACCGCACATTGCTCGCTCAAGCAGGTACAAGGAATTACGCTGTCCCAAATAGGGCGGAAAAAATGGCTATCACGTTGTTATTGTAAACTTGAAGCGTACATTTTTATAAATCATTCAACACAAATATATAATAAAATACCCGTCATGACAGGAGAAAGCTTTAAGAATTAAGATAGTGTGCCTGTTATATAAAAAAACGCGTAACTTTTATGTAACCTAGTTTTTTGTAAACACTCGCCCAAACTCCTCTAACCTTTTTTTCCGTCCAAATAATGATTACTCAATTTTCAATGAAACTCTAGCAACACAAAAATTTTCAAGCACTGTTGTGACGAAAAACAATGCATCGTGTGAACTCCCGAACTAATAAGCCGAGAGCAATGTTATGCTCGATCGGTCACAGATAGTGACACGCTTGACTATATGACATTTAAACAATACGAATACATATTGAAATGACTATGAAACCTATATCAAAAGTATATTTAATTCATTCTAGAATGTGATCAACCTATTGCTAGTGTCATTAACTTTAAGATTGCCACGGATTTACCTATAGTATCTGAGCATTCGCCCAAACTGGGTCACTCGCCCAAACTGGGACATTTACCTTAGATTAGACCTTAGACCTCCCAAATGCGTCTTTATGAAAATAAATGACTATCCTGTTCAAGAGAAAAGAGATCCTCAAACTGCAAAAGCGATTGATGTTCAGCTTTGTCCTAACCAGCAAGAGCGTTCAGGAATTGGTCCAAATTCGCCTATAGTGCATGTAATTGTTGCAAATATGTATGTCAAATTTATTGCGCACTTAGATAATGATAAAGAATGGATCGCACTTTCTCCTATAACCGAAGCGAACCACGTCATATTACCACATACTTCTATTACACGTTTTCGAGGAGCTCTTGATAATACACTGAGAAAAATGGATTATACCCGGTAATAAAAAATATGTTACCGGATAGAATTTTGAACTATTAACTGTGGGACAGCGATCCAGATTATTAGAACAACAATCTATAGATATTAATGAATAGGTATTACAGGATGATATCTTGGTTTATTAAACTTTATAATCTGAGATAATAAAATCTATAATCCAAGATTTCAAAATCTAATATCCATGTTAGAATCCTGGTCCATTGGATAACCTCAAATATATATAATAATTTTTGCAAACGTATTTACAAACCTATACAAAATTATGATAGACGAGCTCGGAAGCAGAACTGGAAACAAATTTCAATTTTCTAAACACACAATAAGCAGGAAAGTGGCTATCATAAGACTACAAAAACGAAAGTGAAGGAGGCTAAGTTTCTGTACTTGTACAAGTGGCAGTGATGTTCAATGAAAAGAAATATAAACTTACCCATTTTCTAAATCAAAATCACGTATGATTTAGCACTAATAATAATTGTATGACTTAATTATCACTTGTTTCAATGCGAACGGATGCATATCGTATGTATGCCATGCGCCACGATGCGACGTACCATCGCTGAGACTGCACAGGTGCCTGGATATTTTAAAATCTGAGATGTTACAAATTAATGCCTGAAGATTATAAGAATTTAACACCTAGAGATTATATTTGGTAACATCTTCATATATTAGAAAAATATTATAGATTATACGCGCTAATATACTTTTCTATACGGTGGATCATTCTTTAATTCTATTATCCATTTCGTATAATGCATTTTTCTCAGTGAACATGTAGAATCTGAAATTTTATTTTTCAAATTAGAATTTCGAAAATATTTCATTAGGTAAGAGTAGTATTAAGAAAGTTGTATGGTTCTAAATATTTGAAATTTCAAAAGATTTGTGTTTTGAAACTTTTTTTGTAATTCTTGTTGTAAACTTTTCATCTGATAATGACTGTTTTACATAAACTGCAAAATTGTCATCCTGACTAGTAGATGAAACATAAAGAAACAATTTGAAACCGTTTATGTCGTTATTCATGAAAATTTGAGCCCGGATCTATTAGCATGCTTCAAACGATTGTAACGTTCGCAAAGACAAACACAATTAAAATATTGAATCTAGAGGCATTCTCTATTGCAGATCGACGATATTAAATTTTTTCATTTATCTAATTTAGCTCTAAATCAAAATAAAATGAATTTCGTGAAATATACATATGTACAGTGAATAACTTCTTTGAAATTTTCACTTTATTTCAAGAACGCTAACAACCAGATTAAATATTTTTTAGTTTCGTTGAGCAATAAAAAAAAACGGAATTAAATATTTTTCATTTTGAAAAGTTAAATAATATGGAAGGTATAACGGTTTTCGTGAAACCCTGATTTTTCGTTTCTTGTTTGCTATTATTGAGCATTTTTTTTACTACATTTTTCAACGTAGTTAAAAAAATCTCTGTAGTTTATAATTTTGAATTTCTCCTCTAAATATTATATGAAAACAGAAAAAAATATATAAATAATCTAAGTCGATACAATTCATTAATATCAATTTTCATCATACTCATTTTTCTTGATATCAAAAATTATTAATGATGAAAGAGCCTGTTTTCATTTTTTTATTAATTAACTCAATTTATTGAATAACGAATGCAAATTAAATTTGCGTGACGGGAAGTTCTAACGTGTAAATAATGAGTGAAAAAAATAATGTAGAGAATTGAGTCCACGATGAATGATTTATTGAGCGATTTTAAGCACTTTAAAATCTCACCTAGAAAAAAAACACTGTCCTCTTTGTGACCCAGGAAGTCTATTTTTCCAGGTTGAATGCGCGTCCCCTTTTAGCAAACGCATCAGCGTTATTAATGAAAATCCGTTATCGATGACACGAGATATTATAAAGAGGTCATTTATCACTTACTTGAACCGCGAAGAGCTAAAAAGAGACTTCCGGTCGATTTAAGTGCGGAAATACATCAGAGTTTGATAAACATCACATCCACCCGCTTCAATAAACTCATTTTTAATCCAAAAAGAAAAGAAACACAGGATACTAACCAAAAGTTATTGAATAATTTTGACCAAGTGACTCTTTTCATAGTTTGAAGTTCGCTCTCTTATAGAATCAATAACAATTTGAAAATCAAAGTATTTCACCTAATTTTTGACAAAGTAAAATACAGGCATGGTTTTCATTACTGCAAGTCATTCGACAATAAGGACCATTTTCAGGCCAGAATTTGGAAATCATTTTTTTTTAAATTCAAATTTTATGATCGATCGCTTGATTGAAACATTCTAAGTCCAAAAATTTCTACTTTTTTATTTTGTTTTTAAGCATGAAAGGACACCGCAGTGTGGCCAAAAGCACTTTTTGTGGAGAAAAGTCTGTCTACAAGCCAATTTTAAATGCAAATTGATATTTCTTCTTCAAACATATTATGAATCCAAAAATCAGCTGTTATGAAAAAAACACATTCAACAAGTTCAATTTATATTTTTATTTAACAAAAAAATAAGAAAATTTTTTCGTAACATTTTAGATTTAACTTTTTTTAAGATCTTCAAATTGACTAAAAAAGAGCTCAAGTCAATGTAATAACTATCTAGCAATAATTTGCAGTAGGTTAGAGTAAGAAAACAAAGATTGTTATTATTTGTTTAAACAAATTAATAAACAAAAGCCATTTTCTCGTGATTCACAATGATGAGTTGTTAGAATTTCATACTTTTCTTCATCAAATATGAAAGGAATTGATGCCTAGTTACGATTAGTCAAGAATAGCTGCTGTTTGACAATTATCTAAACAACTCTTGTAAACAAGTGCGCTTTTTAGAGATTATTTTACAAATAGGCTAATTTTTTGCAAAACCAAACAAAAATGTATTTCCAGTAACTTCCAGCTGTAATTTTGTTCAAATTGATAAAAAATAATTATTATTCAAACAATTTTTATAAATAAAGGCACTTTTCGACAATTTTTCGAAGAATAGGCTGCATTTTCTTAGCGAAATGAACTAAAAATATATTTCCAATTACTATCTGCCATAATACTTTGCCAATGTACAAGAATAGTTAATTATTTAAACAATTTTCATAAAGAAATGTAATTTTGGCAACTTCTGCATGAACAGGCTTCTTCTAGTCGAATAAACTAGAAATTACTCACCAATTACTATTTGTCTAATTAGGAAGTTTTGATTATTTAAACAATATTTATAAAAATATTCCCAGTTTGGCCATTTTCCCAGGATCAATAATAATTTCTTTTAACGGAAACGACAAGAAATGTTTTGCCAATGACTTCTTCTTTTCATATTTTTCTAATTCAGAAAATTAAAAAAAAACCAAAAACCCAATAACCAGGAAGCAATCACACATTTGATTAACACATATATAACGACCTAGGTTTTTAAGTAACTTTACGAACAAATTATTATTTATCATGAAAAAATGGTCAAACTGTGAATATCTTTATACATATTGTCTAAATAATCAACAGTTCTTGTTAATTGTACAAATATGACAATAAGGTGTCGCTGGTAACACATTTCTAGTTTATTTCACGAGAAAAAAGCCTGTTTATGCAAAAGTAGCCAAAATGTAAATTTGTTTATAAAAATTGTTTGAATAATTAATAGTTTTTGTCCACTGGCAAAGTATCATAGCGAAGCGTCATTGGCAATACATTTTTAAATAATTTCTCTAAAAAAAATAGCCTATTCTTGGAAGACTGGTCAAAATGTGCACTCATTTATCAAAATTGTTTGAATAACTAATATTTTTCATCAATTTCAACAAAATTACAGTGAGAAGTCACTAGCAATACAGTTTTTGTTAACTCCACAAAAAAATTGGGCCTATTCGTGGAGTAATGTTAGAAATGTAATTTTATTTATGAATATTGTTTAAATAATTGAAAGTTGTTTTTAATTGGAAAAAAAGACAGCGAAGAGAGATTGGTAAGGCAATTTTGGTTGATTCTACGAAAGAATGAGTGTGTTCATTGTGACACACGAAGACTGTGTATTTGTTTATAAAAATTGTATAAATAATTGTCAAACATCAGCGATTCTTATCTGATCGCAATCACCCATTAATGTCTCTCATATTTAATATAAAAACTATTAATTTCAATCAACTAATCATTGCGAATCAAGAGCGGCTTTTGTTCATAAATTTATTTAAAACATTGTAATAAATTTTTTCTTACTCTAACCTACTGGAAATTATTAAACGGAAAAAGAATTAATATTGAATCAAGAAAATATGGCTACGAATAAGGACGATACAATATTTTCTTGATATAAGAAAATACTTGTTGTCTTAAGAAAATGTACTAGATTAAAGAAACTTGATTTTCTTCATGTGAGTACATTTTCGTGAAACACGACAAATTTTCTCGAATCATGAAAATATTGTATCGTCCCTATTCCTAAATATATTTTCTTCATTCAATAATACTTTTTTTTCGTGTGCAAAATAGTTATTACACTGACTTATACACGTCTTTAATCAATTTGAAGATCTTGAAGAAAAGGTAAATCTGAAAAGTCAGAACACAAATATTGTTTATTTTTTTGTTAAATGAAAAATCTTTTTTAGGACAAAGTGCATTTCCAGCATCGAATCGTTATATCTGGAAGCCTTCATTAAAAACAAAAACATCAATCAATTTTCTCCACAAAAAGTGCTTTTGACCACACTTTGCACCGCACATAATGCAGAGTAAATGGCTTTTAGTCAAAATGTTAATTAGGATTGGTGATTTTTTTCAAATTCCACACATGCAGATCAATAATTTGAAAGAAAATCATTAGAAAAATTCACAGTTTTTACTCGAATAATTCCCAAATTTTACGTGTATTTTAATAGCATACTCCGTCTATTATTAAAATGTTTTCCTTCTCAACAACTTATTTTAGATTTGACTAGATACAACCTCTTTTATAGGTCAGATTTATTGAAAAAAAGTTTTTTGGAATTAGAAATCAATTTGCAATAATCCCGAGAAACATCTTCAAGCAGAAAAAGGTGTTGAATTCATTTTAAGGGTTGTTTTTACATTTTTTAAATATACATGCAAGGAAATTGGCATTTTCAAAAAACCGAAATTACAGGATAATTTTTATTCAAAAATTGGGGTCGAAGAGCACTTTAAAATAAATCAGAGGTCACTTCAAAATAAGCGCAGGAAACATCCATTCCCAGAAAAATTGTTTAAATGTATTATGAGGGTTGTCTTAACATCCCTCAAAGTTGACGATTCCAGGGAAAAAGTCGATATTTTATAACAATGAACACCATAGGCAATTGTTTAATTAAACTATTTGGGACGGAAACTCATCAGCAATAAACGTGGGAAACATATCCTATTAGGAAAGGTTGTTGAAAGTTTTCTGAGGGTTGTTTCAGTTAGAGAATTTCAACTTCCTTCTTGAACCTTCAAGAGATGTTGAAGCATCCCTTAAAAGAACTTCATTGACTTTGACGGCTAGGATATGTTCCTTACATTCATTGTAACGTGATTTCCAACCTCAGTAGCACTTATTTTAAAGCAATCAATCTTCCTAACAATTCCATCAAAAAATCTCCACTACTTTTAGCTTTTTTGAAAATGTGGAGTTCCTTTATTGAATCTTCAATAGATATTAAAACATTCCTTGAAATAAATTGGCCAACTTTTCCTGCTTGGAGATGTTTTCTGCACTTATTTGGAAGTAATTTCTGACACCAATAGCTTAATTGAAAAGTCATCTGTGGTTTTGGTTTTTTGAAATTGTTGATTTCTTTGCTTAAATATTTTAGGGATGTTGAAACATACTTCGACAAAAATTCAGCGATTTTTTTGCTCAAAAATGATTCCTGCACTAATTTTAATGCAATTTTTTACCCCAGTTCTTAAATCAAAAAATCTTCGATGGTTTTAATTTGTTTGGAAATGGAGATTCCCTTACCTGAATATTTAAGGGATGTTAAAATAAAAGTTAAAATTAAATTGAAACACTTTTTGGCACGGGAGGCTTCCTGCATTTTTTTTAAGTGACTACTCACACCCGATAGCCTAATAAAATAATCCGCTGTACTTTTTTGTTATTACAAAATGTTCATTCCTTTACTTGAACATTAAGGGAATAATGAAACGATCCTTAAAATAAATATAAACACTCTTTCTTCTAGTAGATGTTTCTCATAAGTATTATGAAGTGATTTTTATACCTCATAGCGTAATTAAAATATCTTCATTTTTTTTAAGTATCGATTTTCTTGCTTAAATGTTTCAGGCATGTCAAAACAACTCATTGAATAAATTTAGCTTCCTCTCTTGCTAGAAGATGTTTTTTCAATATATTTATAAACTGTTTTCGACCCCAATAGTTTAATAAAAAATCTCCCGTGGTTTATATTGCTAGAAAATCTCAATGTCTTTATTCAAATCATCAAAGGATGCCAAACAACCCTTAAAATAAATTTAAACACTTTTTCTGGTAATGGACACTTCCTGCATTCATTTTGAGGTGATTTCTCACTGCAATAGCTCAAAAGAGAAATCGCCTGTGGTTTTAGTTTTTTGAAAATGCTGATTTCCCTACATAAATATTCAAGAAATGTTAAAACAACACTTAATGAACAAAATTTAACGACATTTCCTTCTAGCAGATGTTTTCCACATGTACGTTGAAGAGATTTGCAACCCTAATAGTTTATTTAAAAAGTTTCACGTAGCTTGTATTGTTAGAAAATTTCGATGCCTTTACTTCATCTTTAAGAGATGTTAAAACAACGCTTAAAATAAATTTAAACAGTTTTTCTGATAGAGGACTTTTCTTGCACTTATTTTGAAGTGATCTCTCATGCCAACATTTTAAACAACAAATCTCTTATGGGTTTGGTTGTTAGGGAATGTCAATTTCCTTGCTTAAATTTTCAAAGAATAATAAAACAACTCTTAAAATAAATTTTTACCGTCCCTGTAAGATTTTTCACCTTTATTATGAAGTAATTTCCGACCCCAGTAGTTTAATAAAAAAAGTATTCCATTGTTTTGGTTTTTAGAAAATGTCGATTTCCTTGCTTGAATGTTTAGTGGATTTTTATACAACCCTCAAATATCTTTTAAGTTCATGGATAACAGAATTTTTGTTGAAGTGCATCTCATCTACAAAAGGTACGACATCCAGCAAAATCTATAAAACTGTTTTTGAGAAGGGTAACATTTCAATAATAAATGCATTTTCCTATTAAAATACATGTCAAAATTGGAAGTTTAGAAATTTTTCGAGTAGAAAACATCCAGTTTTTTAATCATTTTTTTAAAATTATTGTTCTTTGGGTTCCTAATTATGAAAAAATGTATAACTAGACATTCGAGCTAAAAGCCATTCTCTGTACGTTTGGTATGGGGTCCTTCCTCAATTGTTGAGAAGTTCAACCTAAATTCAGTTGACTTCAAGTTTAATTAAATTTCTTAAACGACATTGCGCGATTTCTGTAAGTCAAATCTTACTGCATAGTTCAAATTTAGAGAGTATATTAGATAAATTGCCCTTTACCATAATGAAATCCTTTTCCTTCTAAGATGCATCTACTCAGGATTTGACCTTCACGATTTGATTTAGCTTCTTCTACCTTACCGAAAACAATATAATTTTTGCATGTATTAAGAATATGACATGAGCACAATCAGCAATTTTTTATCATTCTCGATTTTTCATACCAGTTGAAACAAAGAGAAGCAAAGAAGTAGCAGTTTCCGGTAGCAGGCAAATCACGGATGTCTCAAAGAAATCCATTAACCTTTCTGTACAAAAAAAGCAAAAGTCGCAGAGAAACGGTTAGCAGTGAGCTGGATGCTTTTTATCGTTTCGCCCCAGAACAAGAGTATGGACGGAAAGCCGATATTATGGAGAAAAAAAACCTTCTTGCGATTGCCGGAGACTCGACCTAACGTCCATGGTATTATAATTGAATTCGTAATTTATGAAGCTTGCAAGCTTTGGACTCTAGTTTTTGTGTAGGTACACTATGCACGAGTAGGTCACCTTTACGATCATTTTTAAGGTCATATGAATAAATATGAGAAATAAGAAAACGTGATTTTGAGCATTCTAACCAAAGACAAGACATTTATATTGGAATTCTTAACAATTAGCTGCACTATTATTTTTGAATTCGTTTTATTTTGAATCCAATATGATATATTTTTTAATTACGTTTCAATGAGTGTGCTTTAGTGTCTATTTTTTCTACCAGAAGCGATGACATATGAGACCGTACTTAAATTACGTAACAGCTCAAGGGGGAGAGAGGGGTCGAGAGCTTTTTTTACGATTTGTTACGTTAGGGATGGGGGGGGGGGTCCTTCATTCGTGTACGTAATTTTTGGAAAATCGAAAATGAAACAAGTAACTCGCAGAAATTGTACAGAAATTTAATATGAATTTAACTTTACGCGCCAAAGAATCCTGGTGAGTGAAAAACGAACTTAGCCAACAAAAATTTTTTAAAAAGTCTGGGATTTAGAAAAATATCTTGCGAAAGTCAGGGGATTTCCCTAACTTTAAATGACTGTCAAGTAGAGTAAATTTAAAAATTTTCAATTTTAATTTGAAACTGTTTCATTCCGTTTATAAAAGATTTTAGGTCAAAAAAGTTACAAATTTAAGATTCTGGTGTTTGAATATTAATGGTCAGGGAAAATGAAAAATTGGTCAGGGAAAAATTAGGGAATTTTTGAAATGAAGTTTTGCGATAACCCTGATATAACATTCTTGTTAAAAAGTCAACTTTTTGCTTGGAAATTGTACTATTTCGTAGAAAATTTACCTCTTGCGAAAAGCTCATGTTTTGCTATTGAAGAATTTATTGAAATATTTTTTGGATGAAAATCCAACTATTTTGTTGAAAATTTGTCTTTTTCCTTTAGAAATTCATCTGCCTTAGTAGAAATTTCATCTTTTTTGGATAAGAATGCAACTCTTTGGTTACAAATTCAATAATTTTGTTGAAAGGTCATCATTTTTGGTCAAGAATTCAACTGTTTTGTTGAAAAATCAACTGAAATCTTTTTTTGGATGAAAATTCGACTAATTTTTTTGAATATTTTTTATTTAAAAATTCATCTGTCTCAGTAGAAATTTCATATTTCTTGGATATGAATGCAACTGTTTGCTTGAAAATTTAATAATTTTGTTAAAAAGTCATCCTTTTTGGTCAAAAAATCTACTGTTTTGTTGAAAATTCAACTATTTTGTAGAAATTTTCCCTTTTGAGAAAAATTCACATTTTATGTTGAAAAATCAATTTAAATATTTTTTGGATAAAAATTGAACTATTTTTTTTTAAATATTTGTCTTTTTGATTTAAAAAATCATCTGTTTTAGTAGAAGTTTCATTTTTCTTGGATGAAAGTGCAACTGTTTGATTGAAAATTCAATAATTTTGTTAAAAAGTCACACTTTTTGGTTGAAAATTCAAATTTTTTGTTGAAAAATCGTCTTTTTGGATTGAAAATTCAAGTAACTTCGTAGAAAATTTACTTCTTGTTTAAAACTCATATATTGATTTGGAAAAGTCAAACTGAAATCTTTTTTAGATAAAAATTCTAATTTTTTTTTTTTAATTTTTCTTTTTGATTTCAAAATTCGTCTGTTTTAGTAGAAATTTCATCTTTTTTGGATACAAATGCAACTCTTTGATTGGAAATTAATCTTCTTTGCTTGATGAGTCAACTATTTTGCTTGAAAATTTTGTTTGAACCACTTTGTTAAGAAATTATTTTTTTGTTGAAAATTCATATTTTTAGTTGAAAATGATCTCTTTGGTTAAAGTTGGACTATTTTGTTGAAAACTGATCTTTTTTTATTGAAAATTCAACCAAAAAAATGAATTTTTGACTAAAATTCTGGAAAATTCATCTGGAATAGAATTTTCAGTTTAAGAAAAAAATTATTTGCAACCAAAAAAAAACAAATTTTCAATAAAATAGTTCAATTTTCGGTAAAAAAATTCATTTTCATCCAAAGAAAAAACAAGTTTTCAATCAAATACCTCATTTTTCGACCAAAGAAATGAATTTTTAATTAAAAAGATGAATCTTCAGAGAAAACTAATTTTTAAGAAAAGAGTTTATTTTTCTACCAAGTAAATTTATTTCTAACCTAAAAGATGAATTTTCAACTAAAATAATAAATATTCAACTGGAATACTTGAATTTTTAACTAAAAAGAAGATTTGTTAAACAAGGAGATCAACTTTCAAAGAAAAAAATAATTTTCTACGAAAAAAGTCGATTTTTTAACAAAATACGTGAATTTTCAACGAAATAAATGAATTTTCAATTTAAAAAGACATTTACATAGAAATTGTTAAATTTTGAACTAGAAAAGGTCATTTTTTCACCTAAAATGGAACGGTTAAATTTTCAGTTGAAGAAATTAACTTTGAACTAAACTGATGAATTTTCAACTAAAATTGTGAATCTTCAACTGGAATGGTTAAATGTTATACCTACCAAGAAGATGAATTTTCAACCAATAAGATTAATTTTCTACATAAAAAGACAAATTTTCCACGAATTACATGAATTTTCAAACAAATAGTTTGATTTTTAAATAAAAATTACAATTTTCAACCAAATAGTTGCATTTTTATCTAAAAAAGATAAGAATAGTTGAATACTGTTGGAACATCAGCCCCCTAAACTTTATTTGACCTCTATTTGGTCTTTATTTGGTATCCAGGAGTTGGTTTTTTTTTTTTTTTTTTTTTTTTTTCTTTATTTGGTTTCTCCGAAATAGAAGATTTTAATTCGGACATGTCGATATAAAACAGAAATTTTTTGTGACCTAGTCGAGCATAGTTCCCCCTAATAAGATTCCTGACGTAACGAAGGATGAAAGTGAAAGAAAAATCCTCCTGGATATATCTTCTAACGTCGAGGCAGATTAATTCCACTTTTCACAAGCTCCTGTAATATTAGTTTCCTTTTTACTGGATTCATAATCTCTTTTGAGACGAACGTTCCAAAGGATAATTGTTAGAAAGATAAATGATAGAAAGCGGAACAAATAGTTGACAGGGTCGTGAAAATTCTTAGGATTAATTGAAATTTGATGGAAATATGCTGTGGTAATTTCAAATTATTTTCGTATTGAAATTAATCATTCAAACACGTCCTGTTTTACGGACGCTCAAAATTGCAGTAGGGAAAACCGTGGCAAGACAGACGGGTTAGGGCCATTTGAAATGATCGGTGAATCGCACTTCATAAACTGAGACAAATCGAAAAAGCTATTTTTTCTAGTTTTTTTGTATACACATCATTTAAAGAGTATGGAAACTTCCAATTACGGAATTTCCTTTTGTTTTCAATAACTTCCGTAAATTTTTATTTTTCATACACACAGATTTTCCTTTATTATTTCTACCTTGACATGCACAAGAGCTACTAATTATTCATTTGATGTTATTGCGAAAAAAAAATGGAGAAGCGTTCAAAGAATTTTGAAAGGTTCTAAGACATTAAGAGATTTTCTTAACATTTTTTTGTTTAAAAAATTTCTTTGAAAACAATATTTAAAAAATTTCACAATATTTTAAAAATTTTGAAAGAAAAAAGAATCTTGAAGATTTGAAAGAACTTTATTTTAATTTTGCAGAATTTTTTAAAGATTTTACGAAAAAGTCAAATCATTTCAAAACAGATTGACAAGATTAGATGTTTACAAGCGTACGCACAATTTTTTAGAAATGTAAGGAAAAATTCTGATCACTTTGAAAGATATTTAGAAGTTTAAGAAAATTAGAAAAGATTCAAAAGTATTTTCAAATTTTAAAAGATTCGAAACATTCTAAAACAAAATTTAAATTTTCGCAGAGTTCGCATAAAAAGTTTTGAATCCTCTTAAGACTTTTGAGTGGTTTCAAGAGAATAAAAATTTTTTCTTCAGATATTTCGAAAAATCTGGACTGATATTTTATTTTGGGAAAATTAATTTTTTATGATTTAAAGAATTTCAAAACATTTGATATGATTTCCCAAAATATCAAAACAGAGAGCAGAAGATTTTAAAGCAAAACTTTGTAAGATCACGAAATATTGTTAATTAATTGTGTAAGTTTAATAAATAAAGTTTCAAAATCATTTAAAAATAATTTCAAACTTGTGAAGATTTCAATTTTTTCAAATGAGTATTTTTGAAGATTTCGAAAAAAGAAGCTTTTTAAGAAGTTTTAAAGGTTTCAAGAGAATAGAGCAATGTTTCTTAGATTCTTAGGGACATTTTTATTAACTTTTTATTTAAAAACATTTATTTTAAGAGAATATTAAAAAAGATTTTTAGAGATTTCGAAAAAAAGAAGTTTTTTAAGAATTGAAAAAAAAATATATTCTCGAAGATTTGATGTTGATTTTTTTTTATCAATGCCGGATTTTTATTTAAATTTCAGTAAAAATTCAAATCATTGTAAAAGAAATTTAGAAGGTTCCGATAATTTGCAAATATTTCAAAAATGAAAAAGGAACTGTAGATTTTCAAAGATTTGGGAAAAATGAGCTTTTTAAGAATTTTGAGAGGTTTCAGGAGAAAAAAAATTTGTTGTTACTTTTGAGAAATGATTCTAAAAAATGTTTAAACCTGTTCTAAAGATTCCCAAAATTGTTTTAATAAAATCTGAATGATTTTAAGGCAATATTTTCTATTATGCAGTTTTTTTTTCAATTTTGCAGAATTTTTAAAAGATTTTAGGAAAAAGTCGAATCATTTCAAAATAGACTTAAAAAATTAGAGGTTTAAAAGCTTATGCACAATTTTTTGGAAATGTAACGAAAAATTCAGATCATTTTAAAAGATATTTAGAAGGTTAAGAAGATTAGAAAAGATTCAAAAGTATTTTAAAATTTAAAAAGATTCAAAACATTCTAAAACAAAATGTAAATTTTTCAAGATTTTGCATACAAAGTTTTTAAGCCTCTTAAGGCTTTTGATAGGTTTCAAGAGAATAAAAATTTTTTCTTCAGATATTTCGGAAAATCTGGACTGATATTTTATTTTGAAAAATTAATTTTTTAAGATTTGAAGCATTTGAAAACATTTAATACGATTTTCCAAAATATCCAATGAGAGAGTAGAAGATTTTAAAGCAAAATTTTTCAATCATGCAGGATCACAAAACATTGTTAATTAATTGCGTAAGTTTAAGAAACAAAGTTTCAAAATGATTTAAAAATAATTTAAAACTTTTAAAGATTTCAATTTTTTTAAATAAACATTTTTGAAGATTTCGAAAAAAGAAGCTTTTTAAGAATTTTTAAAGGTTTCAAGAGAATAAAGGATTGTTCCTCAGGTTCTTAGGGAAATTTTTATTGAATTTTTACTTTGAAAAATTTATTTTCAGAGAATGTTAAAAAAGATTTTCAGAGATTTCGAAAAAAAAGAAGCTCTTTCAGAATTGAAGAAAAAAGATTTTCGAAGATTTAATGTTGATTTCTTTTAAACAATGCAGGATTTTTATTTAAATTTGAGTAAAACTTCAAATCATTCTAAAAGATATTTCGAAGTTTCCGAAAATTTGCAAATATTTCAAAAATGTGAAATGAACTGTAGATTTTCAAAGATTAGGAAAAAATAAGCTTTTTAAGAATTTTGAGAGGTTTCAGGAGAATTAAAAAAAAATTTCTTACTTTTGAGAGAAGATTCTAAAAAATGTTCAAACCTGTTCTAAAGATTCCCAAAGTTTTAATAAAATCTGAATGATTTTAAGGCAATATTTTCTATTATGCAGTTTTTTTTAATTTTCAGCAAACATTCGAATAATGTCAAAAGATATTTAGAAGTTTGTCCAAGATTAAGAAAAATGTTGAACAAAATGTACATTTTTGAAGATTTAGAAAAAACTGAAGAAGCTTTTGAAGAATTTGAAAATTTTTTTCAAAATTCTGTAAAAAATTCGAGTCAGTGTAACAGATAATTATGCATTTAGACTTTTTGAAGAGACTAAAATACTTTAAAACTCAGCAAGATATCTGAAAATTTATAACATATTTTTTAATTTCTTCGAAACTTCTGGAAGTCTTAAATATATTTCAAACTGAAACGAATTCCAAATTTGCGAACGTCCTGTGAAATAGAAAAATTTTCTTTAAAATTTTCTAAATTTCTTTCCGCACACCTGAAATCTTGAAAACCCTTTTTGAATTTTCAATAGAATCTTAGGAAAATTATATTTATATAACTTAAAACACGAACTGATAATACTAATTCCATTGTTTTCAGATCTCAAAATCTACCTTTATCTTGAATTCAAGTGTTTAAAAACTGTAAAAAAATAAATAGTAATTCGAAATTTGTATTTTGTATCAAAAATTATCCCCCCCCCCTCGAACCGCACTTCGTTTGTAAAATAAATTTTCCATCCAAAGTTTCAAATATCAGTTTCAATGCTCATTTTGCATAAAATTATTCAGGTTAAAATAGATTTCTGTTCGATCTTAATTTATAAATTTTTAAATAGAGACACTAATGATTCGTTCCAATCTGCAGGGTTTATTTATGAATATTTTCTAAATTCTTTTAATTAAGTCTAAATAATTTTACCTAAATTTCTTGAAAGAAATCTTCTTATTCAAAAAATTTTTGTAAGAAGAATGCACTAAATATTAGCAATTTTAAAAATAAGTCCTACATTTTTGGATTGTTTCTTTTTCCTATGTGTGAAAATATAATAGTCTAAATAGATTGGGTTTGTATCACCCACAAATAAGTTACGTTGAAAACCAGATGTAGAAATATTGTAGTTAAGTGCTGGTGAGAATATTCTCTTCAGGAATAAAAAATGCAAACGAAAGTTCTCTAAAGCGCACGCTTCATGAATATAGTACTATCCTTAGCTAGAAGTAATGACACGTGTCTATAAGACACTGCACGCGAAGAAACAAAGGGTGGATATATAAGTAGAAATTATGCAATACTGCACTCAAACGTTGGATAAGGCATAACCACAAGAAGTGGTCTTAACTCTTCACTTTACTATCGATCTTCCTCAGTGCTCCACGTATAGCATTATTATTACCTGTCCAAGTTTCTCTAGTTTCCAGAGCAATATCGTTCCACTCCTGTGAAATCGACTCACTTCCTTCTCGGTGGTTTTATTGTTTCATGCTTTTATTGTTTTATATGCAAGTTGAAAAATCAATTTTCTTCAACTCAAATGTCACAATTCAATTTTATGTCAATGCAGTAACATGAAATGCGAAACTTGAACACAAGATAACCTATTTTCTCTTATAATCAAAAATATCAAATATCGAATATCAAAATTTTGAAAAAATAGTATATTGTGCGCGTATGTGATTTTTAGAAGTTTTTGTCATTGTAGCGAGTAAATTTAAGTAAATTCAAGGTAAATGACACCATTTTTTTTATTCGTTAGGTCTGCAAATTAATTCGGTGCCCTTACTTAGATGTCTTGTAACTCTTGTTCAAACTTGAATATTTTCCCGCCCTGAGACAGTTTAAAAGGGCAAATTTTTAGCTTTAAAATACAATATAAAAGGTGGCGGCCCTGCGGACTTAAGCTCAAAAATCATTAGTGAATACAATGCCTTGTGATTATAAGTATTTTAGACACTGCATGTTTTTTGAATCCAATTGAAAAAAAATGCAGATGAGGCGACCGAAATTATTTGGTCAGCCTTAGCAGAAAGTGCGGTGACACATAAAGCGTGTAAAAAGTGGTTCCAGAGATTCCACAATGGTGATTTTTCAAGCCAAAAACATGAGCTTTTAACGAAACGGTTGAATGCTCAATCACATAGTTACCTTTTCAATCAAAAAATGAATTTTCAACTAAGAAAAATAATTTTCGATCCAAAAAGATGAATTCTCAACAAAATACATAAATTTTTAACCAAAAAGTTGAATTATAAACTCAGAAGATTAATTTTCTACCAAAAAAGAATTTGCAGTGAAATATGTGGATGAATTTTTAACTAAATAGTTCAATTTTCTACCAAGAAAGAGGCATTTTTACCAAATTATATACATTTTTGACTAAATACTTTGAACACTGGATGTGATGATAGTCCAGTACACCGTGCTTTTAATTTTTTTTAACATGTAAAAAACTTAAAAAATATATTTTCAAGGTATTTCCACACAATCAAGTAACTTTATTCTTAATTGAAAGTCAAAATGGTATTTTTACAATAAATAAAAAAGAACTATCTTTATATATTTTCATTGCATTATTTACATTTAAATAAAAGTTTTAAAAATCAAAACTTACCACAAAAGGTTAATTTTTGCTAGTTCTATTTAAAATTTGAGCATTTCGTTATACCTTGATCTTGCAATATAAAAAATTTCACTTTAAAAGTGTAAACTTTAGAGGAAAACCATTTTTGCTTGGTGATTCTTTTTTTTTTGTTCAAAATTTAACTATTTTGTTGAAAATTTCTTGTTATTGAAAAGGAATTTTTTGACTGAAAATTTAACTATTCCATGTTTGGTTTAACATATTTTTTTCTTCAGTGAAAAATTCAGCTATTTGGTTGAAAGTTTCTGTATTTTGTTGAACCTTTGTCTTTTGTGGTAAAATAATAATCTTCTTGGAGACTTATTCATCTTTTTGGTTGAAAATTTATTTCTTTGGTTCAAAATTGAACTTTTTTTTTAATTTAGCTATTAATTTGAAAATTCCTCTGAAAATTCAAAACTTGGTTAAAAATTATTTTCTTCGATTGGAGAATTAGTTTTTGTTTTGAAAATTGATTTTTTCAACTAAAAATGTAACTATTCCATTTTCTGTCGAAAATTCATTTTTTTTAGACAGTTAATCTTCTTGGTTAAAAATTCAACTATTTCGGTCAAATTCATATTTTGGGTTGAAAATTCATTTTTTGGTTGAAGATTCATTATTCTAGATAAAAATTAATTACTTTGCTTGAAAATTTAACTACTTTTTTTTTAAATTCGTTCTTTTTTCTTGAAAATGAATTTTTTGACTGAAAATTTAACTATTTCACGTTTGCTGTGGTCTTTTGTGGTAAAATAATAATCTTCTTGGTGACTAGTTCACTTTTTTGCTGGAAAATTTATTTCTTTGGTTCAAAATTTAACTATTTTTTTTTTTTAATTTAGGCATTAGTTCGGAAATTCTTTTAAAAATTCTAAATTTGGTTAAAAATTCTTTTCTTCGATTGGAGAATTAGTTTTTGTTTTGAAAATTGATTTTTTCAACTGAAAATGTAACTATTCCATTTTATGTCCAAAATTCATCTTTTTTCGTAGACATTTAATCTTCTTGGTTAAAAATGCACCTGGTTGGTTAAAAATTCAACTATTTTGTTGAAAATTTATCTATTTTGATAAACATTTGTCTTTTTCTGGTAGGCAATTTATCTTTTGAGTTGAAAATTCTACTATTATTTGACGATAAAGATACTTTTGATAATTTCAAATACACATTTTAATTCTGCTGAATATGTCTGGCTCTGGTTACGTAATAAAATTTTACATTAGCAAATCTTACATTTTTGTCAGTTTTATTATGCACACAAATGTGACATTTTTTGTCACTGCCCTTCACCTGAAACTAAAATTCTTAATTATGTGTGTGAATTTGGCAAAATTTTTTTCTTCGAGTTTTTCAAATTACCCAATCGTCATTGAGGAAAAGCGACAACAATGCTTTCGAGATTTTTGTGAAATGCCCATTTTTTCGGGAGGGACTAGCAGCACATGAACGAATTAACGTTTCTGGATTCCAAATAAACGAACTTTATCTTCTAATTATAATTAAAAATTTTCATTTTTTCAGATAATTAGACCTGCATTAGAATATCTCCAGCATCTCTGAACGTTTGAATTATAATTTAAAATTAATTAGTAAATTAAATATGATTAATTTAACAATTTGCATTTATTACGTGAATTCTTCAGTCTTCAGAATTTTCACCAAATCAGAATATAGATAGAAAACATGATGTTATTTTGTTGACTGGGGTGTTCATGAAATTTTTAATGTTAAATATTAAATAGTGTCGGGTAATGTTTTAGCAATTTTCGAGAAAAATGAAAAATCCATGCTAAGGCAGACTTTTTCTTGCTTTTTAAAAAATAATAGATGATAAAGTAATCAATTTTCAGTAAATTTTATATTATGTATTCTAAAAATAATCTTATTTAAGATCCTTATCAAAGAATCTGTGCAAAAGACATATTTAAAAGGCCCGAAAAAGTCCTTACTATATTTTTGTGGTGTTGTGAAAAAAACATAGTTTTAAAATTTATGGAATGTAAAACTGCATGAGGACTATTTTATTTTTTCTCCGTAACAAACAGAAGAAATATTTCCTAATGTTTTCGCATGTTTAAAGAAGAGTTCTTAGGCAGCAAATTTTCCTATAATTTTATCAAAATTTAATATTTTAAAACCAGTGGTAGTAAACTTTTTTGACCATTCTGTAAAATTTCATTTTTGATCCTTATCTAGTTGTCATTCACATCTCTTTATTTGATGTTCAATAAAATGTATTAGCATATATTTTTTTCTGGTCAAAAACGGGTGTTACTAAACGAGATAAATTTTGTATTACGTACACCTTCTCATCGTGTTTTCACAAAATATAGGCGTATAGAGATAAGTTCAAGAAACGTTTCCACAAATTTTTTTGGCACGTTCTAGTAATTTACAAAAATGGCTTTTCACTCTAGATGTATGTTGTGGCGTTGCCAAATGGAGCAGGGTGTATGCTGCATTATGCGTTTGGCGAATTTTCAAACTTGTGTTCACGAATGTCGGCAGACCCCCAAAACTCGGAAATTTTTTCAGTCAAAGTGCTTAATTTGAGAATACGAAGGCAAAAATAAAAAAATAAATAGAGATTTTCATATTTACGAGAGTAATAAAGTCGGTTTGCTAACTTCCCTGTATTCCCTCCTTCCCCTACCCATACCTTTTGATCAGACGCTACCCCTCTTTCTCATTCCCCTACACCCTTTACCCATTATTTACTTCCATTGCCCTACTTCCCGTCCCGATCAATCATTTCCATTCCCCTACTTCCCCACCTCACACTTTTCTCCCCCTACTGCCTCTTTACCAATCACACTCACTTCCCCAGTACCCCTTCCCATACTTCCTCTCCCCATACCTCTTTATCACTCGCTACCCGTCTTTTTCATTCCCCTACACTCTCCACCCATTATTTACTTCCATTCCCCTACTTCCCGTCCCCATAAATCATTTCGATTCCCCTACTTCCCCACCTCAGACTTTTCTCCCCCTACTGCCCCTTCACCAATCACACTCACTTCCCCAGTACCCCTTCCCATACTTCCTCTCGCTTCACTGTCCTTCCAACACGATCAATTCACCTTCTTTCCCCCCCCCTCACTTCAATACCCTTCTGATCACTTTACTTACTTTCCGTCGCTTATCATTAGTTCCCCTCACCCCTCAATAGATTCCACTACTACCCCTCCCACGCTTCTAATTGCTCTCACTCATTCCCTCCCCTCTTCTTACTTCTCCTACATTCCGTACTTTCCCCCACCATGTGTCTCTTATATTTCCCTGCGCCCCCTTTCACCACTTCCTTTAAGTGTAAAGAAAATTTTTTTATTGACATTAGGGTCGGTAATGATTATTTGTTTTGTGTTCTACAATTAATTTTTAAAAAGATAACTATTTTTAAGTAAATTAAAGTTAGATTTTCTATGTTTCGTTCCGGACTGACTCACTGGACTCGTCAGCGAGGTTATGTGAATCAGTCCTACCTTATACATTATAATCAGCCCCGTGACACTCTGAAACGAAAGTAACGGAAATGTTGAGTACGGCCGAGGGTGGCGCTGGCTGTACTTTTAGGCCGAAAATTATTCAAATGCATGGGGAAAGTGTCAAAAATGTGAAATTTTGTGCTTTTTATATTATAAAAACGGACTTTTTAAATTTGTTTGCTTCAGAATTTAAGTTTTAAGGCTTTTAGACTGAAATTTTATTAAGTTTTTTTTGTGATGAATGAGAATAATGGGGTATAAGTGCGTTGTTTTTGGATGCAATTCTGGTTACGCGAATTGCTAAAGATTGCTAAAGACGTGTTAGCTTATTTCATCCAATATTACTTGGAAAACCGAATGCGGCAATTTGCTAAAGTGAAAATTGCTGATCTAAAGAAGACTAACTTGTAGCAAAAAAAGCGGGCAAAGCTTGCTACAACTTGAATTTCTTAAATTCGCAAATGTAAATAAATTTGTTTAAATGTTTTTAAATTTTATGTAAATACAATTTTCCAAATGGTATTATTTATTCGTTTAATATTATGTATATTTATTCTTCATTTATTCCAAATTGAATATTGTTCACAAATGCACTTTTTTATTATCCAATTTTATCAATATTTATTTATTTATTATTGATTTTAGAGTTACAAATTTTTGAGTTTTTTTCCCCCTATTAAGAATAATTATTGGACACAAAAAAAACTATCCGGAAAAATGTTCCGTTTTCTCATTCTCTACAAGCACATATTTAAAAAAAATTAATTTTGCGCCTTTTAAAATTTGCAATGTGTAAAAAGATCGGACAATAATTATTTGGCTTTTTGCAAACAGCAACTATTCTTAACTTATTGTAAGCGAACAATAATATGTGTCATATTTTACACAAAGGCTATTGATTTTAAATACCCAATCGTTGCGAATCACGAAAAAATCACTCTTGTTCATTAGTTTGTTTATAATATTTAAAAAAAATTTGTCTTGTTCTTGGTCTAACCCACTGGAAATTATTTTTAGTTAGTTATTACATTGATTTATGACTTTTTTTGCAATGAATTTGAAAGTCTTAAAATAAATGGTATCACTGAAAAGTTAGACAAAAAAATTAAACTTTGTTGTTAAATAAAAATTTTTTATTTAGTTTGAGTGAAATATTCAAAGTCGCTAATTTTACTTGGAAGACGTAAGGTCATTAAAAAAAAACATCAAAAAGAAGTGTACTGTTGGGCGATCACAAATGTATATAAATGTTTTTAAATTTTATCTACATACCGTGTTCCAAATGGTAGTATTTATTCGTTTATAATTATGTATTTTTATTTATTCTCTGTTAATTCTTAATTAAATATTTTTCACAATAAATACACTTTTTTATTCTACAACTTTATCAATATTTATTTATTCTATAAATCCTATTCTTTATAATATAAATCGTTAGAAATATTCGAAATATTTGTAATAATAGATATTTTTTATCATTATAATTAATTTTTATAAACGTCTTATAACAAAAAACAATAAAACTAGAAACAATTTTCAATAATCATTATAAATGTTAATAAAAATAAGATTCAATTGAAATTTACTATTTTCGCAGTTTACAATATTTACATATGTCAATGCTAAAAATTTAATGTTCACTTTGTAGAATTATTATTGGTACTCTGTGAAAAGTGTATTCGTATTTAATCATCAAAATAATGTTTTCTTCACTTTTTATTAGTACTTATTAATTTATTGGATATTTAATATGCTACAAAATATTTTTCCGAGATAAATATATGCAAAAAACGTATTTTAAGCATTAAAATAAATTAAACGCTGAAAAAACCAGTTCTCGTCAGATCACTGAAGTTAAGCAGCGTTGGGCGCGGTTAGTGCTTGAATGGGTGACTATTCGAGAAAACTGAGTGCTGTTGGCACATCGTGGGTGTGGTGAGCCCACACTTGTAGTTATTTACTACAAGAAACTAACCTAGAAACACTACTCGAATCGGGTAGTGTCACGCCTACCCTGAAAGGGAAATGGCTTAATGGTATACATTTGAATAATTTTGTCGGCCTAAAAGTACAGCCAGCGTTGCCACTCGGCCGTCTTCAAATCTCATGACACATTTATTCTACAGGCCTTTATAGGAGAGCCATCCCCCTGATTATAATTGATCTAAATTCATTATAATGTATATTTAAAAAAGACATTTCGTTTATAAGTTTGTAAATTTGATAAATTATACAGTCAATAATAAAGTGCATTTCAACCACGGATAGGGGTTTAAACTTGATATAATTGATATAAATTTTGATTTGATTTGTCAAAAAACACAAAAAATTTTTTTTAAATAAAAACTGTTATTCAGGCCACGATTAGGGGCCGGAACTTAAATTGAAAGATCATCAATTACCAAGTTGAAGAGAAATTATGACTATTTTATTGAGTTGAGTAGTGAACCAAAAAACGAAATTTTAAACTTATCGTCAGTAATTTTCTTCCTTCTCCTTCTCTTCCATATATTATTCTTCCTAGAACTGCGCAAATTGAGGCTTAGTTTGGACATCGCTAAGTTATCACATGTAATAGAACAACACTGACAAAAATTAAAAAAAAAAATGTATCGTAATAATTTTCTTAAAAACAGGTTTAAAATTTTAAATTAGAATAATTTTCACACTATGTGATTAGGAAAGGACCCTTCTCGTCTGAGATCCAGAATTAAAGTAGCATTTTTTCCGAATTTCACATTAACGGTAACCGGATACTGGGAATTTTAAAGAGAGGTCATGGGTGTGAAACAGTTTTTGTTAAAAAAAAATGTTGTGTTTTTTGACAAATCAAATAAAAATTTATATCAATTATATTAAGTTTCAACCCCTATCCGTGGTTGAAATGCACTATATCATGGAACTGCAAAATTTATCAAATTCACAAACTTATAAACGAAAAAACTGTGTTTGAAAAGTATACATTATAATGAATTAAGATCAATTGAGGGTTCGGATCAAAGAATGAGTCGCGCGCTCGAAAACTTGGAAAAGTATTGTCCACGAGTCTCGTGGTATCCAAATTTTGAAGTTCAAAAAATTAAATTTTTAAAAATATGGACATATAGAAAAGGGCAAGACTAAACTTTTTCATATCTGTAGTTTTTTCGTTTGATGAATATTTTTAATAGTACAAATGAAAAAGTGAAAAAGAATTTCCCCAAATTCAATTATTTTTTAAAAGATCAATCGTCAAAACTCAGCCAAATATTATTGAAACTGTTTAAAATTTGGTATACGCACGCAATGTACCCTAGCAATGCTTACAAAATGAAAAAAGCAATCAAAGCTGCCTATTGCTTATTAATAATTAATTGAAAATTGAGACCGGTCGATAAGCACGTTTTTTTAGTTTCGGCAAAGAAAAGTATCGAGGAAACTTCAGAGTTGAAAGAACTTCCAGTCAGACATTTGTTCCTCACTATTAAGGTAAGATTTCTGGAAATTTTTAGATCGATTTATTAAGAATTGACGGAAATATCCATTATGTAATAAAGCACACGACGCCGTCCACGATGGCAAGCGCTTCTCAACGGTCGCTTGTACTACGCCGGTACTCGCCTATAAAGGACGCGACTTTTCAATAATAATTAAATATTTTAAAAACTGTCTGTTGCCCCCAATTGATAGAAATTCGACTGCTTTATATGTTTTTGACTTTCTATTATTTTCAGTGAATTAAAATTTAATTAAAAAGCAGAATATTTCTACGTTCGCAATTTTTTCCAACCTTTACTTTGTTTTCTTCTTTACAGTAATAAAGAATTTAGTTTGTTATAAAGATGAATAAAGACGAATAAAGATTTTAGTTGTTGAAATTAGCATACAGAGAAATATATGAGTTCGAATTGTTTAAAAATTCGTCATCAAATTTCCCCGCTTTAATTAGGTTGTTCCCAGAATTTAAATCCAACGGTGAATGCTCGTTTTTATTATTTTTCATTTTCGATGGTATATTTGATCAATTCAAGAACAATTTTTAATAGTCACATTCAACATCCAAGGATTCGCTATACGGCGCTGCATCGAAAATTTCAAAACAAAAGCACTAGACGGTTAGTTTACATTCTTTATTACTGTAAAGAAGAAAACAAAGTAAAGAGTGGAAAAAATTGCGAAGGAAGAACTTTTCTACTTTTTAATTAAATGCTAATTCACTGAAAACAAAAGAAAGTCAAAAACATATAAAGCAGTCGAATTTCTATCAATTGGGGACGAGAAGCAGGTTTTAATAGTACATTGTGCGCCAAGGAACTTAAGTCGGTCATTATACGCCGCGTGTGAGTTTGCAATACAAGTCGTGGACGAGCGCGAGGCGGAGACGAGTATTGCAAACACACAAGGCGTAATGACCGACGTAGTTCCGTGGTTCACATTATACTTTATACACCAAGTGCATGATTTGCAAGTTTCGTGCCCCCGATTATCACGTATCACAGGAGAGGTCTGGCGAAGCGAGTCGAATCGGTAGAATTCACTTTTAGCGCCGGTTAACAAGATTTTTACTAAGCCGGTTGACATTTGCTCGTCTGAAAATTTTTGAAAAATATGAAATTTTTGATATTTTTGAAAATTCGAAATCTTTTGGAGGATTTTAATAATTTTTGAAAATATCTATAATTTTCAAAAATTTCTTAAAATTGCAAAATTTTTAAAAATATCCAAAATTTCTTAAATTTTCAAAAATTGTAAAAAATGCTATAATTTCCAAAAAATTTTCACAGCACGTCTGCGGAAAGTTCGATTTTCCGTGCCTCCGTAGACTCTGGAAAGTTGCCGATTTCTGAACTTCTCACTTTACACCTCTAGAGTTTATAAAGTATGTTACTTTACACCTCTAGAGGTTGTATAGTAGCCAAAGGAACAATGTAATGAGACGTATAGAAAACACGAATTACATTGATCGTCGTTTTCTAACCACACTCTGTTACACGAAGTAAAGCACAATGAAAACTAAAACCTAAACACTCTAAATGCGATTGGAGACTACATTATAACATGATTGAGAATCTCACTCCGAAAATCGAATTTTTTCCTTAGACTCGCTGTGAAAAGTATTGTACTTGACAATTGTGAGAAGCAGGCAATCCCCGATTCATGTGATGCGATCACTCGCCTTCGGCTCGTGACGTCAACTTCACACTTATCGGGAATTGCCTACTTTCCACACTTGTCAAGTAAATATCTATAAAAATTTTTTAAATTTTCAAAAATTTCAAAATTTTTCAGATTTCTCAAATTTTGAAAAAAAAATTTTAATTTCAAAATTTTACCCCTCCTCACAACCCAACCCACCCCCGAACCTCTGTATCACTCCCTTTATCTGTAGGTTTATCATGTACGATAAGTATTGCTTCAATGCTCAAATGATACGTGGACAATAATGGATAGTGGTTAGTGGTGGGAGCAGTACAATAATGGCCTCATTATTGCACAGTACAATAATGAGACCATTATTGTACTGCTCCCGCCACTGACCCATAAAGGGCTACTTAAGTTCCTGAAAACAGGCACGTAATACGCGCGAATCATGCCTGCGGTGCATAAAATATTTAATTATTATTGAAAAGTCGCGACCCTTATAGGCGAGTACCGGCGAGGGTACAAGCGAACGTCGAGAAGCGCTTGCCATCGTAAACGGCATCGTGTGCTTTATTAGATAATGGATATTTTCGTCAATTTTTAATGAATCGATCTAAAAATTTCCAGCAATCTTACTTAAATAGTGAGGAACAAATGTTTCACTGGAAGTTCTTTCAACTCTCAAGTTTCCTCGATACTTTTCTTTGCCGAAACTAAAAAAACGTGCTTATTGACCGGTCTCAATTTGCAATTAATTATTATTAAACAATAGGCAGTTTTGATTGCTTTTTGCTTCCTCATAGAGGAAGCTTTGTAATGGTAACATTTTCCAAAAATTTTAAATTCATTTAATTGAACCTTCCCCAATTTAAAAATGTCTAATACAATGTTCTAAGCAATTGTCCGGATGTATGTATGGATGTGTGGAAGTGTGAATGTCACGCTTTTTTGTGAACACGATAACTTGAAAACGGTCGCAGATAAATTGATGAAATTTGGAGGGCTTATTTTCCCGACTAATACATTGAAACTGACCGAAGGATTTCTAAAAATATTTGTTGCATTTTTTCTGAGCACTTAATAAATACTGAAAAATCGGTTTTTTATAGTAAAACTTTTTTCATTAACATAATTCAAAGTTGATGCAAGAATACAAAAGATTCCTTGGTTCGAGACGAATCGATTGACCTATAATATTAATATATTTTATTAAAGCGTAGGGAAGTTATGGTAATTTATATATTTTGAAAATCGGTTTTTTATAGTAAAACTTTTTTCATTAACATAATTCCAATTTGATGCAAGAATATTAAAGATTCCTTGGTTCGAAACGAATCGATTGACCTTCGATATTAATACATTTTATTGAAGAGTAATGAAGCTATGGTAATGCATAATATTTGAAAATACGGTTTTTTATAGTAAAAATTTTTTCTTCAACGTAATTTAAAGTTGATGCAAGAACATAAAAGATTCATTGGTTCGAAACGAATCGATTGACCTATAATATTTATAGATTTTATTGAAGAGTAGAGAAGTCATTGTGATTTATATATTTTGAAAATCGGTTTTTTATAGTAAAACTTTTTTCATTATCATAATTCAAAGTTGATGCAACAACAGAACAGATGTGTTGATTCGAGTCGAATGGATTGGTCTTCAATATTAATACATTTTACTGACGAATAAGGAAGCTATGGTAATGCATAATAATTGAAAGTACGGTTTTTTATAGCAAAACTTTTTTCTTCAACATAATTTAAAGTTGATGCAAGAATATAAAAGATTCCTTGGTTCGGAACGAATCGATTGACCTCTAATATTAGTACATTTTATTGAAGAGTATGGAAGTGATTGTGATTTATATATTTTGAAAATCGGTTTTTTATAGGGAAACTTTTTTCACTAACATAATTCAAAATTGATGCAAGAACGGAAAGATTCCTTGATTCAATATAATAATATTAATACACTTTATTGAAGATTAAGGAAGTTATGCTCATTTATAATATTTGAGTCATCTGCTCCAAACACAAAAACTTTTTTCATTGACATAATTCAAAGTTGACGCATGAATAGAAAAGACTTTTGGATCCTAAGTTTTCAAATAGGGTAATTCTGACAATTTTTGTAAAGAAATCATAAAGCTGGGAAAGGGATAGGGTGCTATAGAACTTTTCCCATCCCGTTTTTAGCTCGAAAAATTATCATTTCGAATACAAAATTTGATTTGTC
>CAKNYM010052302.1:225864-237381 GCA_932195095.1 Andricus curvator
TATGCTCATTTATAATATTTGAGTCATCTGCTCCAAACACAAAAACTTTTTTCATTGACATAATTCAAAGTTGACGCATGAATAGAAAAGACTTTTGGATCCTAAGTTTTCAAATAGGGTAATTCTGACAATTTTTGTAAAGAAATCATAAAGCTGGGAAAGGGATAGGGTGCTACAGAACTTTTCCCATCCCTTTTCCAGCTCGAAAAATTATCATTTCGAATATAAAATTTAATTTTTCTGATTTGTGTTTGTGTTAAAAAATTTTTTTGTATTATTTTGTAGTTTTGCATTTTTTGTACATTTCTATTTTTAAATTGAACAAAATGAAGACTTTGGTTTGTCTATTATTGAAAAAATAACTAATGCTTCCTCTATGAGGAAGCAAATACATTTGCTAACGGGAAGCAAAGTGCTCGTGAAATGAGCACCGTATAATTATAAATACAAACAAAGTGGAAACACTCGAGATCGAATTCACAGCTTTTTTCATTTTCTAGGCATTGCTAGGGTAAATTGCGTGCGTATACCAAATTATCAACAGTTTCAATAATATTTAGCTGAGTTTTGATGATTTATGGTTTAAAAAATAATTGAATTTGGGATTTGTATTCACTTTTCATTTTTACTATCAAAAATATTCATCGGACGAAAAAACTGCACATATAAAAAAGTTCCGCCTTGACCTTTTCTATATGTCCATATTTTTATAAATTTAATTTTTTGAACTTTAAAATTTGGATATGACGAGACGCCTGGACAATAATTTTCCGCGTTTTCGAGCGCGCGACCCATTCTTTGTTCCGAACCCTCAATTAAAATGTATAAGGTAGGACTGATCCACATAACCTGACTGACGAGTCCAGTGTGTAAGTCTGGGACGAAACATAGAAAATCTAACTTTAATTTACTTCAAAATAGATGTCTTTTTAAAAATTGATTGTAGAACACAAAACAAATGAACATTATCGACCCTAATTCCAATCAAAAAATCTCCTGTACACTTATAATACCTGGATCAATTGAAAACGATATCTTTCGAAAAAACAGCAAAGATGTCATCTAATTGAATCTTTTGAATTTGATTGAAAAAAAAAGTTCACAAAAATTTCACTACGAGTCGGATTTAAGCTGACACCTCCTCTAATCATGAGGGGTGCTTTACACAATTCAGCTATGGCAGCACGCAAGTGAAAAATTGGAAACTTGTATTTGGTCAACCAGGCGAATGAAACATCCCCTTCGATGATTTTAAGGGATGTTTTTGGACAGTTTCAATCATTTTTTTTCTATTTCCGCAAAAAAATTCAAAAAAATTAGTTCAAAATAAATATTTATCATGAAGTCAATACTGCAGATATCTGCAGAATAGACTCGACTCTGATCAAATATATTCTAATAGAATCGCGTCCTACCAGGTCTGCCCGAAAAGTATTCGACGTTCCGGTGTACAAGGAGTAGGAGTTAATTCTTGTTAATGGCAATGGTATCCCCTTGAAAGTAGCCTTCTTTAAAAGCCACGACTTTCTTCCAGCGATCCTCCCACTTACGGAAGCAATCTTGAAAGTCACCTCTCAGAATAGCCAACAACTGCTTCGTCGCATTCTGTTTTATTTTCTCAAAGTCTTCTAATCTTTTTTCTTTTAGAGGATGCTTGAATTTAGGAAACAGTCAGAAATCACAGAAAGCTAAGCCAGAAATAACAGGAAGCTAGGTCAGGAATGTATAGCGGCTGCCGAAGTTGTGTAGGTCACGTTTCACCAGAAATTGCTGCGTAAGCTGCGATAATAGGCAGGTGCATTCTCGTCGTGAAGGTCACATAGTGATGCATTCGAGACGATTTCGAGCAAACCCGAGATTTTCTTGAAATATGTTCAGGTGAACTCAAAACTTCATGGAGATCGAGAATCCAAGTAAAAAGTTTCGAGATTCTCGACTCGAGATCTCGAATTGTTTTATTTAAGATTATCGATCTCCATGAAGTTTTGAGTTCACCTGAACATGTTTCAAGAAAATCTCGAATTGTCTCGAAATCGTCTCGAATGCATCACTCATTTTTTTCACAAATCAGGCTCAAAATTTCCGAAACATTATATTTGGAATTTCAGTGTTTTCCTCTATCTCTCTTACTGACAAACCGACAATTTCCATCAGTTTACACATTTGTCCCACATTTTTAGGTGCTTTGGTTGGTGCAGGCCCACTAGAGCAAGGGTCACTTTCAACTGAAGTGTGACTACTTTTAAATCGCCTCACCACATTTCAATTCAAGTATCACTCCTAGATTCATCACACAACACTGTTTCCATCATAGCTGTGGCTGCCAAGCGTGAATGGCTAAGTTCCGGCAAGCATACTCTTTGTTCGGTGCGTTCCGTCATCCTGAAATTCGACGCGTACGTGGTTCGACATTTGCGCAACTGCTTACACTAGTCGAATGAAGACTCGCAGATCCGTGTCACTTAGTAGGTTACCTCACACAGGACCCCCCTAAATGTTAATTACATTTTTTTGACAATAGCACAACTAGGTACAAAGGTATAGCACCAGGTCGGATACTTTCCGGATGGACCTTCTTTGCCATAAATGCCAAAAACAGCAGAAAATTCATTAACCACAAAATTTTTTCTATGTTTAATACATATAAAGCACAACGATATCTATGTACCGAAAGCCGAATTAATTAATTGAGATAACAAATGCCTCGTGATGCTTTTGCGATTGGACAGTCTGACATTTTCCAATTTGTACCCGCTGGTTACCAATTATCCGTACTTTCGTGTGACAATAATGCCTTCGTGGCACGTTTTTTGCTCTCTATCTAGCTACCCAATCCCCCCCTAAAAACACCCTCTCCCACACAAACAAAACCAGTCGCGTCGCTATTAATGATGGATGGTAAATTCTCTCGATTTCTCGTTGTACCATGCAGAATTATTCTATGTCCTGCACGCGCCAACTTTGCCGATACAAAAGAGAATTGAGGTGGTGGGGGAGGAAATGACGAGTGCACTCGTAACTTTTCTGAATGAGGTTAAATTAGACTCCACGGTGGATTATTCGTTCGTTTCAATTTAATTATTTATGGTTATTTGTTTATTTGTGGTGCACTTTAACATACGGCGTAGAAGCATGGGAATAGCTAGATATGATATTGCTTATTTTGGATGAAATCCAATCGTTTTTGCTGTAAAAAATCATACACTGACAAGAGCATCTACAGCTTTCCAAATTATTTTCGATACATACTCCTTCCAGTTATAGTTCATTATTAAAATTGTAATATGTGACAGTGATAAAATGCGCTTTTTAGCCATTCACGAGACCAAGGTTAGATCAGGCGGTATCGTCCTGAATTTGCAACTGGACAGTCCGTGCTCGATTCCTGCTTGCCGAATTTTTTGCTATATTCTTTTTTCATTCCGCGTTTTTACATTTGAATGAATTCGTTGAATTTTGGAGAATAAGGCTCATTTTCAGTCAATAGAGATGACTTTCCTACCATAAATATGAATTTTTAATCAATAAGGGCGAATTTTCAACAAAAAAATAAAATTTTGGACAAACAAGGTTGGCTTCAACAAAATAGTTAAAATTTCAACAAAATAGTTGAATTTTTTGAGTAATAGATTAATTTTCTACCAAAAGCAGAATGTTCAACCAGTTGAATTCATGGAAAAAAGACGAATTTTTAAGAAAATAGTTGAATTCACAACCCAAATTATGTATTTTAGGCAAACAAGATTAATTTTCTATTCAACGAATTGTTAAACAAAAAATATATGAATTTCCTTCAAAATAGATGAATTTTCAACTTACAGAGGATCCATTTTCAACTAAAAATCGGATAGTTAAATTTTCAGATGAGAAATTTAATTTAGAATCAAAAAAACGCATTACCAAATCAAAAGTTAAATTTGAAAATAAATAGTTTCTTTGTTGACCAATCAGTTTATTTTTCTTAACAAACAGTTAGATTTTCAACTAAAAATATGAAATGTCAACAAAATAGTTATTTTTTAACTAAATTGTTTAATTTTACACCTAATTGTTGAATTTTCAGGCTAAAAGAAAAAAGAATTTTATATAAAACAATTGAATTTTCAACCCAAATAATACGAATTTTCAAGAAAAAATTAATTCACGAACAAATAGTTGACTTTTCAACTAAAATAATTAATCTTCAGAGAAAAAAAGCATTTTTTACAAAGTAGTTCAACTTTAATCAAATAGTTTATTTTTTGAAAAATGAAAAAATAAAATAATTTTCAACAAAATATATAAAAGTTAATATTTAAAGTATTTCAACAAAAAAAGGTTTCAATGTAAAATCTAAAAAAATTAAATTCAATATAAAAAGATGGATTTTGAATAAAATAGGTGATTTCTCAACCAAAATAGATTACCTTAACCAAGCACTTGCATTTTTAACCAAAAGGGAAGAATTTTTTACCAAGAAGAATTCGTTTCTACCAAAACAGATAAATATTCAACAAAATAGGTGAATCGTCAACCCAAACAGATAATTTTTATCTGAATGGTTGGATTTCTACTAAGAAAGAAAACATTTTCAACCAAAAATCGGATAGTTAAATTTTCAGGTAAAGAATATAATTTGGAACCAAAAAAACGTAATTCTGAAATGAAAGTTAAATCCGAAAATATATAGTTTCATTGTTAAGCTAATAGTTTATTTTTCTCAACAAATAGTTAATTTTTCTTAACAAGTAGTTTAATTTTCAACTAAAAATATGAATTTTCAACAAAATATTTAATTTTTGACCAAATAGTTTTATTATCTACCTAATTGTTGAATTTTCAAGAGAAAAGAAAAAGGAATTTTCTATAAAACAGTTCAATTTTTAACCTATAAAATACGAATAATCAAGCAGAAAATTGATTCACGACCAAATAGTTTATTCTTCAACTCAAATGATGAATCTTCGGCCAAAAAGCCAAAAAAGTGAATTTTTCACCAAGTAGTTTAAATTTAAATCAAGTAGTTTATTTTTCAACCAATAAGATTGATTTTCTGAGGCAAAAGACAAATTTGAAAAAAATCATGAATTTCTAATTAGAAAAGATCGATTTTCTATTTAAAATTTCAAACAAACAAATTTTTAGCAAATTAGTTAAATTAGTGGTTAAAAAGATGCATTTTTAATTGAAATGATCAACCTCCCAGAATAAAAAATGCATTTTTAAGAAAAGAGTACAACATTTAACCAAATACTTGAATATTCAACATAGAAAGTTGATTTTTTAACTACAAAGTTTCATTTTCTACCAAAAAGGCGAAGAATTAACACAATACAATAATATTGAGACAAGTACTTTAATTTTATACTAAAGAAGATTGATTTCAAAGAAAATGTTTGAATTTTCAGCTCAAAGTGATGAATTTTTAACCAAAAATGGAATAATTAAATTTTCACTTGAAAAAATCAATTTGCAACCAAAAATGAAACGAATATTTTACAGAATAGTTTAACTGTCAGCCAATTCAACCCAAGAGATTAATATTCATTCAAAAAAATAAATTTTTAACAAAGTACTTCAACTTTCAACCAAGTAGTTGCATATTTGAGCAGAAAGGTGGTTTTTGAACAAAGCAGTTGCATTTCAATCAAAATAATTAAATTTTCCACCAAATAGTAAATTTTTTTAACCAAACGAGATAAATTCCGATTCAAGAATATAATGGTAGACTTTCCAAGCAAAAAAAAATTTACTTTTAACCCAGAATAGTTGAATTCTCTCATTGAGTTCTATTAATTGAGTTCACATTCAAGCGAAAGAACGAGAAAAAGGTGAAGTTTTTCGAAAAAAGGGTAAAAAATAAGAATTATAATAAAAAAGGGAAAATAAAAATACTGTTCGGCAAAATAAGAAAACTTTCGCAAAATTTATCATCAAGGACTTCAAATTGGCAACATTATAGTTTATGGACGACCTCTGATATGTCAAGTTATTCTTCCGTCTATATTAATATTTAAATTAGATCAATGTTCTCAAATAAAATAAAGTGTTTCAAGAAAATAATTAAATATATAGAATTCCTGAAAATAAAAACAAGAATCCAATGACCAAATTTGCACAACCACCATAAAATGCTGTTATTGTAATTAAAAAAAAAAAAAAAAAAAAAAAAAAATTCTTTGGTGGTTGCCTTCTCATTTTTCTTTCCCCTTTTTAATTTTTGTCCAGAGAAAGAAGAAAAATTTTTTTTTTCAAGAAAAAGTTTTTTTTTTTAATTAGAATAAGATCATTTTATGGTGGTTGTTCAAATTTGGTCGTTGGATTCTTGATTTTATTTTTAGGAATTCCATAGATTAACTTGAGTATTGGAAGTTAAATAGGATGTTGAATTTGATTTTAATCTAATTTAAAATTCTTAAATTTTAAAATAATTAAAATTATTCTCCTGCTTGTATCGGACAGTCTGAACTCACTATTTATTGTTATATTGACGATTATATAAGATTCAATTTATATTTCGTATTCAAATATAGGAAGAAGGTGAGTCAAAAATCACTAAAAAGACCGCTCCGAGTTTGTAAGCGGATAGTCTGGGTTCGATTCCTGCACCTTTTGTTGAATTTTTATCATGAAATAGGATATTATATTTTCCTTGACTATCCGTTTTACTTTCAAAAATTCAAGATTTTTATTATTTTTAATAATAAACTACAACAGAGTAATTAAACATCAGACTAAGGGGTAAGTGTGATATCTGTTTTTTCTTTTTCATTCTGTAATACGAAAGACTCTTAAGACTTTGAGGTTTGTTGAAGAGGTTAATGAACATCCTTATGAAATAAAAAATATAACTAGATAATAATAATGTATACTTATGCCTCATTTAATTGAATGTAATAAATATTTGTAATTAAAAAAATGTCATAAAATGCAGGCAGCAGGAAACGAGCCCAGAGTTTCCTAATCTGAACGAAAGTTGAAAGAAATTTGCATCGCGGTCCATTTAACATTCGTGAACTTTTTGAATCATCTTATTAATTATTATTCTTATTAATTTCTCTAATCTCTGATCTTATTAATTTAGCGTATTACAATTTTGGTAATGATCTATTACAGGAAGGAGAAATAAATATCCTAGAGATCATATGAATCATCCATGATGTTGATCATATATTTTTATATTATTATTCATATATGGATAGCAATGTAGACACGCAAAAGGCAACAAATCAAAGAAAGAATAGAAAAAAGCTCTTGAAATAAAGTCTGAAGAAGAGATCATGTAAAAGAGAATAATAAAACAAAGAAGACTATAATGGAAAACTGTCTCTCGGAAAAATGTAACTTCTATATCATTTCATGGTTCTGGATACTGTCTTTTTTAATTCAAATATGATACTTCTGTCTTCTTTATTTATCTCTAGTACATTGTAAACTGAAGACTCTTGCCACAAAGCCAAACAACTCCCTGAAACAGAATCTTTTCTGAGAAAATCTCCAAATTGGAAATTTTTCTGTTACTTGAAAAAAATTTATGAAAATAAATATTATATTGAATATCAAATTATGTTACATTGACCGTGATGCACGAGTCTTTCAACTCACGGTTAGATCAGGCAGTAGCGATTCCAGATTGTAACCAAATAGCCTTTTTCAGTTTTTTTATTCTAATTTTTTTATTGCAATTGACTAGAAAATTTATTCAAATTAAGCCAAATTAATAACTTCTAACTAAAAGGCTTTTTAAAAAGAGTATTTTCAACAAACAATAATAATTTCAAGAAATATCTATATTATAACATAGGAATTCCAACAATTTCTTTTCCAAAAAACATGCACTTGATTTTTTATTAATTTTTTACGCAATAAACCCATTTTCGGAAAAGTTTTGGTTATCTCGTTCTGTACTGCCATGCTTCCTTTATATTTTGGTTATTATTATTTTTATATGAGATCAAAATATAATATACATAGAATTTACAAAATTCCAAAAACAAACGAAAATGAACATTTTAAGTCAAACAACGAACGATATGAAAAAAAAAGTCTGAGTAAGAAAAACATTGTTTTTTGGACACCCTATTAGATTATCGTAACAAATTTTTTAATTTTCTTGAAAAATCGAAAATTCCAATTTTGATTGCACAAAAAAATAATTAAAAATTCCATTTTGCGGTCCAACTATACCAGATACGAAAAAAGATGAATACATAAAAATTGTGGATTTAAAAAAAGATCTACAAATCGGTTGACTATCACTTTTAGATAGAACGCGTAGTTTTTGTTTAAATTCGTAAATAACAGCATTAAAATTTGTAAAAATTAAATTTTCGGACAAACGACACAAGCTGCGAAAAAAAGATAATGAAACAAATGTTTTTCACTCAAGAAAGAGCTACAAATTTGTTATAAATTAATTGTTGGTAGGATGCGTGCTTTTTGTATTATTCGTAAAAAATACTTAAAAAATTTATTTTTTGAACAAACGACACAAACTATGAAAAAAAATGAATTGACAAAAGTTGATCATCCAAAAAAGAGCTAAAAATTTGTCATGAATAATTTTTTTGATAGGTCGCGTAGTTTTTGTTTCAATCGTAAAAAATAACAATAAAAATAAAAATTTTAATTTTTTGGAAAACGGCACAAGGCACGAAAAAAAATTAAAAAACAAAAGTTGTTCACCCAAAAAAGATATAAAAATTTGTTGTTGATGATTTTTAGGTAGAATAAGTAGATTTTCTTTTAATCGTAAAAAACAAGATTAAAAATAAAAAAATTAAACTTTTGGAAAAACGACATAAGAGACGACAATTAAGAGACAAAAGCTGCTCAACCAAAAAATATCTAAAAATTTATTATAAACTCTTGTTATGGAAATTTATGTTAAAAAAAAATTACCTTTTTGGAAAAAGGACACAAGCTACAATAACATTTTATTTAACCGAAATTTTCGCCTCAGTTATATCTACAAATTTTCTCCAAACCACTTTACGCTAGGATGCGTATTTTTAGTTTAAATTGTAAAAAATAACATTAAAAATAAACAAATTGAATTTATGGAAAAACGACACAAGTTGCAATAAAATGTTTAATAACAAAATGTTTCTTTTTTCTTATAGTATGCCCACTTTTTTTTAATCATGAAAACAAGACAATGAAAGTACGTATGTTTCAATATTACTGCATATTATGAATTGTAATAATATAAATTTATTGAAATTATACATTTTTTCATGATAGCTGAGAATAAAATTTAATGCAAAATAAGAAACAAGTGTTAAATTAATCATGATAAATAAAACTTGTACTTTATTTTGCAATATCTGAATAAGCGATTCCAGGCTGAGGGACATAAATAACTATAACATACATTTGATATAAAATTGAAAAGTTTAGATTTTGGACAAAATCGAGTGCGAAGCACGAGATACCTGATGAGAATGTGTTCGTTAAGGCCGAAGGAGTTTTAACAAAAGAGAATTCACAATCACCTAATAACAGTTTCCGATGCTTTGACCTTTAATTTTATTGGTTGAAAATGATTCGCGTTTGGTGGAAAATTCCACAATTTGTTTAAAATTTAGGTGTTTTGTTGTAAATTTTTATTTTTTAGTAGAAAATAAATTTTCTTGATGGAAAATTCAATTATTCGGTTGAATACGAATAACTTTATTTAACACTCATCGCATTAGTTAAAAATCCATCTCATTGGTTGAAAAGTTCCCTATTTTATTTAAAATTCGGTTTTTTGTTTTTGAAAATCAAGTTTTTGAATAGAAAATCGAACTATTACATTGTAGGTTGAAAATTGATGATTTTTTGTTGAAATTCAACAATTCAGTTGCATATTTATGTATTTTCTTTTGAATTCCTCTTTTTAGTAGTAAATGAATTTCCTTGATTGAAAATTCGACTAATTTATTAGAACTGAGTTTGTTGTCTTTTTGAGTTCAAAATTTTATTATCTTGTTACAAAATTCAACTATTTGGTTGAAAATGAAATTTTTTTATTGAAAATTTATATTTTCGATTGTAAAATCCAACTATTCCGTCAAAGTAAAAAATGCTTTGTGTTAGTTACAGATTCAACTATTTTATTAACATTTTTTTAAATCAATTTTTCAAAATGAAAATTCAAGTATTCCATTTTTGATTGAAAATTGATAATCTTCACTTGAAAATTCAACTATTAAATTTTTGATTGACAATTGACCTTCCTTGATAGAAAATTCAACAACAAGTTTGAATGTTGAATTACTTTATTGAATGTTCGTTTCATTGGTTAAAGATCGAACTATTTTGTTGAAAATTAGTTTTTTTTTATTGTTCAGTTTAAAATTGACTTTTCTCAACCAAAAACATAATTATTTCCTTATTGGTTGAAAATTGAGCATTCTGAGATGAAAATTTAACTATTTGGTGGATAATTGATGTATTTTGTTGTGAATATGTTTTTTTTCAATAAGAAAATTAGTTTTTTAATTTAAAATGTAAGCAATTAGTTAGAAGGTAAATAAATTTGTTAGAAAAACATTTTATTACTTGAAAATCCATCTCTTTGTTTAAAGTTTACTATTTTTTGAAAACTCGTTCTTTTGTTGTAGAAAATCATTTTCAATCTCTTTTGTTTTAAAAATTACAATTTCGTTAAAAATTTATGAATTTTGTTGTAAATTCATCTCTTTTTCAGAAATTTAATCCCGGTGATTGAGAATTCGATCATTTAGTTAAAATTTGAATTGTTTTCTTTACAATTTGTCTTTTTGGAATAAAAACTCTATTATTCTTTTAGAAAATTTAACTATTTAGTTGAAAAATAACTGTTTGGTTAAAAATGAACTTTTTGGATGAAAATTATCTTTCCAGGTACAAATTCATATTTTTGGTTTGATACTGTAATAATTTGGGTGCAATTTTTTTTCTCTTGAATAAAAAATCTTTCTTTCGTGGAAAATGGAAATCTTTTGTTAAAATTTGTTTCTTAAAAATTAATTTTTTAAAGTAAAAATCGCACTTTTTCATTTTTCGTTGCAAATTAAATTTTTTGGCGAAAATTCATACTGTTTTGTAGAAAATTGGTATTCATGCCCTAAAAAATCCACTATGGATTTGATAAACATGCAAATGTTTGTGATTGAAGGTTAAGCATTGTTTAAAATTTAAACGATTTGGTTGAAAACTCACCTTCATAGATTGAAAAATCAACTATTTGTGTAAAAATTCAACTATTTTGTAAAATATTTTTCTTGCTGGTAAGCTCAACTTTTTAATTGTAAGCTTAACTTTTTGATTGTAAAATGAACTTTCTGGTAATAAACTTTTTTCAGTTAAGAATGCTTAATTAATTAATTTAATTCTCACTTCTTAATTCTTAATTCCTCATTCCTCATTCTTCATTCCTCATTCCTCATTCCTCATTCCTCATTCCTCATTCCTCATTCCTCATTCCTCATTCCTCATTCCTCATTCCTCATTCCTCATTCCTCATTCCTCACTCCTCACTCCTCACTCCTCACTCCTCACTCCTCACTCCTC
>CAKNYM010052302.1:237391-252824 GCA_932195095.1 Andricus curvator
TCCTCACTCCTCACTCCTCACTCCTCACTCCTCACTCCTCACTCCTCACTCCTCACTCCTCACTCCTCACTCCTCACTCCTCATTCCTACTTCCTACTTCCTACTTCCTACTTCCTACTCCCTAATTCCTAATTCTTAACCCTAGAACCGCACACTGGGTCTGACAGACCCAGCGAGAAAGTGACTTTTGACGCTCGCCTCTAAAATTCTTTTAAAAAGCACTTCTCCCACCGATGAAAATTCAGTTTAGGTTTCTGCCGATCGATCCAAGTGGTTGTGCGCGTCATTTTACCCAAAAGGCTTTAACTGTCATCATCCAAACTTGGTCAAGGGTCTCAGAGACCCATGTGTGCTCAAAAAATACACTTTTTGAAAAGAATATGTTCAAAGTATTTTTATTTCGATCTTCCATATGTCCTCTTCAAACCCTCCTATTACCTTTTGCAATTAAAGAAAACATGGGAATATGGCATTTTTTGTTGTAAAACACGATTTTTGACCACCTCTTCTAGTTTTTTCAAATAATTGAGTTTTTGGTATCTTAAAATTATTCTAAATGATCCAATAATGCTTAGCTCTATTCTAAAGATCCTAATAAACATTTCTTAAAAAAAAGTGTACATCGGATCAACAGGAGCGTCACAATCATCGCGCGAAGATGCCCGGGTCTCACGGACCCATGTATACGGTTCGTGTAAGTTTAATATTTTTGTACGGTTCTAGGGTTAATTCCTAATTCCAAATTCTTAATTCCTAATTTTTAAGTCATCTTTTTGTATTGGAAATTCATCATTTCGGGTTTGACAGTCAACTGTTCTCCAAAACATTATATTTTTGACCTTAATTAATTAGCTGAAAATGCATTTATTTTTGTTAAAATGTCAACTACACTGGAAATCCCATTCAAGTATGTCGTTTCGAGAATTTATGCCTCGGCGGTTTCTTGATGAGAGGAGCCGCAGAGCTGAAAAGGAGGCGGTGTTCAGTCAAGCGTGACAAACAGCAAGAGGGCCGCAATCTCAACGCGTTGGTTGTATCATGTTACGTCATGCGTCCAAATGATTCATGCAGTCCAGCCTGTTTACATTCAAAGCGAGCAAATATTGTGTTTGATTTAACTAAAGGCCATCTAGGGCCAGGCCTGGAACCACACTTAAATGGGATTCCCAGTGTAGTTTGTTAAAAGTACAGCATATTTCGACTTGAAGTCTTAAGCCTTTTATACTGAATTTAATATGTTACTCATGCATTAATTTTATTCAAAAGAATTTATTCCCCTATTTTCGTTCAAAATAACTCCATTTGCCTTGTTTCGGGAAAATTTTGGTCTGTGAAGTCTGTTAAATTATTATTGTTATATGTTTGTAGGGGGCGGAAGAGTTTTGTTTTTGTGACGTTACAATTATCTTCACATTTAGTTTTCACAATTTTTTTCACATTGGTAATTAACTATTATTATTAATATCGCTACTAATGAAATTCTGATTTGAATATGAGCAGTTTCAGAATCATTTTTTACGAAGTTTTCACTATTTCCTAATAATATTTAACTAAAAACGTCATCTTAACTGCAGAAGTAATTTTTTTTTGTCACTTTTTCTATCAGAATAGTATTCTCCAGCGATTAATTTATAAGTAGTTCGTTTGATAAATGGGTCAGGGGGTAAAAAGGTACTAGTAAAATAGGCACTTGAGTTCATTTTTATGCGGATCGATCGCGGAAATCAATTACGGTTGGAGTGGAAAATAAATCTGAACCAGCATCGAAGTAAATAAAGGAGTCAATAACTCGGTGGAGAGCGATCAAGCGAGTAGGTGCAGCATTTCGTAGGGTGACTTTCGCGAAACGAAAGACTCTTTTATAAGCGGAACACGCAACTCGCCTTAACCACTACCACCAGAGTGGTACAACTGCAGTTCTACTTCTATCCTAACCTCTCTCATCGAATATATCCACGATTTATTCGGCTGCAAACCGAATTCGTGAAATCCTTGAAACGCTATTCTAACCCCGAAGGTCGCTAAAGTAGCGCTGTCGCCCTGGAATTTCAATCTTTGGTTCGTTGCCTCGACGGCAAACATCCAAAGGGGCCGATTCTGGAACCGGTTGGTTAGTTAGGAACTTAAGATTCTACAATTGCTTACGTCCTTTACAAGATTTCCCCAAAAGGTTTCTAGGGATTTTTATTTAAGGTCGATATGAAATCTGCTTCCTCATGAATAATTTGATGCAACGATTCAGGGCATGAAAGTGATTCACAATTTAAAATTAGATTTCCAAACTACCCCCTTTCCGGCTCATTAGAGACAAATAAATAACATAGGAAAAAAAAGGAGAAAAAAGAAAATGTCAACCAAAATCAACCTCTCAGGCTTTCCTTATTCTTTCTCCGTCTTTTTTATACTACTGCGAAACCAGAATGTTTCGAGGCCAATTTAGATCTTCTCATTAGGGATTATTTATAAGAAAACTACAAGGTTTGCTTATCGAATCTTATTCAAGGCATGAGAATTGTTTCAAAAAATCATTATCAATTGTTCAGAGATAAATACGATATATATATATATATATATATATATATATATATATATGTATATCAGGTTGGATCGTAAAAAAAATTTTATAATTTCAAAACGCCTTAGTACTGAAAAGTTTCCTTTTATCGATTGATATCTTGAGATTGAGCAGAGTCGAAGCAGAATAAAAAATTTCTTAATCGCAGAGTTTTAGGAGAAATGTAAATTTTTATGGAGGCACGAAAATGAAAGAAGAATCTATAAGCTCTAAAAATTATGAAGGATTTGTTTTCACCATAAAAAAACTTTCTTCTGTTCAAAATCTACTTCTCAAAAAATTGAGAAGCTACTGAATATTTGAAATTATGTCACCATTTTTAACGATCTGATCTTTTAAATTTTTTTAGAAATAGATTTTGAAGATAGGAAAGTTTGTATATGCTGAAAAAAAATATTTATAATTTTTAGAGCTTCTAGATTTTTTTTATTTGCAGGTCAGTTTGCAGAAAAAATTACATTTCTCCTATATGAACTCAAATCAAATATCTGAAAAATGGTAGAAATTAGGCACATTATGCAGATTAAGAAACAAAAATAACATTCACCATTTTTCCAAAACTCTGCGATTAAAAAATTTTTTATTCTGTTTCAACTCCGCTCAACCTCAAGGTATCAATCGATTTTTTTTTAAATTTTATACACGTTATAAGGGCCCGCCTAAGGCGCGCGACTGTTGGTTCTCGCGCTTCGCACTCGATAATATATTTATTTTCCGCTTCGCGCTCGATAATATATTTATCTTGCGCTTCGCGCTCGATAATTTATTTATCTCTGGCTTCGCGCTCGATGATGTATTTTCCTCGCGCTACTATAATTTGGTGATTGTGAATTCTCTTTTGTTAAGGCTCCTTCGGCTTCAACGAACACATTCTAATCACGTATCTCAAGCTTCGCACTCGATTTTGTCGAAAATACGAATATAATTAGATATCAAATGTATATTATATTTATTTCTTTACCTAGGTATGGGGCTGCTCATTTAGATATTGCAAATGGAATTAAAAATTTTATTTTTAATGATTACTTTAATATTTGTTTCTTATTTTGCGTAAAATTTTTTTTCAGCTACCCTGAAAAATGTATCATTTCAATAAAATATTGTCACGATTCACAATATGCAATTGGAATTAAAACAAAAGTATTTTCATTGCCATCTTTTCATGTTTAAAAAAAAGGTTTGCATACTATATGAAAAAAAACAATTTTGTTATTAAATATTTTATTGCAACTTGTGTCGTTTTTCCAAAAATTCAATACGTTTATTTTAAATGTTATTTTTTACAATTTAAACTAAAAATAATAATGTATTATTTCACTAAAATATTATCACAATTCACAATATGCATTGGAATTTAAAGAAATTATTTTCATCGTCTTGTATTTATAAATAAAAAAAAGTGCGCATCATATTAAAAAAAATTGTTATTAAACATTTTATTGCAACTTGTGACGTTTTCGTATAAATTTAATTCGTTTATTTTAAATGTTTTTTTTGCGATTAAAACTAAAAATAGGCATCCTAGCGTAAGGTGCTTCTGAGCATTTGTAAATATAATTCAGGCAAATAAGTCTTGTTAAATAAATTATTATTGCATCTTGAGTCCGTTTTTCAAACAGATAATTTTTTGTATTCTTAATATATTTTCATAACAAGAGTTTATAACAAATTTGTAGATATTTTTTGTTTGAAAAACTTTTGTCTTTTCATTTCTTTCGTCTCTTGTGTCCTTTATCCAAAAATTTAATTTTTGTATTTTTATTGTTTTTCTTACGATTCAAGCAGAAACTACGCGTTCAAACAAAAATTCTATCAAATTATATTTTCGATTTTTCAAGAAAATTAAAAAATTTGTTATAATAATTTTGTGGGGCTTCCAAAAAGCATCGTTTTTCTTTTCGCGACTTGTTTTCATATTGTGCGTTGTTTGGCTTAAAATGTTCATTTTCATTTGTTTCTTTGGATTTTGAAAATGCTATAACTCGGAAAAATTCTTTCTATCAAAAAAAGTCGTGAGAATAAATTGTTCAAATTTTTGAGTACTACGGATATTCGTACATAAAATCTTTAAACCTTGAAAAAAAGGTCTCAAAAATTTTGACAATTCTCCAACTTTTTGCATTTTTAGCCAAAATAGCCGATTGACGAACTCAATCTTTCTTTTTGGGTTCCGAAATTGTGTGCTAAATTGCAATTCAATCACATAGAAAAATTATGCACATATTTTATATATGGCATCTTCCTCAGAATACCCCTTTCGTATAGGTAACGAGGGTGACATTGTCCATAATACAGTTTTTGTACAACCGTATGACAAACTTATTTTTCATAAGTATCTGGCTGAAATTTTAATTAAATTATTCTTAAATTTGAAAAATATGTTACATCCTATTGGCAACACTATCCTTTTAATAAGTACCAGGATGACATTTAAAAAAAACATTCCTGCAAACCTTTTTTTGTTAAGTATTAGCTCATGAGAAAATAAAAGAATGAATAAAAAACTGAAAAATGAGAAAAATTCATTATAACATTTCTAATTGATAAAATATTACAAATGTACTCATTGATACATAACAAAATTATGCACATATTTTATATATGGCATCTTCCTCAGAATACCCTTTTTGTATAGGTAACAAGGGTGACATTTCTCATAATATAGTTTCTGTACAACCATATGACAAACTTATTTTTGATAAGTATCTGGTTGAAATTTTTATTAAATTATTTGTAAATTTGAAAATATGTAACATCCTATTTGTGACACTCTTCTTTTAATGAGTTTTAGGATAACATTTCAAAAATTAACATTCTGACAAAACTTTTTTTGTTAAGTATTAGATCTTGAGAAAATAAAAGAATGATTAAAAAACTTAAAAATTAGAAAAATTCATTATAAAATTTCTAATGGATAAAATATTACAAATGTACTCATTGGTACATAACAAAATTATCCAAACATTTTATATATGGCATCTTCCTCAGAATAACCCTTTTGTATAGGTAGCAATGGTGACATTTTTCACAATACAGTTTTTTTACATCCATATGACAAACTTATTTTTGATAAGTATCTGGTTGAAATTTCAATTAAATTATTTATAAATTTGAAAAATATGTAACATCCTATTGGCAACACTATTCTTTTAATAAGTACCAGGATAACATTTCAAAACTTAACATTCTGGCAAACCCTTTTTTGTTAAGTATTAGATCTTGAAAAAATAAAAGAGTGATTAAAAAACTGGAAAATTAGACAAATTAATTATAAAATTTCTAGTCGATAAAATGTTACAAATGTACTCATTGGTGCATAACAAAATTATACGCATATTTTATATATGGCATCTTCCTCAGAATACCCCTTTTGTATAGGTAACAAGGGTGACATTTTTCATAATATAGTTTTTGAACAACCATATGACAAACTGATGTTTGATAAGTATCTGGTTGAAATTTCAATTAAATTATTTATAAATTTGAAAAATATGTAACATCCTATTTCCAACACTATTCTTTTAATAAGTACCAGGATAACATTAAAAAAGAATAACAGTCTGGCAAACCTTATTTTTTTTTAAATTAGGTCTTGGAAAAATAAATGAATGATTAAAAAACTGAAAAATTAGAAAAATTCATTATAAAATTTCTAATGGATGAAATATTACAAATGTACTCATTGGTACATAACAAAACTATGCACATATTTTGTATATGGCATCTTTTTCCAAATACTTGTTTTGTATAGGTAACGAGGGTTTTATTTATCATAAGCCAGTTTATGTAAAACATTATGAGATTTCAATAAAAATATTTATATAGTCGAAAAATATGTATATCCCACTTGGCAATCTGTTTTTTGATAAGTACCAGGATGAGGTTTTTAATATATTATAACATACATCATGTGTAATGTAAAATATGTAAATTATGAATATTGAGAAAAATGCATCATACTGGCCAGATCTAATATTTGCATTTGATTCTGAACCAATCTATTAAGATTATCACATTTTCCAAATAGGAGAAAATAATTTTTAAATGCATACATTTATAAAATTAGCTACTATTTAAAACATTATTTATATAAAAATTTAGATAAAAATATTATTAAAAAAATTCAGGGAAAATTTTTTTGTCCTCAATTCAAAGAGCTCTTAAAGTATTCATAAGCAAACCCTGCAGATTGGAACGAGTAATGAGTTTGATGTATCTATTCAAAAAATTTTTATTTAAGATCAAAATGAAATCTCCTTTCTTATGAATAATTTTATGCAACGAAAAGTGAACAAGAATTTCTTCCTTGAAGGAGACACTACAATAAGGTGGTCCCAAAATGCATCGATATTTAAGAAAAAATTGTATGCATATCACCCGGAAATTCATTCGAATCCACAAAAAAGGCATTTTTTAATGATATTTAGAGGTTCCTCAAGCCCCATGAAGTTTAACACGTATTTCCCACAAGAAAAAAAGACGTTTTTATGAATTTTATTCAGAATCGTTAATATGAAGTGAATCAAGTTAAAACTCAATATGTTTTTCTACAATTATCCATAGAATACGACTCAAACTTATTTTTTAATAGTTTTTCACTGTCAGTGTTGATTCTTCAGGGGTATTCTAAATACAAATTGTTTGTGATTCATACAATACTACTTTCTACTAATAACTAGATGCTTATGTAAATTGTTTGAACAATTCATTATTGTCTTTAGTAATTTTCTCTTAGAATAGAGATATAAAGTCGCGGTTTCATCCGAATTTTTCAACTTATTTTCAACTTTTCAGTAACAGTGAACCAATATTGAATTAAATTCAAGATAAATAATTATTTGAACAATGAATCATTATTTATCACAATATCCTCTCATAATAATGCTAGAAAGTTGCAGTTTTTTCTATAATTCTTCACTTTTTATCCACTTTTTAATTAGTGTGACGTAATAATTAATATAATTTAACAAACCTAATCGCCTAAACAAATTTTTACCGTTTATAACTATCTTCTTCTATAGTAATGCTAGACAGTTGCGATTTTTTCTGAAATTTTCAACTTTTGGTCCACTTTTGTACTTAGAGTTAGATAATAACCCACTACTGGAAGGAGTATCAATCCCAAAAAAATTCCAAAGCTTGTAGGTCCCCCCACCCAAAAAAAAAAAATCGCCATACAGAGTTCAACAATTTTAATTGAAAATAATAATAAACTTCTGAAAAAGCAGGAGGTAGTTACATATCTATTAATGAATACTTATTTTTTGGTATACTTTTTAAATTAATTTAAATGAAAAATCTGATGCGGACTTAAAAAATGTGTCTTTTTTTTTAAAATAAAATAATAAAGATTGGAGTGAATGAATGTACGATTTTGCATATTTTTTATCTGCGTTATGACAGGAAGCTTTTATCTCTCTCTGGAGTCTGTCGGAGGCAAGAAAGCATGTAATGTCCCTCGAGATTTGATCGCTTCCGAAACTTATACAAGGGTCTAGTGTCAGAGCCGATTAAACTCGCTAGTTGATTCGACCCATGGGAACTGTGCGTTGCGTTGTCTCCTCGTTCATGGTACACGACGATCCTTCCATTTTTTATTTTAATTGGAACAGACAAGCCACATATCCTTCCCTTCATAAAAATTTTACGAGCATTTCACAACAGGTGTATGTAATTAAATTATATTTAAAATTTATTGTTTTTGAACATGGAACGATTTGCATGCAGAAAGAAATAATTGCCGAAATTTTATGTGATTCTTCTATAAATCCTGAATACAGAGAAAAGTCGGGTGAGATTTTAGCGAATTTAATTGAATAGTAGAAGATTCAATTCATTTTGTGAAACAGATTCACTGGAAAAAGTCTACTAATTCTCATGAAAAAGTTTCTCAAAAAACGAATGGTTTTTCCTGATGAATAATAAAGATTTCTCTAGAGTTTCAGTAACAGATAATTTTTAAGAAAAGGCATTGGAAGAAATAGTTCATGAATTATATTGAAAAGTCGGTCAGAATACAGGCTTATAGAATTCCGTCCAGAGCTACTGAAAACTGTAAATGCGCAGTGAACGTTTTCCGTAGCACCGCGCACGTTGCGCGTTTTGCCCCTTGTGCGTCTGTTGCGTTGTTCCCTAGTGCTATTGCGTGTGACTTTATTTTCTTGAAGAGTATTTGCTAGTTCGGAATTTGCATTGATCGGAAAATGATACGGGATTTATTTTCTGATCGAGATTATTGTTTAATTCTTAGTTTAAACTAATTTCTAGATAATCTTAGTCTTTTAAAAAAATTAGGCGGTGGTGATTAAAAAAATATAAAAAAATTCTGCGCCTAACTGCAACTTTCGTTTTAAATACGTTTACAAGACCGGTGTACGCGCATAGTCCTTAGGCGCAGTAGGAGCGCCAACACGTGAAAAATAAAATTGTTGGTTAACATAACTCAAAATCAGTGTCCACGTGTTTTATTGTGGACAATTTTGACCTCAAATTCAAATTCCTTGACCCCAAAAGAAAACCCTGACGACAACTTTTTACGAAAGTAACACAGTTTTTCCAAAGTTGGTCTGCGATTTTGTGGCCGACATTTTGTTTTCAACAATTTTGAGCTCAAATTCAAATACCTTGACCAGGAAAACATAAGCTACTTAGTTTCAAGAAAGTTTGCTCACTACTTGAATTTTAGCCAACTTTTCGAGTGTTTCTGACCACTGTCTGACGCTTCAATTAAAACCAAAAGAAACTTTTGATAGAGCTTAATTTTGAAAAGCTAAAGTCTTAATCATCGAAAGCTTAAACGAGCTCGTTAAATTTTGTGAGCCAGCTCATCTTTACGAACCAGCCTGAAATGTTTTAGCTGACTCGCGAGCTCGAAATTAACGAGCTTACTCATCAACTTGAATCTCTATCGTCATCAAGTTTTTCCACAAAACCCGAGTTTTTCGGACAATTGTGCAGAAATTTCAAAAGCTTAATCGAAAATAACTTACGTTAAAGCTAATATGACTTAAGTTTCTAAAACGCTGAAATTTCATAAAACGTATTGTTTTATTATCATCCGGACAACATTTTGAAGTAGAAAAAGCATTTCTACTGTCGCTGTTTCCCATTTTCTCATTTACTACTGTTATAAACACGGAACTTAACAATTTCTCCAATAAAAATTTTTTTTCTCTTAACTAGAAATTCTTTTATAATTTTGACGTTCTCATAATGATGAGAAAGCATTAGTTTTATATGAAAACTGCCTATCACGGATTGTTTGCACACCTTTAAAGGGACCGAAAAGAAAGGTAAAGTTCGTTAACCAGCATTTCTTGACCAACGGTTCTCCTTCTAACCACAACAAAAATACTAAAATATCAGAAATTCAATTTTACGGTCAAACTATGAAAGATACGTAAAATATGAATATACAATAATTGTTTTTGTAACAAGATCTACAGATTTGTTATTAAACATTTTTTGATAGGACGCGTAGTTTTTGTTGTAATCATACGAAATGACATTTTGAATATAAATATTAAATTTTTGGAAACACGAAACAAGCTAAGCAGTTCGTTAGCAAACGGTATTTCCTAGTACTCCATTTAAAAAAATGTACCATCTCTTAAAACTGCCTCTGGCTCTTCCTTCTTTTCACTTCTCTCATTTCCTCATCGCGTATTGTTTGTTTATGAAATTATTTACGACCCGATTGGCTTGCCTGGCACGGCTTGGTTCAATTTTGTTTGGTCGGTTGGTTGGGTTTCCCTTCTCTCTATGGGGCTGGTATTGCGTTGCGGTGCAATCTCCTGGCTGCAGAGTCATTCCTGAAGGAAGAGGAGAATAGGAGGAAGAATTGGAGGAGTAGGACGAGGAAAGGGCAGAGAAAGCAAAAAGGGATGTGGTGCCACGGGACGATAACTCCGGAGTATATAGGTGACAGAAAGACAGCGAATTCGCTAGTTACGACTCTATAGATTATTGCCCGGGGCGTTAACAATGGTCGCCTTGCACAGGCTGCTCCGGATTTAAAATACTGACATGAGTAGTTTCGCTTTTCATGCAGAAATAACACTGGCTAAAATAAAAATAAAGTTTTTTCAACCCTTAAACGACACACCTTCAAATACACCTTCAGATATTTTTGGCGGGAAAAAAATCCTGATTGACGTTGAAAGAATACAAAATAGAAAAAAATATCTGCAAAGCTTTGCGCGCGGCTAGCTACGCTCGCAAGTTTGAGCGCGCCGAGGGCACGCAGTTGTTATACCTCGCGCTTCACACTCGCTAATGTATGCTTGAGAAAGCTGATAGGATCCAGTGATAAATATCGTTAGATCTCTTTCACTCATTTCTCGAAAATCCTGAATTTCATCTGCTGTGACTGTTTGAAGTGTGTTTTTTGACGTATCCATTCTTTCGTCTCTTCCTCAGTAGCTAGAGTATTGTCAACATCTGTTTGAGCATGCATCCTCTGTAATATTTCATATGAAAGTTCTTTGTCAGACTGCATTTTCTTTCACCGTAAGCATTATTAAGAAATAATGGCACTCTAAAATAGATTCCAATCTTTGGCACCAACTTATTATCTATTCGATGATCCAGAAGACGATACCACGTCACGTAAACCTCGATCAAGAACGAAGAAATCATTCCTCTTCAAAAGCTTGCATAAACCATTTTGATCTTCAATGATTGTTTTCAAGATATCGGCATCATTTTGGTTTGCAGGATACGGCGCAAGCATGTCCACTACGTATCCATCAGTGGTACAAATAGTGAAGGGCTTACAAAGAGGAACTTTCTTCTGTCCAGAGAACGATTTTCTTTGATACTCATTATTTGTACTTTTCTGACGACGCGCATACGTACCATCATAAATCAGAAACAAATTATCATGAACATCAAACAATTTTTTTGCAATTTCTGTTGTGTGGTTTTGAATAAGATTATCCCTGTTAACAGAATTTAAGCCAAAACGAAGCGGCAGGACGTCTTTTTCAAAAGATTGAATTATACTTATAGAATATTGTGAAATTGACTGTTCATTATCTATGTTCAATATAGAAGCTAATAGTTTATTGGAATTTCCGATGCGTAGTTTAAAAAAAAAAACATAATAAGAGCTTGGATCACTGACATTTATCAAGGAAATATTGCTTATGATGTATTTAATTACATCAGTTACATCCATTACAATGCTCTCTACATTTTCAATAACGTTCCTAACTATGAAAAAATGCAATAGAGTTGCGTTTCAAAGTATGCGATCGGGAGCAGTTCACCATAACGGTGCGCAGTGTTGCATGCGCGATTTTTATTTTTTTTCCACATTGTTCGCCAACTTCAGAAAATGCAACAAAAATATATGTTGCGAAGGATATTCTAAGGCATGTTCACGTAAAATATGGATGTGGTCACTCTAAAACATAACCCCAGGGAAAATTTTTTTTTAGCTACAATTTTTTTCAAAATGTTTTTTTTGTGGACTAGACCCATTAGTGTCTACAACATATATTTTGTTCATCATAATCGGTCAAGCCTTTTTCAAGGAAAACCACTCCTTAAATTTTTCATTTTTTCTCCATAATTCCCCAAAAAATGAATTTCTAGTGTTATCATTTGGAGAAAATTTACTTCACATAGATGCGAACCTATGCCAGAAATTTCAAGTTAATACGTGCAGGGGCAGATTTTGTATGCTTACCGGCTATGCCCTTTGTATATATGTTTCATGGGGTCCAAATCTGAATTTTTGATATTTCGAGGAAACTTGAAAAGTTGTTATGATAATCTTGTGGGGCTTGCAAAAATCAACGTTTTTTTCTCCTTAACTTTCTTTCATATCGTGCATTGTTTGGCTTAAAATATTGATTTTTGTTAGTTTTTTTATGTTTAAAATGCTATAACTCTGATAGTTTTCTTTAAATCAAAAAATGAATTCAACAATTTCAAAATTGCTCTAACTTTTTGAATTTTTATCAAAAATAGCTGGCGAACGAACTTGTCTTCTTTCAGGGCTTGTAAAAATGTGACCAAAGCTCAATACAATCTAAACATTTTTTCGAAAGTTATCGTGCCTACAGACAGACATATTACAGACAGACTACAGACAGACAGACACCTTGGTGAAAATCGTTTTTCTAGCTCAGGGGGTCTCGAAACGTGGAGATTTGATGAAAACGGACTGAGTCAAATTTTACATCAAACCAATACCTTCTCATTAGGATGAGAATGTAAAAATCAGAAAGCTCGTGGGGTTACAGTGACCTCATGTGCCCTTTAAGGGTTAACGTCAAAATAAAATCTCGTTTCTTATAAACAATCATACATTTTATTGAAGAATAAGGAAGCTTTCGCTATGCATAATATTCAAAATATTGTTTTTTTTATAGTTAAGCTTTTTTCATTAACATAATTCAAAATTGATGTCGGGTAAGATCACTAGTGGTTGGCACTGCGCCGATTATTTGCACCCCCTTCAAATTTTGTTAAATATTAAGAAAATGCGAACATTTATCGTATTTTACTGATATTATTTTAATTCTAATATCATTTTTGCGCAAAACGATATATACAACTTTAGCAAAATAATGTCAAATTTAGGTGTAAAATATTTAATTCTCTTTAATTTTTAGGATGCCAAGAATTTATCGGCTTTTCTAAAGAAAATATTTAGCTGACGACATTTTTTAATTTCGTTATAGCAACGTTGTAAACAAGTAAATCTGTTTCAATTTTTGTAGGTATTTTGAAGAAATATTTGAAATTCAATAAAAAATCAGAATTAAACATCGGTGATAATGTATTTATTAATTTAAGAGGGGTGCCAATGGAAATTAATACAAAAAGTATGGTCTCTAGTCGTTGGCACCCCAGTGCCAATGACCAGACCATGCAATTCTGGAATGGTTTCATTGATTGGCACCCCCGACTTGTCAGAAAAAAGTAAGGTTATGTAATCCCAAGATCTTGTGTTGACTTGAATCATTTCATGTATTTCTCATAAAATGAAGGTTGAAAAGTGCCGGAACGACAAAAGCCGTTATTAGTAGGCGCAAAAGTAGCTAAAAATTATAATAAATGAAGCTGTCATTTATATACCGGTAATCGTAACCTTTATTTATTGTTTTATTTATTGTTTTTAGGCTATTAGGTACCGTTAAATATTGTTGTTATTTGAATTATAAATAGAATTTTATTACATTTATACATATTATGTTTAATAATATCGTCGTACAATGTTTTAAATGTTACGCAGATATGTATGTTAATATAAATAGCAAAAGTTTTTATTCAGTCGATGCACCGACTGAATAAACCGATTTATTTTGACTATAATCATATATATCCATGTTTGAATTTGTTTCTTGATTTTGCTAGTTTAAAGCAGAAAATGAAAAAATTAGTAACATTTATGTTTTTTTTTAAATTTTATTTATTGTGATATATATGCCCATCAGAGAGTATCTCTGAGGAAATAAAAACGTATACCGAAGAACACATGTACCATGACTATAAGCTTTATAGCTGCTGTCAAAGATATTAGCATGTCCAAAAACAAAATTTATAAGATACTAAATTTAGAATCATTAATAGAAAAATTATTTATTATTTTCAGATGCACAATTTGTTTTTAATCAATGTTTTAATGTAATTGCAAAATTTTTAAGAGGTTATGTGAGTGTAGTGCCAATCACTGGTGACGGGGGGTGCCAACAACTGGGGTTCGCAGTGCCAAGCACTAAAATTTTGGGACTACATACTTATTTTTGACAATTTTTCAAGTTTTTGTCAACATTGAATAATAATTTTACATTTCAATGTATTCTTCATAAAATTTGGAGTGTAGGTATATATATATATATATATACCATTAAACCATTTCCCTTTCAGGGTAGGCGTGACACTACCCGATGCGGGTAGTGTTTCTAGGTTTTTCTTGTAGTTATAAATAACTACAAGTGTGGGCTCACCACACCCACGATGTGCCAACAGCACTCATGTCAGTATTCTTGAATGGTCACCCATCCAAGTACTAACCGCGTCCAACGCTGCTTAACTTAAGTGATCTGACGAGAACTGGGTTTTTCAGCGTGGTATGGCCGTTGGCCATATTTAAGAATATTTATATTATTATTATTATTTATATTTATATTATCACTATTTAAGAATTCAATACTTTATGTGTTTATTTATTTCCTAAAGTCTACATTTCCTCTCAAGGTGCCAATAACTGGTGCTCTTACCCTATAAGCGAAAAAGATTTCGAAATTAGAAACGAATTGATTGACTTATACTATCAATACATAAATTATATGGAAGAGTGCGTATGTTATCATTATTTGTTATAATTGAAAAAACTGTTACTTACAATAACAAAACTTTTTTTATAAACATGATTGAAATCTCACAAAGGAATAGATCAAACTTCTTGGTTCAAGACGTTTTGTTTGACCCATTTGTATTTTTGCATTTTCACCTCCCACGGTGTGCCTCGACTGATTTTTACATTCTCATTCTAATGAGAAGGTATTGGTTTTATGTAAAATTTGACATAGTCGGTTTTCATCAAATCTCCACGTTTTGAGACCTCCTGAGTCAGAAAAAACGATTTTTACGAAGGTGTCTGTCTGTCTGTAGTCTGTAGTCTGTCTGTCTGTCTGTCTGTCTGTCTGTCTGTAGCCACGATAACTTTCGAAAAAATGATCAGATTTGATTGAGCTTTGGCACACTTTTTTATGGCCGAAAAATAGAGAACGAGTTCGTTAACCAGCTATTTTGGATGAAAATCCAAAAAGTGAGCACATTTTGAAAATTTTTGAGACCACTTTTTTGGAAGATTTGAAAATTCTATGTACGGTTATTAGTAGT
>CAKNYM010052302.1:253224-300561 GCA_932195095.1 Andricus curvator
CAAATTTAACAATCACTTAATATGTAGAGGTTTTGATAATTTTATAATATTTGCAAACAAACTTTTTCTTTTCATCGAAGTCGAACACGAAGTTCAAAAATCTAGAGGAGCCTAGCGTAAAGCGCGATGCAAATACGCCCGAGCGCGTAGCGCGAGGTGAATACATAATCGAGCGCGAAGCGCGAGATAAATATATGATCGAGCGCGAAGCGCGAGATCCAACAGTCGCGCGCCCTAGGCGCGCTCAAACTTGCGAGCGAAGCGAGCCGCGCGCGAAGCGCGCCATGAGAATGTGCCCGCGAAGCGGGCAGATTTTTTTTGTTTGTTTTGTTTTGTTTGAAGAGGTTAATCAACATATTTTAATGAAAATAAGTTAAACGTGGAATTTCATTGGCTCAAAACATACACTTTGGCATACAAAAAAGGGCTACAGGTGCTGAACTTCTTACGAGAACTGAAACCCTTCAAAATTTTTGAAATATGGTGAAAAAGTGCGCAAAAATCAGTTTTTTTAAGTTTTGGGGAAATAACCTAACTCCTATGCATATCTGGTGAAAATTGCCGAATAATTAATAAAACAAGACTTAGTTTTTAGTAGATCTAAACAAAAAACATTGCTCTAGCTATGATAGTACAATAATTATGACCTTTTAAATATCATCCTTGTTTTATGAAATTTTGTTCAACATCAATTCTCTGAATAAAATTTATCGTTTTCCAAAAGAACTCCTTTCCCGAGCATTTCAAGAGAGAGTTGCAACCAGATAGGTTGAGGAGGACCTAATTTTTAGCAAATCTAAAGAAAATAACGCTCTAGCTCTAATCGCATCGAAATTATGGTCTCCTGAAAATTTCGCTTTTTATGGAATTTTGTTGAAATTTTTTTTTTAATTTTTCGTTTCTGGAGGATGAGACATGAAAAAATGTTTTTATCATATTTAATTATAAATTGAAAACTTTCATTAAAGATATTATGAAAACATGATTGTGAGCTTAAAATGAGTGAAGGCTATTATATTCACATAATGCACGTTGTAGCCTGATTGCGTAGTCTCGATGATTCTGAGAGACTTTATATTTCGTTCAGACATCTTTAAAATCTAAGTATCCAGATGCAAATAACTATTTTTGAAATTCTCTCTTCTATCCAAAAAACAGGGATCAAGGTGATTACCAAAACATGATTGTACGACAGCTCCGAAGTCCTCGAAGGCTTTTACATATTTTAAGCACCCTACTCGACCTGTTGCATGTTGTAAATCTACTTTGTCAAGTAATTTTTTACATGAATTTGCTTTGAAACCGGGACTTCCATGCGTTATTTCTCGCTGAACGTTGCATGATTCTGCCCACCGAGCAGCATCATCTTAAAATTCAGCCAGCAAATTCGTAAATATGGTATTTACAACACCCAGCATCAGATGTAGTTCAGGTGGAGGGATCAGATGAAGAAGTGTTTTGTCTTCACGAGCAATGGAAAGAGGAGGATGGATACAATTACTAAAATTTTTAGCCTGTGAGTTTACAGAACCTGCTTCGATTGTTTTACCGATAGCGACTTGATGGGACTGGCCACCGCGAGGTTGAAACAGTGATAATTTCGCAGTCATTCCTTTTCTTTGTATCTTTCTTTTGAGCAGAGACGTGGTCACTTGTTCTTCAACCTTTGCACCAGATTTTTCTATATACTTACTCAGATTTTCCAAGCGATTCGTTAGGTTGAACTTGTGAGGAATACCTCGAGTAATTACAAAAAATCAGTAGCTGCAGCGTTTTTCGACAGAAGGTGTTTCTGCTTTATCCGAGAGAGGAATAAAAGCATGTTTATTGCACGATCATAGAAAAAAAGTGGACTGAGACGTCTTAGAGTAGAGTACTGAAATTCATTAAAATTAATAGATTTTTATTACAAAAATGTTAAAATCTACATAAAATCTGAAGATGATTGTTGGAAAAGACCTTCTTTATTAAATTAGGAGAGAAAAATCTACATTTGGATTCCCAATGACTTCGCGGTATCCTTAATAACAGGTTCAAAAAGTCGCTGCATTAGTTTCGTTAAATTACCTATAATTGAAAAAAAAAAACATTCGCATGCAGCATTACTATCAATTCATTTTTACAGTTGCTTGACGGGCAGAATGACGAAATTCGAACTTCATTAATTAAAAATAAAAAACTGCACCTTCAGAAACGAAACATTTAAAAATATAATGATAAACAAAATTCCATTCAAATTGAATCCTCTTTAACTGATTTGGTGGCAGAATTCATTTCCAATTCTCAGGAACTTATTTATTTTCAAAACCGAGATATTTTATTTTTAAAATTGATGAAATTTTGATTTTGTATTTAATTTGTTGAAAAAATGATAATTAACCTAATTTCATTATAAAAGGATCATATTCAGAAGGCCGTAATTTCGATGCGATTAGAGTTAGAGCATTATTTTTTTTATATTTGCTAAAAATTAGTTCCTCGTTAACCTATCTGGTGGCAACTTTCTCCTGAAGGACTCGGGAAATGAGTTCTTTTGGAAAATGATAAATTTTAATTAAAAAATTGATGTTGAACAAAATGTCATAAAGGAGGGCCATATTCAGAAGGCCATTATTTTGGTTCTATTACAGATAGACCATTGTTTTTTTCAGATCCACTCAAAATTAAGTCTTTCTTAAATAGCTTACTGGTAACTTTCACCTAAAACGCTAAGGGAATGAGTTCTTTTGAAAAACGAGAAATTTCATCTATAAAATTAATGTTAAACAAAATTTCATTAGAAAAGTGTCATATTCAAAAGGTCATAATTTTGGTTCTATTAGAGCTAGAGCAATGTTTTCTGTTTAGATCAACTCAAAATTGAGTCTTCTTTTATTAATTATTCGGCCATTTTTACCAGATATGCGTAAGAAATAAGTTATTTTCCAAAAACTATATATATATATTTTTTTTTATTCAAATTATTCACTTAAAATCGAATTCTTTGGACCATAACTCCCAAACTTTTAGAGATAGAAGATTCGATTTTTTTTCATTTTGCAGAAAATTTCAAGCACTTTAATTCTTGTTAAAGTGTTCGGGACATAGGATGAACATAATGAGGCAATTTTCAAAAAACTGATTTTTTCAATTTGAATTTATTTTTATTATTTTTAAAATCAAAATTTTTTTTCAATTCTTGAATTCATCAAGAATTTGATTAACATTAACCAGGACATTAGAAATACACACGCTAGGAAAGATTTTCTTATCAAAAGTCAAATTTCATACATCAAATTTTAATCGACAACTGTCGATATATATTTTTAACTTTACTACTGACTTTTTAAATTGATCTCAATCATTGAATTCTACACCGAAGAGATGACTAAGACTTTCGTAACTATTTCATTTATATAAATTGGTTCCCCTGATGATGGAAATGGTATATTTCCGAAAAGTTGGGTTTTTAAGATTTTAATAAACTTGTCCGATAGAATTGATACAACTTTGTTGTTATTTTTTCTCCTATTTTGTATTCTCGGACGTTAAAGACTCTTACATTGTTTATTCGTTTTCTAAGGTTATATCAATAATCTTAAATTTTTTTTTTTTAATTTCAAACATTTCATATATGTCGAAAAAGTATTTATCTCTTTATTTTTCAGGATTTTGAAAAATATCAGGAAAAATTCGAGTCATCTTAAAAAATATTCAGGACTTTTAGAAGTTTGGAAGATATCTCTTAAACTGACTCGAACTATTTCTCACATTCAAAACATTTTTCAAAATTATCAAAATTGCCCTTTCATCTTCCAGATATTTTTGAAATTCGTGGAAATCTTTCGAAATATTTTTAAACCTCTTTGAATTTTCTTTAAATATTATTTTTCAAAACAAAAAGTCATTAAAAATTTTTCCAGGTATCTCACGAAATGTTTTTTATCTTCTTGAAGCATTTCACACTATCTAGCAACTTTCCAGCATTATTCAAATTAATTATCATTAAAAATAGTAATAAATTGTTCAAACAATAAATTTTCTAACTTTAGTTGTTCACCTCACTCTAATTGGAAATTGGACAAAAATCTGGAAATTTCTGAAAAAAACCCAAATTTCTAGCATTATTTAACTCAAATATTATTAAAGATAGTAATAAATTGTGTAAACAAATAATTTTTTAACTTCAATTAATTATCCACCCCACTCTAATTGGAAATTGGACAGAAAGTGAAAAATCTCAGAAAAAATTGCAACTTTCTAGCATTATTCAAACTGGATATTATTAGCAATATTGATAAGTTGTTGAAACAATTATTTTTGTTACTATTAATTAAGTGTAACCTCAGTCTAATTGAGAATTGGACAAAAAGCGGAAATTTTTTTTTTATACGCGACTTTCTATCTATATTTTAAGAGAAAATTGCTAAAAACAATAATAAATTGTTTAAACAAATGATTTAAGCATTTAATTATGAGTATAAGATAGTATATTATATACTAGAAACAATTTTCCTTCGAAATTCCTAAAAAAATCATTAAGCATTAAGATGAAAATAAAATTTTGTTGTTGTTATAGTTTTAATTTTTTTTTTATATTAGTGGTTTTAAGGAAAATTTGGTTATTTGAACCTCTATACTGGAAGCTTTTCTTCAAGTCAGATTTTCTTTGCAGATAACTCAAATTTTACATTTCGGCATTGAGATAAAAATAACATTTTCTATGTTATGGTTCTCTTATCTTGATATCAGTGATTAAAAAAATTAGAAAAATGAGGAAAATTTTGTGCTTTAGGTTTTATATGCTGGAAGCTTTCATTTGAGTCCGATATTCTACAAGGAAAGCTAAAATTAAAGCTCTTGCCATGTAGATTTGTGGTAGTAAATTATATTTGCCATGCCAAAGTTTGTCATATCGGTGATTGAAAAATAAGAAAAATGAGGAAAATTTGTTATCTTAAACCCCCACATAGGAAGCTTTTCTCTTAGTCCGATTTTTCCGAGGATTGCTTAAATTGAAGCCTATGGCATATAGAATTAAAACAAAAAATAAAATTTGATATGTTATTGTTTTCTATACATCAGTGGTTGAAAAAACCAAAAATAAGCAAAATAAGAAAAACTTAGTTTCGTAGACCCCAATGTTGGAAGCTTTTCTTTTAACCTGATTTTCTTTGGGGATGGCTCAATTTCAAGCATGTAGAATTGAGATAAAAAATAACACTTGCTATGTTATAATTTTCTTTTTTGATATCAGTAGTTGAAAAATAATAAAAATGAAGAAAATTTGGTTCCTTGGATCCCAATGCCAGAAACGGTTCTTTTAATCTGATTACCTTCGCGGATGGCTCAAATGGAAGCATACAGAATTGAGATGAAAATAAAATTAACTATATTACATTATTCTTTTTTTTATACAAGTGGTTAAAAGATAAGAAAAATGAAGAATATTGGGCTGATTTTTTGATCATATTTTGTTTCAGGAAATAATTTATTTTTATTGCAACTCTAATTATTATCGAATAAATAAAACTGTTGCAATATGTATATTTTTTCAACAATGAGAGCAAGAATAAATAAATTACGTATGACTAGTTTACGCGTAACTTTTAAAAGATATGCTCGGAGTTGCTAATGCCTGGGCAATGCCAGATAATTTTTTTTTCAATAATGTTCATTAAACTAAGGGATTTTGGTTTAAAAAAAATATTCCACATTGGTTAGAAAATCGGTTATGCTGTTGTGAACGCATTGAACTCGTTTTACAATTTTGTAATTACCAAACTGTACGTGCAAGCATGCAACGAGAACAGCTAGTAAAGATCAGAGTGGTTGGATAACGATCTTCGGGTGGATTCGCCTAATGAGCCCTCGAGTTTCAACTAACAGGCAAGTCCTTTAAGCTTGTGGACTGAATAACGTGGCATAATGGCTGCATAAGAAGCCCAGCATTCATAAATGGAAAAATTATTGATCCCAAGCACGTGCGGCAAAAAGAGTAATGATCCGAGAAACTTATGTCTTCCACGAGCTATCCTCATTCCTCAATCTACATCCTCTTGTCACGCTCTTTCGTGCTTTCTTGTTATAATCCGTTCTTCACTATTAAGAAAAAGACAGGTCACCACTTTTTGCTCTTGACTCACTACCAGACACGCAATCGAATTTGTCATCAAAGGACATTTTTATTCTACTTCGCGGATCTTAAATGGTGAACTATTTATATTTGAGTAGGTATTTGTTTTGGCTGAAAATTCGATTTTTCGAAATATAGAGAACAACCCAGGTTGAAATGTCGGTAGTGCGCCAGAGTTCACTAATAGTGCAGTACTGGTCCAGGACTACCCACCAGTAGAGACAGACAATTATAAAATGATTCAATGACAACAATTTATTTAAGAGAACTTATTGAAGAACTGCAAAATTTCTTGTGTCAAGATCTAAATTTCTCCGAACGTTATCTAGAATAGAATGAATCAATTAATAATGAATGAATAAATTAATGAATGTTTGATCACGAATTGGTTTGAAAAACCCAAATCATCTGTTCAATATCTCAATTATAATTCATATCTTCCCTTTTCACAAAAGATTGGTTTAATTAAAAACTTAGTTGATTGATGCATTGAATTGAGTCATGTTAATTTCTTAAGTGATAATCTAAACTTCATCAAAGAAACATTGACATTCACTGATTAACCTCTGCCACTCATTCAAAATGTTATAGAAGAAAGAATTTATGCAATACATAATTGTTCTAATAATAATAAAAAATAAAAATTGTTCGATAATCACAATATAAATGATAAAATCTTAGCTGTTTCTTACATTCATGAATTATCTGAAAGAAATAGGAGTTCTCTTGAAAATTTCAATATTAACGTTTATTTTAAAAATAGCCACAAATTAAAATATAGTGTTATCAATAAAAAAGACAAGGATGCAAAAGAAAATTTATCTAATGTAGTTTACATGGTTGAATGCAATTGTTGCAATAAAGTTTATATTGAGGTAATGATAAAACTGAACTTTCGCAAGACGCTTAAAATAATAACCATTTTTTCAATTGTAATTACAATAATATTAAAATACTAGCGAGAGAAAATATCTATTATAAATGGAAATTTTTAGAATCAATTTTTATAAAAAAGTATTCTGACATTTGTGTTAACTTACAATCTGAAAGGTGGCATATTAACAATTATAACAATTATTTCAAATTAATAACTTTTGTGTTTCTGTTTTGAATTTTCAAACCTTCTGGCGCGCTCACTAGAGGTACTACGCTTTTGTATGTCCACCCTTCTCATTGAAGGTTGTGCTTCTATTAACTTCTTACACACTCTATGTCTTAATGACTGCTTCTGTTTTGTTTCAATCAGCTGATTGATTATCATTGTCCGTCGTCTTTTTTGACTACTTCAAAAACGCTTTGATGTTCACTAATTTTGACTAGAAATTTTGTTTCTTAATTAATTTTAACCTCTGTTCTTTCACGCATGAGGTTATAAAATAATTTATTTTTAAACTCTGACATTATTTTTACTTTTTTAACATAATGACATTTTATAGCTCATCGGTTTTATTTTTTTTTAACGTAAACAGGTATTTATAATATTTATATTTTAATTATTTTATACTTGCGTTTTAAAGAAATTTTGGTTTTTAGTTTTGAACATAAAGAAAAACCTCTTTTATATTTCACGGCCTTGAGAAAGACACAAAGCGGTGTCGAAATGTCGGTTTTCTTGTAAAGACACTTTCATTCAATTATAACTCAGAAGAGTGAAAATTTAAAAATGAACGGTTGACCGAATTGAAGCTTATTTTTTCTGAGGAATTATCTACAGACAGTAGTATTAAAAAAAAAATTAAAAATATTATTGATGTGTTTTAAATGACGAGAAATGGTATGTTTATTATTATTATTATTATACCATTAAGCCATTTCCCTTTCGGGGTAGGCGTGACTTGCTCGGTTGGAAAATAGTATTGGGTATATGGGTGTATTGGTATAGAGTATATAGGTACAAGTTAGATAGGTATATAGGTGTAAAGTAGATAGGTATATAGGTGTTAGGTATATATGTTTTAGATTGATCTGGAATTCTCGTGTCATTTATTCAAATGACACGTTTATTCCGCAACACTGCTCCGACCCAGGTTGCTGATCAATCTCTCTAGCGATCACCCCACTAACCTAAAAATACCTTCTTGAAAAAAAAAACAGTTTTGACTTCAATTCTTCTGTATGAATGATCTGGACAAATTACATTTTATGTTTTCGCAAAACTTTGCTAGAATAGTCAGGGTGGCGACTTGACCGGGAAACCAGGAAAGACCGGGAAATGACCTGGAATTTTATTGACCGGGAAATGACCGGGAATTTAATTTAAAAACCGGGAATTTACTTCTGATTATAGAAAAAATCAAGAAATATAATTTCACTTGGAACAGGGAATTTTTTACATGGAATGGGAATTTTTTAAAGGAATTATAATTCGGATTTAGAAGAAAGGAATTTTCAAAAATCCCTTTTCCAAGTCAGAATTCGTCACAATTTGAAAGTTCCCTCTTCTAAATTTTAGGTAATAAAAGTACTTCAAGCAGTTTTCAGAGAAGAAGTAGTATTTCAAAGAAGAAATATTTCTGAATTATAATAGAAATTTTTTTTACATTGTTCGTTGCGAATTCATCGTTTTTTAGTTAAAAATTCAACTACTGGGTTAAAAGTTAAACTTTTGTTAAAAATTAATTTGATTGGTTGAAGATTCATCAGTTGAATTTAAAATTCATCTCTGGTTGAAAATGTAACTACTTTCTTGAAAATCAATTTATTTATTTTTTTGATGAGAATTCAACTATTTGGTTGAAAATTGATATTTTGCCTTTAAAAATTAAACTATTTGTTTGAAAATGTATGTACTTTGTGGTAAATTCATCTTTTTTTGTAGACAATTAATCTTTATGGTTGACAATTCATCTATTCGGCATAAAATTCAACTATTCCAGTTGAAGATTCATCATTTTAGTTGAAGATTCATAATTTTAGTTGACAATTCATCAGTTTGGTTGAAAATTAATTTCTTTAAATGAAAATTTAAATTTTCCATTGTTAGTTGAAAATTATTATTTTCAAGTTCAGAATTCCACAATTTGGATAAAAATTTGTCTTTTTTAATTGAAAATATTTATTATTTTAGTTGAAAATTCATCTTTTAGGCTGGAAATAAAATTATTTGGTTGAAAGTTAAACTCTTTTGTTAAAAATTGATTTTTTTTTTAGTTAAAGATCCATCGTTTTAATTAAAAATTAATTTCTGTGGTTGAAAAATGAGCTTTTTGATTGAAAATTTGTTTTTTCTTTGGATGTTTTTTGGTTGAAAATTATTATTTTTATTAAACTGAAAATGTATCTATTATTCCAGTTGAATATTTCATAATTTTAGTTCAAAATTCATGTCTTTGGTTGAACATTCATTTTTGACTAAAAATTTAATTATTCAATTTTTGGTTGAAAAATTATCTTTGTTAGTTGAAAATTCGTCTTTTTTGGTAGTAATTAATCTTCTTGGTTGAAAATTAATCTTTTTGGTCAAAAATTCAATTATTCTAGTTAAAGATTCATCATTTCAGTTAGAAATTCATCTTTCTGGTTTGAAATTCAACTATTGCAGTTAAATATTTACAATTTTATTTGAAAATTCATCACTTTGTTTGAAAATGTAACTATTATTTTGAAAGTTAGTTTTTGTTGTTGTTAAAAGTTATTTTTTTTTGTTGAAAGTAATTTTTTTAACTGAAAATGTAACTTATTCCAATCGAAAATTCCATAGTCGTTGTTGAAAATTCAACTGTTTGGTTAAAAATTAATTTTTTTTAAATGAAATTTTATTATTAATGTTTTCGTAATTAATTAATTTGTTGGTTTGAAAATTTAACTATTTCAGTTAAAGATTTGTTGTTCTGGTTGAAAACTCTTATGATTGGTTTAAAAATAATTTTTTAAACTAAAAATGTTACTATTCCATTTTTGATTGAAAATTATTATTTTTTCAGTTCAAAAGTTAACTATTTGGTTGAAAATTTGTCTTCTTTTATTGAAACTTCAAACCTTTCTTTACAAATTAATGTATTTGATTGAAAAATTGTATTTTTGGGTAGAAAATTAATCTTTTTATTTGAAATGTAATCTTCTTTAAAAATTCGTCTTTTTGGTTGAAAATTCCAGTGTTCCAGTTAAATATTCATCATTTTAGTTGAAAATTTATCTTTTTGGTTTCAAATTTAACTATTCCAGATGAAGATTCATAATTTTATTTGAAAATTCATCACTTTGGTTGAAAATGGAACTATTTTGTTGAAAATCCGTTTTTTTTGTTGAAAATTAATTTTTTCAACTGAAAGTTTAACTTTTCCATTTTTTGTGAAAAATTGATATTTTTTAGTGGACAATTTAAGTATTTTTTTCAAAATTCATTTATTTTGCAACGTTTTGCTCTGTTGTGTTAAAAGATGTTTAGAACGAGCGTCATGAATTAAAATAAATGTTTTCGTTTTGCGGCAAATATAAATATGTTACTTTCAGTCGACCGGGAAAATTGAAAAACTTGACCGGAGAAAACTGATAGTCTAAAACGTTGAAAAAATGACACTAGTTAACCAAATTTTGATGGCAAAGTTTTGAAACAAGTTAAGTTCTATCTTCATGAAATGAAATATATTTGAATATTGCAGAAATTTAACTCAAATAAACTTGTTACACGTAAGTAATATATTCTTGCTCATGGTGAAAATTACATAATGTGAGATTAATTCAATTATTGACTAATTCCATTTCAAATCAGACAGAGATGTCTAGCTTAGGATGTCAGAATGATTTGGTATTTGGATGAATCATTCTTTGGTGAACATAGAGGAACACGTATTTCACATTTAATTCAAAGAATTTTTTTCTATATTTTATAACCATTCGCAGATTACCTGCGAATTCTGAAAAATTGATAGAGAGTTTTTTTTCGAAACGCATTGTCTTTCAAACGAGCATAGGTACTTAGGATTTTCTTTTTTCATTAAACGTGAGAATTCTTTCTCTTTTAATTAATCACAAACAAATTTGAAAACTTGATAAAATGGCAGCTGTTTTTATAAAATTCCTAATAGGTGGTAATATGTATTACATATCTCATATGTTTTGTTCTCGGGAAACCATTGCCTCAAATTTGAAAAAAAAATTTTTTTTGATTTTCGCTCCTTTCTGTGAATCAACGAAAGGTAAAAAAAATTTCAGATAAAATTTGAATTTTTTTCGTTGGAACAAAAAAAGAAGCTCTTTAATATTCTCTATTTCTTAGAGTCTCATTCTGTCCCATTTTCTTTCTTCCTCCTTAAGTACAATTCTAACTACCTCCTCTTCCTTGTATCATTTTCCTTTCAACGTTTTCTCTTCTTTCTTCATACCTATTCGAATTTTGAAGAGAAAGAATTTTAGCTTTTCTTTAAGGAGCGTTTCCTCCTTTTTTCATCTCCGCGAAACGAAATGCTCAAAATTAGGAACGATGTCTAAGTTACGAGATACTGGGGGAGATCAGGGGCAAAGAAGAATTTTTTTTTCATTGCACTTTCTCTCGTGGAAATATGAATTTCAGCTAGCCGGAATGTCATGGAAACGAGGCTATCTATTTCACGTCCTCATTGCAGTGACGTTGTCATTCGTGATGCCCGAGGTGTTTTGCAGAAAATCGAGGAAAACCGAGAAAAGAAACTCGCCTGTGACCTACTCACTCAACGAGAATCGGATAATTTTTTAATCTCGTTGATTTAATGTCGTTGAAGGGAAAGTAGTGGAAAATAATTTATTTTTATATGAAAAAGAGCATAACTAATTAAATATAGTTTTGTTACAACAAAACAGTTGGAATTTGCAACAAAAAGGATGATTTTACCAAGATAGTTGAATCTGCATCATAATGATAAAAATTTCCACAAAGTAGTTGAATTTTTAAGTGAATATCTAAATTTTTAACCTACCAAGGAGTATTTTCAACCAAGCAGGCTACTTTTTAATTAAAATACATTTTTGTTAATGAAATACATGGTTTTTCATACAAATAGTTGAATTTTCAAATAAAGAAAATATATTTTTAACCACAGCTGGAACAATTAATTTTCTGTTTAAAAAATTTCTTTTTAACAAAAACGGAAGAGAAATTTGCTACAAATTTAATTTAACGCAAAAGTAAGAATTTCCAACAAAATAAATGAATTTTTAACTAAATAGATGAAATTTCAACAAAGAAGGTTAGTTTTCTAAGCAAAAAGGTAAATTTTCATCAATACAGTTGACTTGTCAAGCTAAAAAGGCGAATTTTTTGAAAAACAGTAGACTTTCAAAGCGAAAAGGATCAATTTTCTACAATAAAGGCAACATTGAATGAAGAAAGGTGAATTTTTAGTCGAATAGTTCACTTTTCAACTAAAAAATATCAATTTTGAACAAAAAATAGAACAATTACATTTTCAGTTTGAAAAAATTGATAAAAAAGAAAAAGAATTTTCCACCAGTTGAATTGAATAAAATAGACGAATCACTCACAATATAGTTGAATGCTGAACCAAATAGAGGATTTTAAAACAAAAAAGGTGCATATTCTACCGAAAATGAAATAATTAAGTTTTCAGATAAAACAGTGAATTTTCAAACAAACAAGAACGAATTTAGAACAAAATATTTCAATTTCAAACCTAAAAGGTGAAACTTAGAAAAAATATAATTTTAACAAAGTAGGTCAACTTGCAACCACGTAGTTTAAATTTCATCAAAAAAAGATGAGTTTTTAATCAAGCTGTTAAATTTTCAACAATGAAAATTAATGTTCTACCAAAAACGACGAATTATTCACAAAACAGTAGAATTTCCAACCTGAAAATATTAGTTTTTAACAAGAAATTAACTTTTTTATTAAATAGTTGAATTTGCAAGTAAATAGCATTTTCAACAAAAAATATGAATTTTAAATGAAAGCTTTAATTTTCAACCAATTAGTTGAATTTTCAACTCGAAAATATTAGATTTTAACCAGAAATTTAATTTTCTATCGAAAAGTGAAATTTTTAAGTAAAGTGTATAATTTTGAACCAAATAGTTCAATTTTCTATCGAAATAGTTGAATTTGTGACCAAAAATATTAATTTAAAAGAAAAGCTTAAATTTTCAACCGAGTAGGTGATTTTTCTACCAAATTATTAAATTTTCAAGCCAAAAAGACGAATTTTCTGCAAAACAATTAAATCTTTAAAAAAACAAGGTAATTTACAACAAAATAGTTGAATGTTCAACTGAATAAAATGAATTTCTAAGAAAATCGTTGAGTCTTGTAGAAACAAAAGTTTTAATTACATAACTGCATGTATATCAAAAATGTTCAATTTGCATCATACTTGTGAATTTTCAACCACATAGTTGAATTTTTGAATAGAAATTATCTATTCTCGAAGAAAAATGGAAGGGGTGCATTTGCAGTTGAAGAAATTAATTCTAAACGACAACAAAAAATAGTTCTTAACCAAATAGTTAAAGTCCTAAATAATAAAGATGAATTTTCAACAAAGTCTTTAAATCCACAAATAAAACAGATTAAATTTCAACCATAACGTTGCATTTTTAGCCAAAAAGGATGGATTTTCAACTACATGGTTGAATTTTCAACCAGAAAAAATCAATTCCTAATGAAAAATAGAATAATTGCATTTTCAGTTAAATAATTAATTTTGAACCAAAAAAAAACAGTTTCTAACATAGTAGTTACATTTTTAACTAAAAAGATGAATTTTCAACAAATTCGTTAAATCCGCAACCAAACAGATTGAATTTCAACCAAAATGTTGCATTTCAAGCCAAAAATTATGAATTTACAACCAAGAAGATTAATTTTCAACCAATGAGACGAATTTCCAACAAAATATATAAACTTCTTATCGAATAGTTAAATTTTCCACTACAAAAGACCAATTTTCAACAGCAAATGGAATATTTACATACATTTTCAGACCGAGAAATTAATTGTAAACCAAAAGAAAAAACAATTTTCAACAAAATAGTTGAATTTTCAACCAAAGAGATGTACTTTTGACTCAAATTATGAATCTTCAGTAAAAAAAAATGAATTTTTATCAAACGAGTTTAACATTTAACAAATTAGCTGAATTTCAAAACAAAAATATAATATTGCAAACTTTTATCTCATTTTTAAATTAAAAACAAAACTTTCAACCAAAAATATTTTGAATTTCTAATTGGCTCCTACCAATTCAGTTCGTATTCAAGCAGAAAAACGGTAAGTTTCTTGAAAAAAAAAAAATAATAATAATTCTTTAAAAAAGAGAGAAGTAGGGGAAACAGCGTGAAGTGTCAAATATGGAAGTGATTTTCGAATTTATGAACTCATTTTTGAATTGTACCGTTGCAGGGCCATCTTTCGCAAAATTCGCAAACTTTTTAAAAATGGTTAACAAACTCAAAATATAAATAATATAATGTTTGAAATATTCTCCCCCAAATAAGCTGAGAGCAGGAAAAAGTATTTGTGAAAATGAATTCAAAGATTAATGTAATTGAGATCATTATTTTTATTAAAAATGCTGAGATCAATATTCATAAAGAACATTTTTTTCATCTTTTTTTAAAAAAATGCTGTTTTTCCCCTTAAATTTAAAAAAACGCTGACAATGTGTATGAACTCTTTATACATTTGAAAATTTGTTTTTTAATATTTTTATATTCACTTTCATTTTGGTTAAAGATTCAGGTATAAAATAAGATCAAAAGAAATACGTAATCTCTTTGAAATATTTTAAAAGAGTTGCTAAATGCTGCAGTTACTTCTTTTGAGGAAAGCTTTTACAGTCTGAGCCCTTTTGATTACTAAAAAATAAAGCTAAAATCTTTTGAGCTCGTCGCTTGAAAACTTTATATATCAAGCATATTTTAAAGAAATATAAATAAGGAACAAGGATAGAAACTCGAGTTCAGCTTCTTAACTCTGTATAGAAATAAATATTTCTTCCGCTTTTTCTCTTTCATTTAAAAGCTTTTATCTGGCGGGTTTTGAATATTCGCTATAATTCTGAAAACAGAAAAATACTTATCAAAATTTATTTGTTTCCAATCGAAGGTTAATAGATTTGAAGACCACTTTCATATTTCATACACCACACTCTGTCCCGTATTTCTTTATTTTTCTATTTTTGAAAGAATTCCTTTTTTCCCTGCTGAAAAGTCATCTTTTTGGTCAAAAATTCACCTACTTGATTAAAGCTGGAACTGCTTTGTTAAAAAATTAATTTTTTCGTTGAAAATTTATCATGTAACATTAAATTTTGATTTCACAATGAAAATTATTTAATAGAAATGTGATTCATGTGAAGAAGCAAAAATTATTCTCAATAATAGAAATTACCCTCAAAACCATACTGATATTAATTGAATCGCAATGGAATACTAAACGGAGAATGGTTGATATTCAAATGATATTAAATTGATCAATTGGGGAAATAATATATTTGTATTATTAGAAATATTATTCAGAATATACAAAAAGGTACAAGATATCAGTCATGAAATAAGCAGAAAAAATTGATAAATTAAAACGATCATGAAAGGCGAAATATCATATGCATTCATCCAACTAGCTTTGACGACAATCATAATGTTCGAGCATAGTAATGAAAAAATAAAGAGCAAGAGCAATCAAGATAAATCAGACAATCGCATATTTAAAAATAAAGAGTGAAGTTTTGATATAGTTGATGAAGAATAGATGCTAAACCTTTAGTTTTTCATTAGTCGCAATTACGATGATTCAGACATCTAGAGAAACAATCCACCTTCTGATCTCATATAAAAACTAAAAAAGTGGGATGAAGATTACTACCAAATACATTAATTAATATGTACAAGAAGAGTTTACAATTATGAAAAATATAATCATTTACTTAGAATACAATTTAATGATGAAATGTGTTTGATTGATTTGAATTTAGAAGAATTGGCACTGCATTTCCGGATAGTCATTAGGTTTTGCCAGACTTTGGATCATCTTGCTTGGTTTCGTCCACCTTGAAGATTGATGAAAGTTTAGCAAATGAGTATATGAGAAGACGAAATATTTTGAAGAGCTTTCAAAAAACTAGGTACTTGCTTATTTTTAAATAGAAAAGGAGTTCCACCCTTTCTGCTGCTGGTTCTAATTCATGTTTCGCAATGGTCAATGGTTCTGACCTGTATGTTTGTTCTTCAGCTGATGGGACTTATATTTCTGGTGTTGCTCTTGAGTTTTAAGTTCAGCAGAGATTTTAGACTACCTATTTGCGAATAGGTACTTTTTGCAGGTCTTGTAGTGTCAGGGTCAGAGTACGTGAAAAGGAGAAGAAGATGCTGACTAATGATGGTGTTTTTTGAATGACATTTGCTCTGCGATGTTGCAGTATTTGTCCATGCTACCCTTCTTCAGATTCTAAAGGGGGTGAGTAGTTTTTGGAAGAAGGGTAGGTAGAAGGAAAAATAAGTGTCTATGATCGCACTTGTGATTGTGTAAGGAAAGGGTTAGAAAAGTTCAAATATACCATTAGAATCGAATGTTATATATATGCTCTCATTTAAAAAATTACTTAGTTGCCAAAAGGCACTCTATCCCTTTCAGTTCTTTCCGTGACTTAGTTCTTGAACGGCATCTTTCAGGATCAACATATTTCCCATTTAACATATAATTCCCATTTCATCACTTCAGTGTTAAAGACAGTTCCAAGGGACTATTATTGACTTCTCCCAATTATCACGCGGTAACAGTTTTTCTTTTCTTTTTTTAGTAACTTTTCTATCGCTGACGATTTCTAATACCACTTTGAAAAGTTTAAATCGTCTCCTCAGTCCAAGCGATTTAACAAACATTTGCAAGTTCAGTCGATTGATGTAGGAAGTAAGGAGAGAAAAGTAAAAAAAAAAAAAGGAAAGACTACGGAGAATTCGACGAGTTGACCGCACCTTACTGCAAGCTCACTGACCCTGAAGTTTTTGCTCTAGGCCGGAGGGAGCCAAGTAGGGAAAAAAGAATTCCGTCAGACATCCCTCGAGGTGCCGGAAGACGACCTAAGCGCTTTACGCTTCATTTTATCTGGCTGCTCTTCTCGTCCGGTAAAGAAATTCATTTCTCACCATCTTTGGACCATTTCCACCACTTGATGTCTTTGGCACGAATTTCATTTGACCATTTGCTGTCGTATTATCGTCTCTTCGATTTTATTAATTTTTAAATTCCTCTTCGGAAAGCTCTTAATTGAGCTGTACATAAATGATCCATGAGCTATTAAAATTCAATAGCTGCACTCATCCAACTGATCATGTAATGACAAGTCAATAATTTAAATTAATCCGTAAAGAAGGAGTCACTTTTTCCAATGAATATCGTTGAAAAAATATATTTTTAATTAATTCAACTGTAATGCAGGAGATGTTATGATAATAATGAATTTTTAGTTTCAATTTTCTTCCATAGTTTTCTTTGCAAGATTCAAATTTCAGGTTGAAGATTCACGATTTTGTAGGAAACAACATCTTTAATTTTTCGACATTCTTGTAAATGACTTACTAAAAATTATGAGCCGACTAAAAATAAACCCTCGTTTTTTTCGACCATTCTACATAAGCAATATTCAAATGTTTTGCGTCGAGAAACTTGAGTTGCAAACATTATTTAAATGACCCTCTTTTCTAGGACATTTGCATTCAAATCAGTTATAACTGCCATCTGTGAAACTGATCTCCGACATGCAAAAGTCCACTTCTATTTAATGTTCTTCCGGCCTTCAAAATTTTTATTGATAATCGAAATTTAATTATACCTAAAACATATTATAATTCCCTTATTTGATAGTTTATCATTTATACTGTCTGAAGGAAGTGGTATAACGATATGTCTCAAAAATCTTGCAATCATTGTTGTGTTGAGACATGAATCATAAAAAATATTATCCAAATTGAGAAACATTTGTGCCTTTTAAAACTTTTTAACAATTTAAATAAAAATTTCAAATTATGTAATAAATTATTAAAAATATTATATAGGTTTTGTTAGTGCTTTTCGCAGGAAATTAGTATACAAACAAATAATTTCCATATAAAATCATGAAGTTTTAAAGGAGACTTAAAACTGCTGAAAATTTTGGGTAGTGTTAGTTTTTTACATAGGAAATTAGTGAAAAATAATCATTGCAATTGCCAATCAACTTTTTTTTAAAGATGGCCTTTGAAACCGGAAACGAGTGTTTTGAATAAAAAATTATTATATTTCAAAGATTAATATCTTTCAAGAACTTACGTTTTCCCGGTTTGTTAGCCTTTTTCACAAGAAATTCACATTGCTAAGCAAGAATCATTAGATTTTAAAGGTTCATAATTTGTTAACAATTTTAATTTATGTAGTTATTCACATCGAAAACTGATATTTTGAAACAGAAATAATTATAGTTTGAACAAGATTTTCAATTTTTAAGCAGTTTCAAGTTATGTTCAAATTCTTCACTGGAAATCGGTTCTCTTAAACAAAAATTTAAGAAAGAAAATATCAATATAGATTTCGAAGATTCAAGGCTATCTGAACGTTTTTCACCAAACATCGGTTGTTTTAAACAAAAATAATTAAACTTCTAAGATTTACAATTTTAAACAATTTTTTGTAATGTTATGTTAGTGTTAAGATCATCATTATTCTTCAGATTATCATGCAGAATCTTCCAAATCACCATTTTTAGTTTTGTTAGCAGTTTCTACCGGAAATCGGTAATTTTAATAATCAATCATCGGATTTTAAAGGAGATTAAAAATTATCAAACAATTTTTAGTTATTCCCGCATTTTTCACAGCAAGTCGTTATAGATTTCAAAGAAGATTGACAATTTTTGAACAATTTTAGGTTATATTAACATTTCTCACCAAAAATCGGTTATTTTAAATAGAAAACGTTAGGTTTAAAAAAAGATTCACAATATTTAAAAAAAATTTATATTCAAAGAATATTTACTATATGCGAACAACAATCGGGTATGCTAGCGTTTTTACCAGAAAGCGGTTCTTTCAAATGAAAATCACTTGATTTCAAAAATCAAGCTTACAATTTTGAACAACTTTATGTTATGTTAGTGTTTTTTTCGGAAATTGATGTTATTGAAAAAATACAACGTTTTGATTGTCTATATGTTATTATATACATGCTTTTCTATTATATTAGGTAATACTATAAAATAAAAATAAATTGTATATACAATTGAAAAAAATTACGTAATTGTGTAGTTTGATGACTATTCCGAATTTCTGAATGAAAGCTTTAAAACCTATTAAAAAGACTTTCTTCTAGTCCAGAAGTAAAATATGATTCGGAGAGACCCAAAAAGTTTTATACTTTTCACCAAAAAACTAAAAAAAATTAGTGACAGTCATTAAAATAATATTTAAATCTATTAATATTTAACAATTATGAAATCTGATCGATTAACGTTTCTTGGAATACGATACGTTCCTTCTTATAATGTTTTGTTCTAAAGTTTGAAATTCAGTTTTTTTTTCAGAAAATACAAATCCGTTTCTATTTTTTGGTCTTCCTCGACAGAGATTTTCCTTTCGAACTCAAAAGAAGATTTTACAAAAGGTTTTAACGCATTTACTTCCAATTTTGTAAAAGTCATCAAAGTGAGCAATTTCCAAATATTATCGTGCGCGTGTTTGTTCACCAGTACTTTAAAATTCCTTATTTTTGATCAATTCAAAATTATTCGCAACATACTTTTTCAACTGAAAGCTGAAGTAGCTGCATAAATTTTACTTTTTTAAGTCAAAAGGATGAAAAGGATGGTCAGAGTGATCACACGCGGACGATTTTGCATGAGACGAGTTTCGCGAATGTGGGATAAAGTTAAAATTTATGCGAAATTTGCCTCCTCGTTGGTAAATATCCAATGAAACCGCCACACACCATTACGTGTCCCCTACTCTCCTCAACGAGCTTCGCGGTTAATGCATTTCAGAAGGCCGAGCATGTACATTACGCGTACAAATTTATGGACTTTCTTTGTTCTCTCGACCTCACACCCTATCTCCCTCGTTCTCTTGTCTCGATACAAGAAGAGGAAAAAAGAGTGGCGAAGTGGACTTTGTTCTTGGTTAAAAAGTAGCTTGCCAACCTTAAATGCCGACCCCGATTACCACAGTGCAAAGTGGTGTTTATCTAACACAGGGTACTTAGGAAACTACCCTAGACAACCCCTTCAGAACAAACTGGCTTCGTCTTTTTTGTTCAAACTTTAGAGAACTCAATATAGGAGAAACCTGAGATTTTTGTGAAAGACAGTGAAAGTTTTTGTTTATTTAGAAAATTCTACGTCTAAAAAAATATTTCTTAGCCTATTAGGGCGCTAATTTACTCGTTCAAATATTCCCCTCCCATACCTTAGCCTTCTCTACTCCCTTCCTTTAGCCCACTCCCCAACCTCTCCCATCATTCCCCTCCTCTCACATCCCCAACCTCACGATTCCTACTTCCCCTGCTCTCCCTCCTCTTTCTTCTTCTTTCAATTCGCTTCCTTTCCCTAGGCCTGTCACCCCTGAGTTCTTACTTTTCACTCGCTATAACAACCCTCCTCTCATACTTCCTACATTCCCTTTCTTCCCCTAATTTTCTGCCCTTCACTTTATTTTCCATAATTTGTCGTCCCCACCCTACCTTCCTTATTTGCCAACCCTTGATTTCCCTTTCTCTACTTCACTGCCCTACTCACCTGCATCTCCCCCCCCCCCCCGTATTTACCACGAAATCATAAAAATGAATTCAGCAAAGTTGGTGTATTTTTCATTCCATTTCATTTCGACAAAGTAGGTTGCGCACTAATTGAAAAAAATGGAATCATTTAAATATAATAAAACTCAAAGTTTTTTAACTTACTGCAAAACAAACACAGGAGCGCTTTTTTCACGCAATTTCGAAATTCAAATATAAAAATAGTATTAACATAAAATGTTTGTCTTTCATAGTATGCATTGTCTACCTTAATAGGGAATAAATCAGCCCGTTGCATTTTTGACAAGAAGAAACAATTTCAAAGGAGAAATACTTACATAACCTATAATTTTTTAAGTATTCTAAATATTCTTTGAAATATAATTATTTTTTGTTAAGGATAACAATTTTAGACGAAACACACTAACATAATTAAACAAAAAATTATTTAAAATAGTGAAGCTTCTTTCAAACCTAATGTTTTTTTCTCAAAAAATAACCTTTTTCCGGCAAAAAATGTTAACATAACCTAAAATTATTCAAAATTGGGAATCTTCTTTGAACTGTGTAGCGAGTTCCGGTTTATGGTGGAAAATGTTAGCCTAATTTTAACTTGTTCCAGAATTGTAAATCTTCTTTGAAAATTCGTAAATATTCTTTGAAATATAATTCCTTTCCAATTAAAAGTACAAAATTTCAAGGAAAAATATCAAAATAATCAAAAGTGATTAGAAGATTCTAATTCTTGTTTAAACTATAATAATTTTTGTTTTGAAATGCCAAGTTTTGACGTAAAATTCCAGCTTAACCTAAAATTGTAGAAAAATTATGAATCTTCTTTGAAATCTAATAATTTTTTTACGCAAATATCAATTTTTGACAAAAAACACTAACAAAATCCGAAATTGTTTAGGCTTGACCAGATGAGCAGGCTTATTTGCAGAAACTATGGAATAGTCAGTGACAGCAAAAATTTGGGAAAATTATCAGATGGCGGCTGATTCAAATATAAGAAAAATTGTAGTTTTCACCATTTTTCCACCGAGGCCGCTCAAACTTGACAAGATGAGCACGTTTATTTAAAGAGACTATTCAAGTTGGTGAATTCCAAAATTTAGAAAAAATTTCAATATGGCTACTGGCCAGCGATATGTGTACTCATTTTAAAACAAAAGTCAAAATATTCTTTGATTTCAAAATTTTAGTTTACACCTCCATCTTGGATTTTTTCAAAATTTCGACTGTCACTTACTACTGCACAGTTTATAAAAATAAAATGTGCTTATTTTGCTAAGCTTGAGAGGCTTTTGTTGAAAAATTATGAAGTTAAACTTTTTTTCAAATTTGAACAGCCGCCATCTTAGATTCTTTGAAAATTTCGGCTGTCACTGACTATGACATAATTTCTTCAAATAAATTTTCTCATTCTGTCAGTTGTTAGAGGCTTTACTTGAAAACTGGAGAAACTAATAGTTTTTCTGTAATCTAATTATCCGCCATTTTTGTCTTTTTTTAAACATTTTTATTTTTAATTTCTCAGTTCATTTTGTATCTATTAAAAAAAAATTCACAATCTCACTATTTATTTTCTTGAAAATTGGGCACCTTTTGTTGATAACTATGGAAAATACAGTCTTTGCTCACCTTTTACGGGTCTGCCATTTTCAAAATTTTTTAAATTTTGATTTTTTCTGAACAATTTTTTTTGGGTTTGAAAGAAGGATCCTCGGTTTATAGAACGATTTTATGGAAAATTATAAATTTACGTGGATTTTTCATAATTTTTTTCCATGTTAATCGTATGGAAAACTTAAAGGAGTGCATGTTATGGGTAAATATTAACTGATTTGGCTAAAACTTGGAGCACATGATTTTTTTGGATATTGAAACGGAACACATCCTTGAAATCGATATAATGTTTAGTTAAAAAAGTAAGTTAAATTTTATTTCAACACCTTTTTCATTCTTGGTTTTTTATTCTAACTATTTAAAATTCTTCTAACTGAAAAGTAGCATTTATTTCGATAATAAATAATTCACAGTTAAATGATTAGTTTAATAATATTCTACAATTTATGGTCATTGTTTTTAAAGGGAAGCTGATCATATCAAGTAGACCGTTCCTCTATTTAGTAAAATATTTATAACGGGGAAACTGCTCTATAGCTATAGTAGCTGAAGCTGACATTCGTTCATTCTTGAACATGAAAGACGGCCTTTCAGCACTTGCGATGGAAACAGGTAAAGTAAGGAGGATTCGCGAAGCAACATAAGCATTTGGATAAAGAGGCGTCAGGCAAATTTCGTGAATGTATTTCAATGTTCCAATTGGTGATAATTTCGCAGCAATGTACAGTAGAAGTTCACTCAGCTCATCTCGCAAATCTGTTTCATCGATGTTGCGCTCATTTTGATCAGTTAAAATAAGTTGAAAATCTGTACAATTCCGCACCAAAGATTCTTTATTCATCATGCGAAGTTCAGATATATTTCTTGAGAATCCAATGTAATTATTCTGTTATGCCTGAAGCATACCCTGAATCAGATCCACGTTCTACGAAGTAGGACTTCAATTCTTGAAGAGATTTTAAAGCAGAGTTTATATTTACTTGAGCACTTTGTAAAATATACTAAATTTAGCGTTAAAAGTACGCGACCCTCACTTTGATCGCTCGTAACTCGTTCAAAATAAATCGCTGAAAATAATGGCCAGGTAAACGTGAAAGCGTGAGGCTGCCCAAAACGATCTGGACGTCTTGGAAAATCTGCAAAAATTCACAGACGCTCCTTAAGGTGTCCAGAATGCAACGCAGTTTTCAAAATTTCGAAATATGAAATTGTTTACTCATTACAGACGGTTTTCCAAAAAAAATAACACCTTCGAATGAAATAATGATGGGAAGTTGTTTTATGTCTTTAGGTGTGCAGTTTTGTGAAGCGATTGTATTACAATTTGAAAACATGAAATCAGATCAATATTTCGCGAAATAAACCTTAACGCATAATTCGGAATTTAATGAGAGTAGCCTCCGCATAAAAATTGTTAGTTCTTAGTTGTGAAATCGATACTTTTTTTCTAACAGTTTTTATACGGTGGCTACTTTCATTGAATCCCGAAATATGCGTAAAGATTCATTTCGAGAAATATTGATCTAGTTTCATTTTTTCAAATTATACTTTAATCGTGTTACGAAAATGCACATCTCAAGCCATAAAATAACTTCCTATCATTATTTCCTTCCAAAATGATATGTTTGTGGAAAACGGTCTGTATGTGGTGAGCAATTTCATATTTCGAAATTTGGAAAACTGCTTTGCATTCTTCACACCTTAAGGAGCGTTTGTGAATTTTTGCAGATTTTTCAAGACGTCCACCTCGTTTTGGAAAGCCTCGAAAGTCGAGGCTCAAAAAAAGTGCCTCCAAAAACTTGTTTTTTGGCACGACTTTAGTTGCGTTAATTTTAAACAGAGCATCATCCCAGAAAACTACTTAGCGTAGAAATTTGAAATTGTACCATTATTGCATTCATGATTTCGCCATGTATCTACCTTCAGTATCATAAGTACGTTTCAAATAACGCATCAGTCCTTCTTTCCCACTTAGTGTTTCTTAGAGGTTTTAAAGTGAGCTGAGTGCATTGATTTTTTTTTAATTGGCCAGAGTTACGCTGATGTTTTTTTCTGTAAAATTAGTGCAGCTGACGTATGGTCAATGATCCACTTTATTGCGAATGCCTGCACTAGCAAATTGAGTTTTATTTTTAGAGTCATACGATTAACTTCTTCAGTCTAGATTTTAAACTTTTCAGGATTTAATTTGAGAAACTTTAGAATTTATTCATTTATTCCTGTCATCAGGAATATGAAAATTTTTCCTGGAGCGGCTGCCCCTTGTCCTGTACGCCCGGATGGGGATGACGCTTCTGCCTCATGTCTGAAGCAGCCCCTGGTTATAATCCTGCATTAAACAGTATCATTTTAGAATGAAATGATTTAAAACTTTCATTGATATATGTTCTAGTTATCTAATAGATTCTAGTATTCTAATAGATGTGCCTGATTAAATAATAAATTATAAAGAGTGTAAAAGCTATAGCAATGACATAATTCACACCAGACGAATGACATTGATAATTTTAATACGACCCTGTATCAACGACGTTTTGAGAAACAAATACTCTTCTTACCCGAAAATAAAACTCCAAAGTCAAAAAATACGTCCTAGTACCATTGAAAAACCTAGTCTGTACAATTCTGTGTAAATAGGCTGGAAAATTCAAGAAATAAGGTTTTTCCTCATAAATTCCAATTTGTTGTTTCCCAGACATTGAATTAAGGATAATTTAGATCACGAAGTTCTTTCTATACTTATATCCGCATTAACTGGTTTTGCGAGGGAAGAGTTTTTTTACGGAATCTATACTAGACATTCTTAACCCTATCTACATCATCAATACTGCCGGCGTTGTATCCCTAAATCTGTATAGTCTAGCATATAATCTGATAAAGGAATGAGGCCGATTCCTGATTCCTAAACGTTATTACTGTGTAACTCTTAGTAAATAGTCAGGAAGAAGTCGAAAAAATGAGGCTTTTCCTCATGAATTCCATTAAAAAACCATTATGTCGAAGTTAAAGAAAGTCATACTCTCAATATTCTCTCATCGATTTATTTCTGTAGTTGTTGATATTGTAAATTTGACCATGTTGGAAGATAGTGAAATCCATCAGTAAAATATATAGGTCACATTCAAAAATTAACAAACAAAATAGACATAAAAAGAAGTTAATTTTGAAAGAGGAGACTGAACAAGCGTTCAGCTTCATGTTGATTGTCAGCATTGTTATCATTGTCTCTCGATGTTAACCATCAACATGAAGCGGAACGCTTATTCAGTCTACTCTTTCAAAGTAAACTTTTTTTTATGTCTATTTAATAATTTTTTTCAAGGTGCCTTAATATTTTACTAATGGAGTTCACTATAATTCGACATGGTCAAATTTTCAATATCAACAACCACAGCACTATCTCAATTAGAGACTTTTGAGAGTATGACCTTCTTCAACTTCGACATAATGGCTTTTCAAGGGTACTAATGACTTTTTTTAAATTTTGATTTTTCGACTTTGAATTCTTGTATCCTGATGAGAGCATTTGTCCCTCGAAACTTCGACAATAAAGGATCTTCTTACAATCATCTATTTTTTTTCTGGTCTAAAGTATGTCATTGCTAGACCTTTTACACTATTTGTGATTCGAATTTGAAAAAACAGAAACAAACTTAATTTGCTCTTCTACATGTAGGATTCCACACCGGCCACTTTTATTCAACAGAATTTTCCCGATGGTGCAGATTTATAGAAAGCTGATAAGCAATTGAAGACTTTTTTTCTTTTTTCGTTGTATTTAAATCTGAAGCGAATAAACGGATAGAATCGAGCAATAAATATAAATAGACGTCGATCGAAGTTGGTTTAACACTTCCCCTATTGAAAAGCAGCAATCCCCTAATTTTTATTTGGAGACAAAAAGAAAATCCACCGTTTCGGATTTAAACGAAAAATTGGATGTTCAGGGTAGTTTTTCAGTGGCGAGGCGAAATCCCTTGTCGTGCATTGCGATCGCGGTGGAAGGAGGAAAACCCCTATTGGGGGTTTATCGGGGGTGGAAAGGCGAAGTTTGGAGGCAGGAAAACGATCGTCGAATAAATAAAGTGGTTTTTCGAACGGTGCTCCGCACGATCGTTTGGTCGGCTCGCGAAACAAATCGCTTTCACCTACGATCGTTTTCACCTACACTGCACCTGCCATGACAACATCATCGGCTGGTGCGTCCCGTCTGCGATTTAATGGCCGAGCAATGAAATGATGAAAGTAGACAGACTACCGTCAATGGAGCATGACGAAAACCAGTCAAATCGCAGCATGAAGGTCTCAAATTCACAGAAAAAAATTCAATTTTTTTCAGTTCACTTTTTGACCAGTTCAGTTTTAACTCGATATAAGTTCGCTGTCAAGAATGAACATCTAGTGGTTCAAAATTAAATACTTTTCTTATGATTAATACAAAAATCAACGTGTCGCACTCAGGTGGTCCGAAAACTCGACTATCGGTTTTAGGTAATCGAGGCCCCCCCCCCCCCCCTCCATTTCTTCGTTTCCCGGAAAAAGAAATTCCTTATTTTATATTTTTCGAATCGGTCAACATTAAGAGGTCGTCCATAAACTACGTTACCCATTTTAGGCTTTTTTTGACTTCTTGTTCCCCTTCACTCACAACCATAATCCCCCCCCCCCCAAGAAAGTAACGTAGCCCAACATTCTATCGAAACATGGGAAGAAGGGTGATTTTTACGAAAATATGGTATGAAACACTATAAATTCCTAAGACTTCAGTATATTGAATTTTTAACAAACAAGATTGGTTTTCTAACTAAAAAGATGATTTTTCAACAAAATACATGAATTTTCAACTTATCAAGGTTAGATTTTTACACAAAAATGGAATAGTGAAATTCTCAGATGAAAAATTCAATTTTTATTTCAAATTATTTCCAAATAAAGAATGATGAAATTTCAACTAATGAAGATGAATTTTGAACCAAATCTGTAAATTTTCAAACAAAAAGACCATTTTTCCAACAAATAAGATCAATTTTCTACCTAAAAAGATAATTTCGAAGCCAAAAAAACAAATTTTCTAGGAAATGGTTGAATATTCAAGCAAAAATATGTTTTTTTGACAAAAAAGTTAAATTTCAACCGAAAACTTTAATTTTCTCCTGAATTGTTTAACACTTAATCAAACCAGATTAATTTAGAACCAAAAAGTTTCATTTCCAATAAAAATCAATATTCAACCGAAATTAGTTATTAGTTATTATTTATTAATTATTATTATTTCATTATTATTATTTATCATCATTGTTAGTTATAATTGTTATAGTTATCAGTTATTAGTTGAAATAATAAATTCTGAACCTAAAAAAAAACGAATTTTCAACAAAATAGTTAAATTTTCATTTCAAGAGATGAATTTTCAACTGAAATGATGAATCTTAAAAAAAAAGAATTTTCAACAAAAGTGTTCAACCCAAAAGATGATTTTTCAACCTAAAAGATTAATTTTTGAAAATGGAATATGTAAATTTTCAACCAAGAAGGTGAATCTTCAAAAATATAAATTTTCAACAAAATAGTTTAACTTTAAACCAAGTAGTGGAATTTTCAACTTAAAAAGATTAATTTTCAAACAAATAATTAGGCTTTTAACTAAAAAAATTAATTTTTCAACAAGAAGATTAATGGTCTACAAAAAATTCGGAATTTGATACAAAATACATGAATTTTTAACAAAATTGTTGCATTTTAAAGCTAATCGGCCAAATTATCTACAAAGCTAGCGGTTTAATTTTCAAACCAAAAATATGATTTTTCAACAAAAAAAGTAATTTTCCACCAAACTGTTGAGTCCTTACCCAAGCTTAATTAATTTAGAGCCAAGAAATTGCACTTTTAATAAGGAATGATGACTTTTCAACCAAGAAGATGAACTTTCGACCAAAAAAGGCGAATTTTTAACAAAATTATTAAATTTTTAACAAAAGATGAATCTACAACCAAAAAAATGAAATTTTCAACAATGTATTTCAACTTTCAACCAAGTAGCTAAATTTCTGAACGAAAAAGATGACTTTTTAACAAAATGGTTGCATTTTCAACCAAAATAATAGAATTTTCAACCAAATACTGTAAATTTCAGTAATCCCCCCCACCCTTGAATTTGTAACGTCGTTTATGGACGGCCCCTAACCCGTGCCACCGGGCTTTTAAAATTAAAATTTGGAAATAATATTTCTTCTTTAACATATTTGGTCATTATTCGAGCAATTTTGATTTGTTTAAACAATTTTTTTCTTGTAAAACTTGAATTTGTAACGCAGTTTATTCATCTTGAGATATTTTTTGTGCAAGTCAGTTTTATTTAGCGACGACATTTAAAAATTTCTCTTCATGAACGATCACAGTTTTTGCAAGAATATATATTTATGTAAAACATCAGAAAATCAGTAAAAACGCTTCTCACAAATGAAATCCAGCAGGTTACTCGATTTGAAAAAAACAAATTTATATTCAGAAATTAATGAGTGAAACTGTTACTTGAAGATTAAAAATACTTGAAGACTTTCAAATTGAAGCCTTTCTATTTGAATAAATTCAGTTTCAAACTTTATAGTTTTGAATATTTGACTTATAATTTCTTATTTTTAATAAGCAATAAAATACTGCTAAACATTAAGAATTTGTTATTTTTTTAAATAAAAAATTTCAAATTGAATGGGTCGAAATTAAATATTTCAGACTGAAACAACATTTGAATAGGATTTGAATTTGAATAAAAACGTTAAATTAATAATTGATGAGTTTACAATTGTTTTTAATCGAAAATAGTTCACGAAGTTTTAATCGGACGTTTGAATTTGTTTAACTACTAAGACTTCCGAATTGAAAAAGCTCCATTTTCAATGTGAAAATCTGTAAATTGTTTAATTTTAAACAGATTCAGAATCGTTTAGCGAAATCGATCATACTTCCATTTTGAATCAAAAATCTTCATATTCAAAGCTTTCAATTTTTAATTGTGTAAGTCTTCAGAACTTTTTTCTAAAATTCTTTAAAATCAACATGTACGCTTCAAAATAAAGACTTAAAATGGAAAATTTGTGAGGTAAATGATTTCAGAATTACGCATTGTAAAATGAGTGATTCACTTATTGAAACTGTCAACAAGGGAATTTATTTTGAATTACATGGTTGGAACATATAGAAATTAAATGATAATATATGTGATAAAACTTTCCGTCCAGTAATTCTTGAATATATTTCTGAACATAGTTTTCGTTTCATAAAAAGCTATCCAAATAATCTGTCAATGTTACAATCTATTTTATAAGCTTACACATGTATGCATGCATGGAAAAGAGGTAATTATTGAATTTCAATGAATTTAAAATTTGCTAAACCTGAAATTTGGCACGTTTCCAAAATTGGAAGAAACGAAATAGAACCTTTTTGAATTGAATAGGACCGTACGGATGAATGCTTTTATTGATTTTGAAATGCTACTATTCAGAGGATTTCGATGGACCCTTAACGATCCTTTTAAAACGATTCCATTATATATCAACAAATATTTATATCCTACATTAAAATCTTTCAATTAATGAATCAATCATTTTGAAATGAATGGGTAGAAGCCACAATTTTCAATCATCACCTATTGAAGTTGTATGATTTTTAAAACAAACATTTTGTGAATTTTTCTACTTTTTTAAAAATTTGGAAACGGATTGAAGGGTTCATAGTTCACTTTTGTGGCCGTTGCACCTTTACAAAAAAATATTATATGAAATTCGACATAGGCCTATAAAGATTTTGGTATAATGAATTTATGATCTTTTTTTCCTGATTCTACAAAAATTACAAGAAACCCAGTACATTAATGAATGAATCTGAAATATACAGAAAAAAGTAATGCCAATAATAGAGAAACTACAAAAAAATAATTTATTCATTAACTTAACGTATGGTTTTGAATTATTTTGAGAAATTTAAACGGATTTCAAAAAGGTCAAGGAATATAAGAGAACTTACGAAATTTCAGAGGATTTTAAGGGTACACTGGAACATGGATTTAAGTATCCTGGATTTACGCCGTTCCGAGAATGTATTCCACGGTGGTTTCGTGATGCGGGGTGGAGCGCGGGAGGGAATGCTCAGTCAAGCGTGACAAATGACTTGAGTGCCGCACTCTTCGCGTGTTAGTGGCATCAGGTTACGTCATCCGTCCAAATCCAACAGAATGATTCACGCGGCCCTGTCTGTTTGAGTTTCGACGGTCTGGAAATAGGATCAAGGTCAACGCAAGACATGCCCGAAAACGTTTTAAATTCCAAGTTCCAGTGGATTAAGCCATTTTTTGCAGATTCCAAAGAACTTCAAGGGATTATAAATATAATTATGAAGGAATGTCAAGAATATTGTGGCATTTTCAAAGATTTCAAGTGAATTAAAAGAATTTCACGTAATGCAAGGGTTTTTCGAAGGACTCCCAATTTTTGCAAAGGATTTACGGGATGTTAAAAGGTATGAGAGATTTAGAAGATTTTAAGCTAAATAAATAATTTAATTTTAATATCTTATTTCAAGATAATTAGCAGAACCCAAAGAATTTCAAGAGATTTTAAAAACTACATGGGATTTCTGAGAATTTTATAGGATTTTCAAAGATTTTAAGAGATTTCTAGAGAACTTTGTGAATTGTAAAATAAAGGAAATAAAAAGAAACTTCAAGGGGTTTTCAAATATTTTGAGGAATTTCAGAAGAATTGAAATTTTTTTGAATCTTCAAGTATTTGAAAGATTTCTAGAAATTCAAACAGCTTTTTTTAATAAGGTAATTTTAATCCACATTCAAAATATTTCAAGTGATTTCTATTCATTTTAATGCATTTGTACAATTTTTAAAGATTTAAATAGATTTGAAGGGATTTCTACGGATTTCATCAATTTCAAGGGATATGAAAGATTAAAAAACTTTCAAATGCCTTCAATGATTTTAAGTTGTTTGAAAAGATTGTAAAGAATTTGAAGAAATTAACAAAATTTCAAACAATTTTTAAAAAATTTGTAATATTTTCAAGGATTTCAATAAATTTCAATGAATTTCACAAGTTTTAAAGGATTTTTTGTGATCTCTAATCATTACGAAAGGATTTACGGAATTTCAAAAGATTTGAAGCAATTTCAAAAGATTAGAAACCGGTTTGAGAGATTTCAATGAATATTGAAAAATTTTGAAAGATGTGAAGCCTAATTTTATGGAATTTTAAGACAAATTTGGAAAATAAATAAAATATCCCGGAATTCCTAGCGACTCCAAATATTTCAAGGAATTTCAAGGTATTACAAAAAGTTTCTCAAAATTTCGAAGATTTTACAAAATCAGCAAAGACATCAAAGGTTTGCATTTTTTTTTCGAAAACTTTAATAAATAAAATTCATTTAATTATTGTTAACGGGATATATAAATGATTTCTACATATTTTAATGCATTTTTTTACGATTTAGGTACTTCAATGGATTTTAACGGATTTCAACTTTCGAGAGAACTCTAAGGAATAAACTTTGTTCTAGGGGATTTATATGAATTTCAACGATTTTAAGGGATATGGAAGAAGAAAAAAACTTTCGAATAATTCAACTGATTTTATAATAGTTAAAAAGATTTCAAGGCATTTCGAGATATTTCAAAGTATATTATAGAATTTGCGAAGATTTTTGGCTCAATTTAAAGGGATTTTTGAAGAACTTTAAAATTAAATTTTTTTTTAGGAATCCCTTGCAGGTCTAAACATTTTAAGTGACTTCAAAGTATTTCAAGAAATTTCTCAAAAATTTTAAGATTTCAATGGTATTCAAAGGATTTGAATTTTCTAGACAACTTTAGGGAATAATATAAACTTTATTTCATGGTATTACTACCAATGTTTAACGATTTCGAGGGATATGAAAGATTCTAAGGTATCTTAAAATATTCCAAAGAATTTGAAGAGATTAGAAAATTTCAAGGGATGTCAAATAATTTTTTGGGGTTTCCAAAGATTTCAAGAAATTCAACAAAACTTTTCAAGATTTAAGAGACGTTTAGAGATTTATGAGTAATAAATTAAATATATGTCTTTCCAAAGGGATTTTTAAATAATTATTCCCACAGATTTCTGTTTTAAATATTTTAAAGGAATTCAAAAGGGTCCTGTTTGACTAAAAAATTCTGCATATCAATTAAGGGTCAATATACAAATCAAAATAAGCCCAGCTTTTTTCCGTGTATGGATTTGAAGAGATTTCAAAGATTCTAATGGTTTTGAAAATATTTCGAAAATCAAGAAATTTCAATTAAATTTCAAGCGATTTTAAAGATCTACAATTTATTCCTTCAATATTTTTTTATTTTTTATTTCAATTCCGATTATTCTATACTTGATTTCTATATCATTATTGTATTATAAATTGTAAAAATAATTACAGAAAAATCATAATTGGCTTATACTGATTTTCCTATAAGAGAGGAGAATCTGTACGTTCGGGACAGCAGTACCTCTGGGATAAGTCGATTTAAAATGATAAAAATAAGTATAAGCTTTTTCTTTTTTTTTAATATGCTTTTTCTTAATTCAGTGAAGTTTTTCAAAAGTTTCGATATGAAAAGAATTTTTCGTCACCTGAATATCATGAATATATGTTTTGCGAGTTTGAAAGTAAAAATTTGGGTTTACGATATTTCAGTGTTTTCTCTTTTGCCGACTTTTATATCACATAAATATGTGTTTGATGATATATTCAAATTATTCATGTAACTGCTGCTCAGTTCTTCTTTATAAAAAATATTTATATGAGCTTTAAAAATCAATAACATCTGATAAAGTTAAAACGGTACGTTTGAGAAAAATGCGTTGACGCGCCGTGAATGAGCTACGCGACTAGGAAATGTGCGATAAATTCACACGGGTGAATTGAAGGGGTCTATGTGCATGAAAGGGATGATAAGCGAAAAAAGGGAAAACTCAGGAAAAAAAAGAAATGAAAAAACTAAAGTCGTCGGAAAAAGCAGCGGAGAACAATAGAGTCTCGCAGGTTGTCAGGCAATGAGGCTTTCAGTTTCATCGTCAGGAATTAAAATATCGTGACGCAAGAGATCATTAAATAACAATTTGTATTGTTATAAACAATTGTTTTCAACAAATGTACTTATTTCGCATTTTTCATTGTAGAGAATGGATTTTCTCTATGAAGTGGAATTTGTAATAAAAAAACTTGAATTTTCAACCAAGAAGATTTAGTCATGAATTTTCAACTAAATGGATGCATTTTCAACTTAAAAATTAAAACTTTAAACCAAAATGGGAAGAGTTCAGTTTTCGGTACAAAAAAGAATATTTTTCAATTAATGAGATGAATTATTGTTAACTAAAATACAAGGAATTTCAACTTTCAACCAAATAGTTGAATGTTTAACGGTGAGTGATGTTTTCAACAAAATAGATCAATTTTCAAACCAAAAAACAAATTTTCAACATAAGATTTCAATTTTTAACAAAAATAGATTTTTAGTCAAGAAATAGAAAAATGAAGAATGCAACCGATTTGTTAAAATTTCAACACAAAGACGAATTTTCGGGTTGAGAAAATAAAAATTCGCAATGTTCGAAAATGCGATATAAGTAAATAAGTATATAAGAATAAGAATTTTTGTTTAATATCAACTTCCTTTATCACGATATTATTATTATTATGGACAAAAATGATCCCGCGAAAAAAATAATTTTCTTGTTACAAATAAGATATGAGTGAATTTTTTATAATAATTATTTATAAGATCGCAAATTGTTGTCAAATGGCAATTTTTGATGTTCTGATGGGATTCTTCAGAAAAGAAAAGATATGACTCCACTAAAAACAATAATTGTCTATCATCAAAAAGTAATTCTTTAAATCTCTCCCAACCTTACTTTCCCTCTTCTACTTCCCCTGCTTATCCTCCCCTTACTTCACGATTCGCTACTCCACCCTTTCCGAACATCTTTCTCCTCTATTTCCCCTCTTTTCACTTCCAAAGCTAATACTCCCCTTCCCCTGATACCCGTCTCCAACCATCACTTTCCTTTCCCAATTAACCGCACTACCCTACTAGCCCTCGCTTCACTTCCCTCACGTGACCCCCCTCGTTCCCAGTATTTCTCCTAATTTTTTATCGATTCCTCAGCTTCACCCTTTCCTCATTTTCCCTACTTCCCCTCAGCTCATTTGACCTTACATCCCCTCTCCTCACTTCCCCTATTTACCCCGATCTTACTTTCCCATATGCCCTTATTTCCCCTGTTTCACTTCCTTCACTAGCCTTTCTTAATTCTCTTTCCCTCCGCTCATTTCACTTCCACTACTTCCTCTCCACTCATTTACCCACGCTTCCCATACTCTCCAGCCCCTCATTTTCCCTCATTTACCTTCGCTTCCTATACTTCCCATACCCTTATGTCCTTCATAGAGAGTAGGAGCTTTGTCCAGAAATTATCCGACTTTTTGTTGTAACTGTTGACCTCATTGTGCTATTGTCAAAAACAGGTATTTACCATTTAGAGGGAATCCATGTCCGACTTCTTTACGCTGTCACGTGAACGATTATCCACGTGTATTAAATATTGCAAAAAAAATTGGCCCTTTATGTTGGGGGTGACTTTAATGCGAGGATGGGAGGGAAGGGAGACTTTGTAGGGAAGGGGAGAGCTTTGAAAGGAAATCGAAGGATAAGACAATAAATAAGGAGGGGTAGATTCTAAGGGACTGGATGGAGGATAGAGGCTGGGCGGCGGCGAATGGTATGGCACTGGGGACGAAGTGGGAGAATTCACATATGTAAGTAAGGTGAGGGTATCGGTGATAGACTATATGGTCATGAATATGCAGGGACGGGAGAAGACGAACAAATTCTCAGAAGAGGGGAGGGTGGAATCAGACCATCAGCCATTATGACTATGGATAAGAGGGAAAAGTCTCGATGGGGAAGAGGGTGAGCTGGACGAGGAAGGCGATCGAGAAGTATCAGGATCAGTTAGGAAAGGTACGCTTTGAAGGGGAGTCGGTGGAAGACATATGGGAGGATCTGAAAGAGAAGGTGGAAGGTTGTGTGCAAAAGAAGGTATTTAGAAAGAAGACTTAAGGCATGTTGAAGCCGTGGAGGGATAGGAAATGTAAAAGATGAGAAGGAAGGTGAAGATAAAGTACAAGAAGTAGAAAGATGCGAAAAGGGAGGAGTACGTAGAAATGGGGAAGGAGTTTACATTGATGTGTAAGAAGAAAGAATAGAAAAAGGAGAAAGATCTGAAAGAGAAGTTAGGAAATGTTAAGAGAGAGGGGGACGTCTGGAAGATAATAAATAGGTTTAGGAAGTGTAGAGTGGAGATAAACAAGAATATAGGGAGTGAGGAGTGGAGGGAGTTTTTTAAAGAATCATTTCAGGGCTCGGATTCGAAGAAGAGAGATGATGGGAGTAGAAGAACGGGGGGAGGCACAGATGGAGGAGTTGAATGACAAGGAGATAGCGAAACAGATAAGAAAGTTAAGAAGGTCAAAATCAGCAGGGCTGGATGGGGTGGACAACGAAGCATGGCTGTTTAGTACACAAGAGTTTAGGAAGAGGCTGAAGAAGGTATTGAAGAAAGTATGAAGGGAGAAGGGTTCCAGGAGGGTGGACAGGAGGATTAATTGTGCCACTGTATAAGAAAGGAGATAGGGAGAGACAGGAAAATTATAGAGGGATGACGCTAATAAATACGGCGTATAAAGTATACGCGATGATGGTGGCGGAGAGGCTGCGGAAGGATGTCGAGGGGAAAGGAATATTGCCGGAGACGCAGGCGGCTGGTTGTGGGAGACGATGGAGGATAGGGGAGTGGAGAGAGGCCTGATCAAGAGGGTAAGGGAGATATATGGAGAGCCCAAAGATAAGGTGAGAGGAGAGGAGGGTATTTCGGAGGGATTCTGGACGGATAGGGGGTTAAGGCAAGGGTGTTCGCTTAGCCCAACGCTTTTTGCGATTTTAATTGCGGATATGGGAAGTAAGTTGCAGGCCGGGGTGGTAGGAGGAGTCAGGATAGGAGGGGTTAGAATTTGGTCACTAGTGTGTGTAGATGACATAGTGTTGCTGGCAAGAAGCGAGGAGGCCTTAAAGGAGATGATGAAGAGGTTGAAAAGATACCTGCATAAGAACAGGTTAGAGCTGAATGCGGAAAAGTCCAAGGTTATGGTGTTCAGAAAAGGAGGGGAAAGAGATAAGGAATGGGAGTGGAAGTGGAAGGGAAAGGCGGTGCAGTAGGTTGAAGAGTTTGTGCACCTGTGCTTCTTATTTCGGAGGTGGTGCCGGGGTGGAAGGAAAGCGAAGAGGTAGATAGGACACACGAGAGGTTTGTAAAGTGGATACTGGGTTGGCAAGGAACACGCCTAATTCTATTGTCAGGAGGGAGACGGGGAGAACGAGTGTAGAGATTCTAGCGGGCAGTCGGGCGTGTGAATATGAGGAGAAATTTTTGGCATAGGGGGGAAGTAAGCCGGTTGAGGATTGTTGGTGGGAGAAGGAGAACAGGAGAGGGGGTGGGCAAATGGGGGTTGGAAGGGAAAGGTGTTTTAGAACGAATGGACAGCACATGGATGAAGTGAGAAAGATGCACGAGGAAGGAAGAAAGGTACATATATGAGTTGGTTAAGAAAAACGGCATGGAGAGAGAGAAGAGAGCAGGGGAAGAGAGAGTAAGAGAGTCAAGGTTGAACGGGAACTGTGTGTGGATTATGCTAAGGGTGAGAGCGCAAAATTTATGTAAGAGAGGAGAGAAAGGAAGTCAGGAGCTTATAGCGAGGATGAGATGTGGGTACATGGAGCGTTTTAACAGGTACTGGCTCTAGGGAGAAGAGGATGTGTGAACTGTGTGGGAAGGGGGATGCAAGAGTGGAGCACTGGTTGGAGAAGTGCGTGGAGGTGAAAAGGAGTGGGATAAGCATGGAGGTATTGGTGCATGAAAGGGGGACAAAAGGGCAGTAGCATGGGTGAAGGGAGTGTTGGGTAAGATGGTGAAGAAGAGAAGGAAGGAGAAAGAGGAATGGAGAAGGAAAGATTATAAATAGGAGAGGAAGTAGATATAAGTAATCTGTAAATATTGTAAATAGTAGATAAGTATTAGGTATTTCCCGCGGAAGCAGTGTTTGGCAATGCGAGGCAATGCGAGGCAATGCGAGGTAATGCGAGAAGTAGGGACATGCGAGCGAGGCGAGGCGAAGCGAGGAAGGCAAGGCGATGAGAGCGTGCGGTCTTAGGTATAAGGTATGGATGGATATTAGTTTTTAAGGGTTAGTTTTGAGAAAATTCAATTTTTCAAGGCCAGCAGGCTGAAAAATAAAGGTTTATCTATCTACTCAAATTAAAGAGTTGTTGAGGCTATTAAAAAGTGGTCCTACGTCAGTAGAAAGTGACACTCGCTCTAGCGGGCACGCAATAGCCAAAACACCTCAAAATGTAAAACGAGTCCGAGTGTTAAGTAATGACAATCGTTGTTTAACAGTGAGAGAGATAGCAGAGGACCTCAGGATTCCACAAAATATTTTTCCGAATATTTTAAGCCAAGATTGATCGAAAAGTTGCAAGTGGGTCCTTCACCACGACAACGCAAATATCCACTCATCGCAGCTTATTCAGCAATTGCTGGTGAAACACGGCCTTATACAAATTCGGCAGCCCCAAACCGTCCTGACCTAGTTCCCTATACTTTCTAGCTGTTCCCCAAATTGAAGTATCCTCTAAAGCAGAAACGATTCAAGACTTAAATGAAATAAGACAGAATCTGCGGAAGCAGCTGTTAGCTATTTTTAAAAGTGACCTCAAAGAGTGCTTCCGAATGTGGGAGGATTACTGAAAGAATGGTGTTGCTTACAAGTGGGAGTACTTTGAAGAGGATATCATTGCGAATGAAAATATCAATTCAATTTTAACTCAAATAACAAATTAGTAAGATTTTTGTTTCAAATGAGTCTTGAAAGATATGTTCAAAATTTAAATACGTGAACGAGCAAGGTGACTAGGAAATGTGCGATAAATTCACACGGGTGAATTAAAAGAGGCTATGTGCATAAAAGGGATGATAAGCGGAAAAAAGATAGAAACTAAAGAAAATAAAATAAAAAATAAAATGAAAACAAAAGTCGTCGGAAAAAGCAGTGGAGAACAATAGAGTCTCGCAGGTCGTCGGGCAATGAGGCTTTTCAATTTCATCGCTAGGAATTAAAATGTTTATGTACACCGCCAGCGCGTGCATAGATAATGTACGCAAATGGAACTTACAACCGGTTGCAATTCTGCAAAACTGGCTCATCCTGATTTTTTTTGTTCAGCGTTCTCTCACTTTAGTGTCGGAGATTTACGAGATGATATTTCGTTTGCCTACAAGCACCGCGAAGCGATTGCATACAATTTGTATCCGGGATCGCGCGCTCTGCAGTTGTTGGAAAAAAATGCCACTACGAATGGCGTGATCTTTTTCCTCGGCGTTATGGTAGCGACTTGTAACTCTTGACGTGGCTCGTGAGTCGAGGATCCAGCTTTAAAATCGACAAATCGCTGCGTTTGTCACCTGACCTTTCATGTGGAAAAAGCCTGAGTGAAATCGTAAAAGTGCTGTAGGATAAACCCCTTCCGAACTATTCACGTATTCAACATATCAGGATCGAAATTTTACGAAAAGGATTTTGTATAAAAAAGTGTCGTGTAATTCAGCTGATTACAATTTAAGATTTTTAGGTTCATGCAATTTTTCTTTTTGAATGACGAAGAGTTTAGTTATAAATTCTGTTTTTCATTAAAAAGATGATACCTAGGATTGGAATAGAATTTTGGTTATGGTAACTTCTCTAATCAATCTCACTTAACAAAGTGGTTTAACGAATTCTCTCAAAAATCCTGTTTCATACAAGAAATAATAGAAAAACTTTCGCGAATTGAGAAAAATTTGTGCTTTTTGGGGTTTCGTAGCCCCTAGAAGAAACCCTTATAGTTTCGGTCGGGTATTTGTCCGTCCGTCGTACTTTTTTCTACGGAGGGGAAGTAGGAGAAATTACGAGAAATGAGGGATGGGAAAGTTAGTGGAAATAAGGGTGGCAGAAGTAGGGTAAGTGTAGGGAAGGAAAATAGGTGAAATTAGGGATGGGAAAGTGAGTGGAAATAAGAGTGGCAGAAGTAGGAAAACTGTAGAGAAGAAAGGTAGGGAAAATGGGGAAGAGGAAATAGAACAAGTGAGTTAAAATAGGGGGACGTAGAATGGTAATTTAGGGAAATGAGGGGAGGTAAAGTAGGGAAAATTAGAAAAATTAAGGGAAAGGGAGAGATAATGAGGGCGGGAAATTAGCGCAGGAAAGGAAGGGTGAATGATGGGCGAGGAACGGGAGGAAATGAGGGATGGGAAAGTGAGTTGAAATTGGGGAGAGGAAGTAGGCGAAGTGAAGGGAAACATTTGGAAGGGAATCATGGGAAATTAGAAGAACAAAGAACGGGGAAGTGAGAGGAAATAAGGGTGAGGGAAATAGAGAAAGCATAGGGAGGTAAAGTAGGGGAAATGAGGGAAGGGGAGAATAGGAAATAACGGAAAATGAGAAAAGGGGCGAATAGAAAATAAGGGGAACTGTGTATTAACTTATAAATGTTAAATTCCGAACTAAAAATGGAATAGTGAAATTTTCAAATAAAAAAAATTGTATCGAAAAAAACACGATTATCAACAAACAAGATAAATTTCAAACCAAAGAGGTGAATCTTGAAACAATATGAATTTTAAAAAACTAGTTCAACTTTTAACTCAGAAGTTGAATTTTTAATTAGAGAATATTAATTTTCAACGAAATAGTTCCATCTTTCACAAAAAAGATGAATTTTCCAGCAATAAGATTAATGTTCTACCAAGAAACACGAATTTTCAAGAAAATACATTATTTTCAACAAAATTGATGTATTTGCAGCCAAAAGAACGAATTAAGTACAAAACGGTTGAATTTTTAACCCGAAAATATGATATTTTAAAAATAAAATTAATTTTTTATTAAAAAGCTAAATTCCTATGAATGTAGTTTAATTTTTAACCAAACAGTTAAATTTAAATTAAAAATATGATTTTTTTTACAAAACAGATTGATTCCAACCGAATAGTTTAATTTTCCACCAAATTGTTGAATCCTCAAACAAACCAGATTAATTTAGAAGAAAAAAGTTGCATTTTAAATCCAAAATTATGAATTTTCCACCAAGAAGATTAATTTTCGACCAAAAAAGACAAATTTTTGATAAAATATATGTATTTCCATCTAGACAAGATCAATTTACAATAAAAAAGTATAAATTTTCAACTAAAAGTTGAATAGTTACATTGTTAGATAAGAAAAATTAATTTTCTACCAAAAAACGAATTTTCACCTATAATGATAAATCCTAAAAAATGAATTTTCAACAAGAAAGTTCGACCGAACAAAATATGAATTTTTGACAAGCTAATTCAACTTTTATCAAAGTTGTTTAACTTCCAACTAAAAAAGATGAATTTCTCATGTTGCAACAAAAACACGAGTTTTCAACAAAATGCCTTAATTTTGAACAAAATTGTTGAATTTTACAGCAAAAAAGACGAATTCTATACCAAATGGTTCAATTTTCAACCCAAAAGTATGATTTTATAACAAAAAAGTTAATTTTCTACCAAAAAGATGAATTTTCATAAAAAAGTTTCATTTTTAGCAAAAAAGTTAATTTTTAACCGAATAGTTTAATTTTCTACCAAAATTTTAAATTCGCAACCAAACCAGATTCATTCAGACCCAATGAGTTACATTTTTAATCAAAAAGGATGAATTTTCAGCTAGAAAAGATTAATTTTCAATAAAAATATCGACTTTTAAACAAAAATTGACTAGTTACATTGTTAATTAAAAAATTAGTTCGCAACCATAAAGAAAAGGAATTTTCAACCAAATATTCACATTTTTAAGAAAAACGATGATCAAACAAAAGAGTTTCTCGCAGAAGATTATTTTTTCAGTCAGAAGGTTAATTTTCTAAAAATGGAATAGTTTAATTTCCAACCAAGTAGTAGTATACCATTAAGCCATTTCCCTTTCAGGGTAGGCGTGACACTACCCGATTCGGGTAATGTTTCTAGGTGGATAGTTTCTTGTAGTAAATAATTACTACAAGTGTGGGCTCACCACACCCACGGTGGGCCAACAGCACGCAGTATTCTCGAATGGTCACCCATCCAAGTACTAACCGCGCCCAACGCTGCTTAACTTCAATGATCTGACGAGAACTGGTTTTTTCAGCATGGTATGGCCGTAAATAAAAAATAATAAACAAAAAAAGTAAATGAATCTAAAACCAAAGAAATACATTTTTAACAAAGAAGTTAGTTTTTCAACAAAGTACCGGAAGTTCTGACCAAAAAAGATTACTTTTTAGCAAAATAGTTGCATTCCCAACAAAATAATAAAATTACCAACCAAATAATAGAATTTTTAACCAAACGAGATGAATTCTGAACAGAAATTATAATAGTAGATATTTCAACCAAATGTAGTTGATTTTTCTTGTTGGGTTCTATTGAATGAGTTCGCCTTTAAACTAAAAAAACAGAAAAAGGGGGGAAAGAGTATGTTTCATAAAAACGAAGAAAAAAAAAATTTACATTGTATGAGCAGGAAACGTACTAAACGTTATCTAAGATCGTAACGTTACTTCGACTGGCCCCCCCCCCCCCCCGTACCTGTTACCAACCGTGGTTTTAGCGTGAACCCCTCCCCTCAAATTGGTAAAGTAGTTTATGGACGACCTCTAAGGTCGTCCATAAATGATTTCCATTTTTTAAATTAAAAATGATTATTTGTAGATTCAATTGAAAAAACATATTATTTAAGATATGAAAAAACTTCAAGTATTTAGAAGAATCTGTATTATCATTAGAGAATAACAGAAGTTTCTAACGTCTTTTCAGACTAGATGGAGCTATGCATTGAAAATTATTTTAATTAAGTTTTTTATGAAAAAAGATCTCCTTTCGCTCTGCGGGGATAATAATGCGTATATTTTCTGAAATAGAGTTTCTCCTCTCGATCTCTCTAGTAGCATAATGGGGAAAGCACCTGACCGGAAATCAGAAGTTCTGTGGTTCGAATCCCAGCAGCGCGAAAGGAGAAGATCTTTTTTTTCAGAAAACACTTAATTAAAACTTCAAGTAATTAAAAGCCAATCAGGTTTTCAACAAAAATGATTGCGAGATTTTCGTGACATATCGTTACACTACTTTTTTGACAAAAAATAATTTTCCAAAAATTAGCCTAAAAAAGTCTCATTTTTCAGTATTGGACAATAATATTTCATAATGTTTCAGTCAAAGAAATAATATTCAATATTTTGCGTTTCAACTAGAATATTTGTAACTGAGAGCAATCTTTTGTGGTTGTAAATTGTGCCTCTATTCCATGAAAGCATATAGCCTGGTAGTATATGTAGAAATATAGCTACTTTCGACCAACATTTTCTAGTGGCTATTAATTGTTAATGCATTTCCTATAAAGTGAACGAGATAATGCACTAATGTAGCATATCATCCTCTAGCCAACGCGGTACCCGAAATGGTTTTCATAGTGCAATCATCATAGAATCCAAAAGATGAACCTATTGGATATAATAATAACCTTAATAAATGAAACACCTGAAATCCTCTCTATATGGAATTTGCATTCGTTTGAAAAATTGTTTGATTCTAAAATGTTATCATCTAAACGTTTCATAAGGAGGCTTTTTTTAATTTTATAGATCCGTTAAAAACAATTATGATATTTTGTTGACCAGGGTGTTTAATTAATTTTTGATGGCGAATAATAAATAGTGTCGATGAATGGTCTATTATTTTTCAGAGAAACATAAAAAATCTACCTCAGCCCGGATTTGAACCAGGAACGCCACTACAAATAAGTGGAGCGTTAATCAGTCACGCCACGAGGCTGTGGTATATAAAAATAACATCATTGTTTAAATTTATATTCTGACTCTGTGAAAATTCTTTGGACTGTAATATTTATTTAAACAGTTTCAAGAGATAAACAGATGTAGATCCGCGTTACCGTCTGATGTAGTAGAAAAAAGAAATGATCTGCCACAGCCTTCTGGCCTGATTAACGCTCCACTCATGTATAGTGGCGTTCCTGGTTCAAATCCGGGCTGAGGTAGATTTTTTTTCGTTTTTCCAAAAAATAATATAACAGTTATCAACACTATTTAATATTTAGCATACAGAATTAACTTACCTTGTTTAACAAAATAACACCATTATTTAAATTTATATTCTGACTCGCTGAAAATTTGTCAGACTGAAGTATTAATTTTAAAAAATGTACAAGGTGAAGAGATGCAGGTTTGCGACACCATATGTTATAAAAGAAACTAGGAATGATTTACAACAGCCTCTATGGCGTAATTGGTTCAGGCTCCACTCGTATATAGTGGCGTTCCTGGTTCAAATCCGGGCTGAGATAGATTTTTTCTTGTTTTTAAAAAAAATTATAGACCAGTAATTGACACTTTTTCATATTTAACATCAAAAATGTATTTATTTACTAATAATACTTTTTCAAAAACGCAGTAATACAATAGTTTGAATCACGAGATAAAAATTATTTTCTTATGGCACGCGAAGAAAAATGAAGAAATGCCTAGTTTAAAGCTGTTGGCTGCTCAAAGTGATCTTTTTTCGTCATTTAAAATGTATGACATTATAAAGGTCTGTAATTTTAGGTACCAATGTTCTTAAAAAATCATCACAATTTTAAATAGGGATGAAAGTACTAAAAAGTTTTCCATTACATTTTTTTTTCGAAGTTTGCAGAAGTGCCAATGGGACTTAAGTCTGAAAAAGTACTCCTGAAATAGGACTAAAGTACCACATTTTTTTTAATATTTCCCGTTTAGCCAGACCTTTTTCAGGGCAAAAGTACCGAAAGAGTTCCACTTAATTCTTTTGAAATTTTTACAATTCGTAAATAATTTTTGGTACACAAGTACTAAATAAGTTATATTTTACTGTTTTTGAAATGTTGACAAGTGCTCGTGATATTTATGGCCCAAAAAAGTACTGCTTGAATAAGACTAGAATTAAGAATAAGAAGAACCAAGGAATTCTTGGGAATTAAAAAGAAAAACCAGTATCCAACGATCAAATTTACATGTTGGACGTTGAAACAAAATTTCAAAGTTGACTAATTTTGAAATTTAATTTCTTGAATTTACATATTTTAGAGTAGAGGATTTTGAAAAGCAATTCAAATTCTGTCCCAATTCGACAATCAGTCTTTACAATTGAACAATATTTGAAATTACAGGCGCTTGAGCTCTAAAATTTAAATTAAAATTAACGCCATGTTAAAGGCTTTCAAAATGATTTCCTTGAATCTCATGTGATACAATATGATCTGAAATTTTATTTATTGTGATTGAATAACATTTCCCATTATAACTAAGGATTAAGAAATAATTTCGATCAGAAAATGAATCCCCTGTCATTTCCCGATCAAAGATAATTCTTGACCTAGCCAATACTAGTCCTTGTTATTATGAAAACAATAATTTAATTTTTTATATTTTATATCCCCCCCCCCTTCTCTAGAAGTCGAAGCTTTTAAGCACTCTTGACTTAGGAATTCAAATAGAATGATTAAATTTCTAATTATAATTTCAAATAAATAAATTAATTTTAAGTTTAATTACATTTACAATAAAGGTAATATCACATTGATATGTGCAACCATCTCAAAATTATAGATTTAGGGGCAGGAACTTGAATTTAGAAAATTTACATACAGCGTCGGTTCTCAAATTAACTTCTGACCAATTAATGTACTTAACAATAGAATTGAAAATCAAAATTATTACTTTTGATGAATCGAACATTTTCCTCACGCAGTTTGAGAAAAATTAATTATTAACTAATTATTAATCAATTTGCAGTCATGATCTCTCTTTAAAATGCTTAGAAAAAAAAATAATAATGCTTATATTTTGTAATTAATAGTTTATTTTTTCAGGTCCAAAGCCTAACTTATATTTCACCGTTAAAAATATATATCGAAAATTTCAAAACTATTACAAATAAGTATTTTCAAATCTTTAAATAAACATTTTTCTTATTCGAAAACTTCTTTTATTGAAATATAAATTTATCTTTCGAATTCCAAGAAAATATGCTATTATTAACGAAATATACGCATTATTATTTTTTTCTAACCTTACATCACAAATTACGTAATTTCTGAAATTAATGTGCAATTTATAATAATTATATACTTTAATTTCAATAATTGTTAATTATACCCGGTTTAAATCGCGCGCCAACAGCGACCAATGAGGACCGCTGTGCCGGGCAAGCGCAGTAGCTCAACATGCCAAAGTTGGGGGCACTGAATTATACTAAGTTTCAACCCCCATCCCTGGTTAAAATGTACTATATTATTGACTGCAGAATTTATCAAATTTTTAAACAAACTTAAAAAAAAAATTTATTTGAAAAATATACATTACTTACTGACGAGTCCAGTGAGTCACCCGGGACGAAACATAAAAAATCTAATTTTTATATAATTTAAAAATAGATATACTTTAAAAATTGATTACAGAACACAAAACAAATAAATATTATCGACCCTAATACCATGAAAAAAAACCCTCTCTGCACTTATAATACTTGAGTCAATTAAAAATGATATCTTTCGAAAAAAACAGCAAAGATGTCATCTAACTAGCCAATAATCTTCTTATAAACAATAAAATCACAAGCAATATTACTAGGTAAACAACGCCTTAGACGCACAAGGGCCAAAACGCGCAACGTGCGCGGTGTTACTGAAAACGTACACTGCGCACTCACAGTTTTCAGTGACTGTTGATGGGATTCAATAAGCCCGTATTTTCAATTCTTGGATTACTCATTCTCTGATTTCTTTTTCACAAATCACATGAATAGTCCTTTATCATTAAATAAAATCTGATAGACTTTTCAGCATAATTTAGCAACTCATTGCTTGAATCCCTTTTTATAAAAATTATTTGACTGTCCCTTAAAATCTACAGAAACGTTTATTATTTATCAGAAAGGATCGCTTTGTAACATGCGTTAAGCGCGCTACATTCGACGTCAAACTTAACGATGTTACAAGCAACTCGATTATCATATACAGACCTGGCAAATAAGGATATTCACGTCTCAATTGTCATTATAAGAGAGGATCTGAGGATCCAAATGCTTTATAATTATTGTTGTCCTAATCAATCTGCACAATGCTGTACATCCGATTGAAGGTGAACCATCACATGATCAAAGGATCAGTCTTAACTAGGAAGGTCTGATATCCGAATAGCTTGATTGGGAAAGATCAGCTAGGATTCCTTTTAATGATGACGATTTGTTAGACACTGCTGAGTCGTAATGTATAGGTGGGAGATATGTTTGAGTGTGTTAAGAATGCGATCGTATGATATCATTTATTCCGCTAGAAAATGTATTTAATTAATTCACTTTGATAGTAATGGAATAGTCTCAATCTCACCTCTCTGCATGATTCCCATGTTACATGTATTACAGCTTGGTTTTTTAAATAATTTTTCATGAGATTTAGTAGACTTTTTCCAGTAACTCTATTTTCAAAAATTAATTGACTTTTCTTCTACTATCCAATCCAATTCACTGGAATGTTATCAGACTTTCCACTCTATCCAGGAGTTACAGAATATTAATTTAAAATTTAAGCTATAATTTTTGTCCGCGCAGCGAAATTCTCATCTACCTCGAGTACATCGGGTCCATATCATCTCACATGCGGCAAGTCTCTCTGCGGCAAGTCA
>CAKNYM010052302.1:320561-333263 GCA_932195095.1 Andricus curvator
CTACTACTTGATTGAAGGTTACTTGTTCATTTTTTGGTTGAAAATTATTTTTTTTTTTTAACTGAAAATTTGTCTTTTTCAGCAGAAAATTATTCTTCTCGCTTGAAAACCAATCTTTTTGGTTGTAAATCCGTTTGTTGTGTTATTCAAAAACTGATTTCTTCAACTGAAAATTTAACATATATATGATATTAATAACTAAAATTATTATTTTAAATGTCAAAAATACGTGAAAGATAATAAATGAAAAGCGCTTAACAAGATGACCATGTAAACGTTGCTTCCGTATCAGACTCAAACTTATGCTCTAAGTTGGTGCCCATGTAAAACAAAAGTTTTCAAAACTTCAACCTCGGAATCGTATTTTTTAAAGTTATGGCAGGGGGTAGAAAAATAAAAAAAGTAGTTTTTCTCAAAAATGTCTTATTTGATGCTGATAGAAAATATATGTTGTGAAAATCAATAAGAAAATTTTCAAGAAAAATTCAAAAAAATTTTGATCAGAAAAACAGGTGAAAATTGTTTAGAACCATGATCTCCCATTTAAATTCATTTAAGGAAACATACGTTTAAATACATAAATCAAAGATATTATTAAAAAAAATGGATGTGTTAACCTAATATATGACCTCAAATAAAATGTATAGAAGTCAACAACACAAATTTTATCCGTATTTCTGGTTAGCATTTTGTGGAATTTTTTTCTTCTATTTGTCTCCCTGACATACGTTTAATAATAACACGTATGTCTGTAACATACATTTTTTCATGAAAATCGGTTCATCTGCTTATGCGAAAAATGTCTGTTTTTAACCCCCCCCCCCCACTCCTCTTCAAATACACAAATTAAAGGTTGACATTTGCAGCGTGTTGTATCCAGATAGATGCCAATATTTGGTGCACATACAGACTCAGATAAATATAAACTATTCCACTTTGTAGACAATTTAACAATTTTGGCAAGAAGTTATTTGCTTGTAAAGATTCATCACTATAGTTGAAAATTCATCGCTTTTGTTGAAAATTAATCTTCTTCGGTAATAGTTCAGGTTTTTGGTTGAAAATACATCTATTCGTTTGAAATTTCATCTATTTTCTTGGAAATTCAACAATTCTGTTGAAACGTAATCCTTTCCGATATAATGCGGTGTAATCCAATATAACGCGGAGTAATCCACCTCCGCTAGCCCGTATTTTTAGTATTTGTTTTTTTTCAGCATCAAAGAAAAGGTAAGAATCCTAGTAATAAAAATATAAAATGTCCAAAACTCAAAGGACAGTATCGATTCTATTTTTAAAGTGGCCTCGATTGGACTCTACAGACCTTTCCGGTAACCGGCAACAAAATCAGTAAAGCTCCTATGTCTGGTTGTGGTAAAACGTATTTTTGCTGCAGACGTAAAATTCGTACTCTCGCCTTTGGCTGGCCACTCGTGCACATGGCACGTAGGTGAAGGGATCCTAGACAGGATACCATCTAGACAGAACTTCCGCTTGCGCTATTCGACGTGAAAAATTCTCGGGTTTCGTGCAACATCCTGGACCGCGAATTATTTATTCGCTCGCCCATAGAGAGAGGCAGCGACGACCGCGAAAAAATTTTCAGGAAAGCTCTAATTCCACAGCTAAAATTTCTCTTCCTCTAGTCTTTTAAAAAGAGAACAACCACAAAACTCTGACATAAAGCTTCTGCCGAAAAATAGTAAGAATTTATTTCCCAAATTTAACAACCTTCTGTTTATTTAGTACCATTGGATTATAGATCTATCATGAAGAACAAGCCAGTTTTCATCAATTGAATCATACAATTGGTGAACTATCTGCAAACTGAATGTTCACGGGCAATATTAACGGAAAATTTTACATTCGGGTAGGCACCTGCCGAAAAGGATTTCAACTAAACTAATTTTCTTCCTAATTTGGTTATACTCGTTTTTTTTCTTTCCTGTAGAGATCATCTCTTTCTAACTGTTCAAACAAGTTTTTGAATTTCATAACATCAAAGAAAAATTGCATGAGCCGCAAAATAGGCAGAGGTTTTTTTGATAAGCTTATCAGCACGATTCGTGGCATCCAGAAAAGGGAACAGATAACAAAAACTATCGAGGCCATACCAGTTACAACAAAAACTTCATACCGTGCACACAAAGCATTGAGTGCAATGAGTCTACAGCCCTCCTCCCATTTGACCTCCGTGTCCAACGAGCTTGTACTGCAACGCTGCTTGCACGCCAATGTCAATCCGTTCTCGACAGAATTTATGGTGAGCGATGCATTACGTAAATTGTGAACGATGCGATCCAGACAGTCCAAGAGCGAGAGAGAAAGAGAGCGCGAGATGCATTACCTGCCGGGGTTGTGTTGCAACGAAACGCATCACACCCATACAAGAATGTAATTCCAGGAGGCGATTACTCCATTTACTGTCAATTTACTGCCCTGGATTAGTTAAAATTTTCCTATGCGATTACAGGGAAACAGTTTCAAATCGATTAATTGCTCAATTAATGAAGCTAGACACAAGCAACAACTACCTTCATCAACGGACCAACAGAAACCGTAGCAAATATAAACTCTTAGCAATTTTCTCTGTAAAAAAGCTCTTAAGAACGAACAGTGGCAGTCCCGTTAATTAATAATAATAATCTGCAGTTACGAGCAATAACAACCTTGACAGTAAATCCTGAGGTATCAAAAGTGCTGCAGCTCAATTTAATTGATACAAAAATCTGTATCAATATAAAAAAACAAAAGCTAGTTACATTTTCGTGTCATTGTGCTGCATATAAAATTGTTACCTTAAGCTTTAGTGTGTTAGTGGCTGTTAAAAACAACGCTTTGCAAGTGTCAAAAATAACAACCGATATCAAAAGTCAATGAAAGCTTCTAACTATATTTAGCAGCTATATTCCGCAACGGAAAAAACCTTACAACGATCAGTAGCAACACGTTGATACACAGTCAATAAATGCTAACAACAAATTGAGAGAATACGTAGCAGCGGAAAGTAACATCATAGTTTAGTACAAATCTATAGCAAAAGTCAGAAACAACGTTTAGAAATAGTTGATAGCAGTTCCCTGAAACAGAGAACATTTTCTGGCCGTAGAATATGACAAACTCATTAACCTTCAATAAGAAGCCTCAGTGAGAGCTAATAACAATTCCTAGTAACTAACAATACAAAATGTAGCATCGTTAAGAAATAACGACTAGCAATGATCATAGCTTTTATCAAAGAATAAAAACATACATAGCAATCATCAATAAAAAGTCTCAGTAACATCTTATATCAATCTCAAATAACGAGCAATAACAATCTTAATAGCTGTAAAAAATAACCACTAGCAACGGTCATATCTACTATCAGAAAACAGTATGGTTGTGAACGACATTATTTTTGTGACCAGTCAAAGGGTTGCATTCTCGCCCTCGCAAGACTTTTAAAAGTTGTAGGGGTGTAACCAACATTAACCCGTAGGAATTTCAATAGCAACACATAAAACCCGTCAACAACAGCCCACAGTAATGTGGCCTTCATCAATGGATAAACAGAATCCGCAGCAAAGATAAAATTTTAGCACTTCACTTGAAAATAAAAGTGACAGCCTCTAGCATGAGATAATAGCAATATTAGTAATGGTTAATAAACATTTTTAGTAGGTAGCAATTAGAACCTTATTGACCGTAAAAAACAACCATTCTCAAGTGCCAGAAACAACTACCCATGCTAACTATCTAAGACAACTCTTAAGTATGCTCACAACCATACTTAGCAACGAAAAAAGAATCTTACAATGATCAATAACAAACACCCAAAAAATACGATCAATAAATAGTATCAACAAATAATGATGATACGTGGCAGCGGAAAATGAAATCATAGTTTATTAAAAATCTATAGCAACTATTCAGCCATGGTTGATAACAATTCCAAGATACAGAAGGAACAACTCATAGCCATAAACTATAACACGCTTAGCAATATTCAATAAGATGCCTTGGTAACAGCTAATAACAACCCTCAATATACAACAATACAATATTTATCTGCATTGAAAAATAATAATCAACAGTAATCATAACTATTATCAACAAACAAAAGCATCCATAGCAACGATCAATGTCAAGTCTCAGTAGCAGCTTATATCCACCCCCAGCAACAAATAATAAAAATCCTAGTAGTTATAAAAATAAATCAGTAGAAAAGGTCATAGCTATTATCAGGAAACAAAAACAATTCGTAAAAATAGTCAATAAAAGCTCCTAGGAATGTCAATAACAACCTTTATCACGGGTATATAACATCATATAGCAGCATAAAATAACAGCGTTAGTAGCAACTTTGAAGAGCAACTTTCAGCACTATGAAATAACACTCTTTGGATCGGACAAAAACCTAAAAGAATAATTAACGACCGAACACAATTGTTAGCAACGGTCAATAAAAACAACTAGTAAATATCAATAAAAAACTTTATCACTGGTCAATATCGGTCTATAGCAACATGAAATAACAATCAACACATAAAGGTGAAGAATGATGTTCATTGAGGGAAAGCAAAAGCTTAACAATGGAAAATGACAAGTTTAGCAGCGATAAAGAACAACCCTTTGCAAAAATTTTAAAGTAATTGTTTCCAGAACATATAATTTTGTTTAGGTATCAAATATTTTTCTGTAAATACTTTGCGACTGATAAGGTTTAATCAATAATTTCAACCTCCTCAGTTTTTAAACGCACAATTTTTCCCATTTTAGGTTCTTTGAAATCAAAATTGTCAGAAAGAAAGTTACTTATTTCTTGATCAATCACTTTATCCCCACAATTTTTGATACTGTTACATCCTACAACTTTCACAGTACTTTTCAACTATCAAAGATCAACTAATATGAAAATAAAAAATCATGAATAATGAATTGAATGAATGGTTTCATAATATCTCAAACAAAGATAATCCGTTTTGAATTTCAGAGAAAGTAGAGTTAGGTAACAATTTCGAAATTCCGTTTAAATCTGATAAACCACCAACTAACAATATCATAGCCTCTGTAGAGTACTGCATTTAATCTTTGGATCAGAATATTAAACAAGACGTTAGAATAAATGCAACAAAGTTAACAGTAAACCATGAGGAAAATATTAAGTTTTGAAATCAGAAAAAATTGCTAAAATTTCAGAATACAAGAAAGAACAAAAAAATAAGAGAACGTATGTCCGAATGAAATTTCCTTTCTCCGTCGAAGAAACTTTCTGAATCAATTAAAGCATTCTAAGAGAGGTTACGTTTGAGATTTGGTCTCAAAAATAAAAAATTTGAATCAACTGTTCACAATACATCCATGTTAATAAAAACACTCTTAGAGTGATAGTACATTACGACCACTCTGGCATTGGTTGTCTACAAAAAACAACTCTGTTTTTTCAGTTGGCCTCCGTATTAGTATGAATACCTACATGGAAACGAGTAGATAGATTTTGTAGAAGTAATTATAAGTATTTTGAATTCACATTTCACCCCAGAGTATTTTTAATATCATATTTATTAACATTTGTAATGGGATTACTATATAAAAGACTAGAACTTGACAGGAAGATCAATTATTTTTCGAACATGAGCATTAAAAAGTAATGGGATTGTTGCATACTTTCAAGTATATTTTTTTCTAGTGAAATTAAAAAGGCACGAAAAATTGAAAAGAATTACTTGGGCAAAGTTTTCCTTAATAAGATTTTATATTTTTTAATGTTTGAAAAGCATACTTTCTAAATTCTTTGCGCGAATATGGGGCATTCTGATTTCGCGAGCGTCGGAAGTAAACATCAGTCTGATTAGCACAGTTGATGGTGGAATTAATATAGCCGCTAGCGGTTGGAGTAAACACAACCTATTTTCACGTTTATTATTGAAAACTTGTTCTAAATCTATAAAAAGCGACCCAAAAAGGTATTCAAGATGCTTAAAATTATACTAAAACCAGAATGTGTAACGTGTGCCTGTGCGAGCGTGCAGAAAGTCGAAATGTGGATGATCACAAATTTGTTTGCAATCATTTTTATTGGTTTAACGTTTTGCAGGATGTGCCATTACAAGCTAAAAGACTTGTTTAAATAAGGTTTTCGATACTTTTTTCTTGATATTCATTTGTTGAGAGGTGAAGTATTAGAAAAAAGTTGAATGTAATACCATTTTTAGAATCTTGTGCTGCATTTAAAAAATATATTATCGGAAATTCACGTGACAATCCCATTGAAATAAAAAGGTCTATTTAAGAAATGTAAATTTATTTATTCTAAGCTGAATGCTATTCTATATAAAATGATTTACAATCACAAAGTAACATAGATTATATCGTATACTGGTGAGCGATTTAGATGTATTTCGCGGCATAATGCGTGGATGGATATCGCGAGAGATTTGCTCCTTTGTTTCTGACCAGTGGTCCTTGTGTGAGGGAAAGGTTTGCCATTGGATAGAACCGTGTTACGGACATAGGCTTCTATTGTTCCATTGTACAAGGGCCGAAAGACCATGTGTTTCTCTCTAGTCTATGTACCTAGCACCACATACTCTTGTTACGATCAGATTAATGTATCACTATACTACTCGTAACATTTCAGTTTCTATTTGCCATCGAAAGTGGATTTTCATTATTAATTCATTTTCTCATCATAAATGTTATTATAACAGTGTAAGAGAAATTTAAAAAATGTTAGTTGAGGAAATCAATTGCTTTAAATTGTACAAAGAAGTAGATAAGAAACACGTGCGTCATCCCAGGTGGAAAATTTATATATAGTTCATATATATAGTGGACAAAAGACTGATATTTTTTCATTAGTTTTATATAGAAAAAATTTATCTGAAAAATGAAAAATATCATTGTCTTTTCCACTATATATAAACAATATATAACGTACACCTGGGATAGGAGCCGTTATCATTTGTTTTGCACCACGACATTTCTGAATTAAAATGTAAAAAGTGAGAGGTTTGTTTTGCTTGACTTTTTCCTTTTTCTCTCTCTTTTTTCCTTTGTTATGTATTTGTCACTAATTAGTTAAAGAGGAGATTGTTTTTGAAAGTCTATTTTTGAATTGTAAATCTTGTTCTGCTCTGATTTCTTTGCATTAAATCATTCATAAGAAAGTAGATTTCATTCCGATCTTGAATCAAATTAAAACATAATAGTATATTGTGTATCAAGGGCGTAAAGAAGGCTATTTTGACGAGTGTGAATTTGCCGCCCGAGCGAAGCGAGGTCGGCAGTCGCACGAGGCAAAATAGCCGTACGCCCTTGATACACACCATACTTTTTGTCCTACCCTTCTTGAAAACAAGCATGTTAAGCAGATAGAGGATGTTTGGTGTACTTGACAATTTTAGATTATAAGTGAAAGAAAGAAATCGTGTAATTTGCAGAAGGAAGACTGTGGGGTCCAGCGATACAATTTTTTCAAAGATAAAGATAATTATGTGTAGTGGGCGTAAAGTTTTATGTAGCGGACGTAAAGTGTTATTTAGCGGGCGTAAAGTGTTATGTAGCGGGCGTAAAGTTTCATGTTGGCCCGGCGGCGAAGTGCGCATGAGCGAACGTCACTGGGCTGTAAGCGGCCACATTACGCCTGCCTCACGTGCATGCAATGGCGCGTTTTCAAGGGCGGTCGGACAAAAAATTAATTATTATATATAATACTTTTGTATAGACACATAAACTATGGCATTTTTGTTCAAAAATACAAATTTCCGACAAAAAACAATACCATAAACTAAAATTGATCAAAATTGCAAGTTAAATTTTTGTAGTCAAATAATGTTTGTTTAAAATAACTGACTTCCTATGAAAAACGGTAATATACCCTATTATTGTTGTATTTTTTTCCAGTAACTTATAATATTAAGATAGTGATACTAAAAAATCGCCTACTGTTATATTATTGTCAAATGTTGTGAAAAATCTTTAAAATCTAATTATTTTTTATTATCAATAGCACATTTAGAAAAAAAAACAGCAACATAACAAAAATTTCTTAAAATTGTGAATCGTCTTTTAAAAACGCGAGCATAACTCAAATTCTTCAAATTTTTGTTATATTCTTTGAAACCTCATGATCTTCAATTAAAAGTACCGATTTCCGGTATAAAAGAAAAAAAAAACTCAAAATAAAATTGTGCAAAAATTGTGAATTTAATTACTTTCAATGCTAATATATGTAATCTGAAGAATAATGATATTGGGCAAGTACTCGTCAGGAATATCAGGATCTGCAATTATTGGTCGTTTGATTTTAATGAAATTAGGTGAAATTGAAGTGCCAAGTAAGAGACATTTTGGACCCAAAGGATTCTTTTATTTTAGGCATTACGCCATATTGCATTTTTTTATTGTATTTTTTTCAATTATTGACATTTCTGGAACCGATAATTGACTTTGAATGAAATTTGGAGATATAAGAGATTAAATTATACACTTTTAAGATATAAATATTCGAATAAAAAATTTCGAAGCGCGGTCTGAAAAAAAGGTTACCCAAATTTTTCATTCAATGTTTCGTGAGATACTCCCCTTTAAATTTTGGTTAAGTTGAGATATAAAGATTCCCCATGAAATCACCTTTCATTAAAAAAAAAATGATGGAGACCCTTCTGGTCATAACCGTCAAGATAACCTGAAACTTTTCCAAAATTGTAAAGCTTCTTCGCAATCAGTATCAACATTTACGGTAAACCTCGCAAGCTTAACCTACAAATGTACACAACATTTTATAGTATTCCAAAATATGAGGATTTTTAAATAAAAAGACCCATTTATAGTGTAAAACGCCAACATAACCTAAAATCGTTCAAAAAATTTATGAATCTTCTTAGAAATTTCTGAAATATCATTCTTTTTTAATTAAAAATACCTTTTTCTGACGAAAAACATGTCAAAAATTGACGAAAGATCCTAAATCTTGTTCAAAGAATTATGATTTTTGTTTAAAAAGAAAAATTCTCTATGTAAAAAAATGTATCTTCTTTAAAATCTAGAAATTTTGTAATAAAAGTTTTAATTTTTGACAAAAAACACTAACAGAATTCAAAATGGTTTATTCTTGTAAATTGTATTATTTTAAACAAAGATCATTGAATTAAAATCTACTTATTTTTGTTTCAAAAAATTGATTGTAGGTGAAATACACTAACATAACCTAAAGTTTTTGAAAATTATAAATTTCCTTTTAAATCTAATAGCTTTTGTTTGAATAACCGATTTTCTGTGAAAACCGGTAATATAACCTATTCAATAATTAAAAATCTTGTTCGAAATATAATTATTTTTGTTTTAAAATACCAGTTTCTCTTTCAAAACGCTAACGTAACCTAAAATTGTTAATAATTAGGAATCTTAATGATAATTTATTAGACAATTTGAATGTTTTAATTTAATCGCGCAAGTGCATTTGAGAAGCACACATGTTTCTTAATTCGCATAAGGTTTTCAATGATTTTTTAAATTTTCATTTTCAAAATCTAGAAATTTCAGATGAGGAACAACTAATTAAAAAGAACAACTAGTAATAAAAAGCCAATCAGGTTTTCAACAACAATTAATAAGATATTTTCGAGACATATCGTCAAACGACTTTGTTCAGACGGAATGCGTGCCAAATTATTAAATTCTTTAATAAAGCGTTTTTCTTAGTATTATGAATTTGGCTAATTTAGAGTTTTTGATAAAAATCTGAATCAATTTTAAATAAGTAATTTTACTTCATTAAATTAACTTAAATAACAATTATCAACAAATTTACTTTCCGAATCTTCACATGTGATCAGCGCAGACCTAAGAATATTTTTGAGAAGAAGAACGTAATACATATATTTTTTGTAAATTTTTTGAGTTTAATGGTTTTTAATAATTCAAAAATTGTTCAAGAAGTTCGTAACTTCCTGTGATGATCGTTACACCTTTACGAAAAGATAGTATAGTGAAATTAGTATTGGCCTTTAATATTGAAAAAAGTGATGCAAAAAATAGATAGATAGATAGATTCTGAAACATTTCAAGAGGTTTGAAAAGTTTCAAAAATATTTAAAGAAATTTGTATGATTTCCAAAGATTTCAAGGTGTCTCGAATTATTTCTAAGAATCTATGGGATTTTAAAACATTTTAAAGACTTTGATATATTTTTAAAGGTTTCAAAAAATGTTGAAAGATTTCAAAAATTTCAATGGATTTCAAATAATTTTTTAGGATTTCTGAATAGTTTAGGCTTGATTGTAAAGGATTTATAGAGAATTTTTCAAATTAAATTAAATTAAATTTTCTAGATCTGAAATAATAAGATTAAATTAATTTATAATCAAAGGGTTTTAAATTATTTCGATTTATATTTTAATGAATGTTTTCGATTGTATACGGTTTACATTTTTTGAAAGATTTCAACGAATTTCAAGAGATTTAACAAATTTCCAGGAATTCAGAAGGATTTTGTATCATTTTCAAAGATTTTAAAGAATTTCACAAGATTTCGGACCATCAATTACTTCAGAGGATTTTCAGAATTTTAGAGATTTTAAGTTATTTTAACAGATTTCAAAGAATTTTTAAGAGATTTCCAAAATTTCAAGGGATTTTAAAGATTTTTTCGAGAATTTCTGAATATTTTGAGCTCGATTTCAGAGTGTTTTATAAAGAACTTTAAAAAATAAATGATATGAGATAAAATTTCAAGGAACTCTTATAGCCATTCCAAACATTTCAAGGAATTTTAATTTATTTTATAAAAATTTCGCCAGCTTAAAGGTATTTTATTATTCAATCTCTAGATATTTAGAAGATTTCAGAAGATTTTAAAGATTTCTACTCATTTTAAAAGATTTTTATTTCAATAAAACTTTAGGGAATAAAATAAATTTTATATAAAGCGATTACTGCAGATTAAAAAAATCGCAAGGGCTATAAAGGGTCTTAAAATATTTTAAAAGAGTCTAAAAATTTATTTTGTTTTCTTTTCAAGGAATTTTAAATAATTTTGGTCTATTTCCAGAATTTTCAAGATTTCGAACGAATGCAATTGAGGTTGAAAGATTTCTAGGGATTTCTATGGATTTTAACAGATTTCAAATATTTTAATGAATTTCAAAATATTTCCAAACGTGTAAAGGGATTTTAGTGAAATTTCAAGCGATTTTAACGATACGAAGGGAATTCACAGATTTTTTCGGTGTGAAGTTTATTTGGACAGAATGGCTATTTTTTTGTACTTCCATATAGTATTTTGTGTACTTCCTTTGTAGTTTATCTCCTTGTTATATTATTTCCTTCATTATTTTTATATTACTCATTATAATTCTGATCATCTCTAATCGTTTTCTTTATAATAGTTTTCTATAATAAATTTCCTATAATCGCGAAAAAATTATGAGAAATTCATCCTCGGGAAATCATTATAGGCCTATACCTAGGTTTATACTGATTTTCCTATAATATATTTTATAGCATTTTTTTAAATACGACATATTATTATCAATAACAACATTATCTCTCGTTAAGAAAATCAAATGGTTCGTATATAAATATAAATGATAATTTTAAGAGACCTCCTCCCCCGTAAATAACTCAGGGTCTGCCCACTTATTTTTTTCACAATCTCTGGCCTGGATAAGTGTACTGAAAATTAAATCCCTAACTGAAAAGAAACGCGTGCAATAATCCGCAATTTGCCTGGACTATTTATCATCCCTTACCTCGGGGTATATTTTGCAGAGAAAAATGATAAACGCTCACGGCAAGTGGAAATTAGGTGATGGAAACCGTCACCCAGACTGCGTGAGCGTTTTTATTTTTACAAGCAGCGTTGCAGAGAACAAAAGGTTTCTCTCACGGCTACCCAAAGAATGAAGGTGTGCATATTTTACAGAAAATTATACTGCGCCGATGAAAAATATTTCAACTTGAGTTGGACTTGGTTATGATAACCCTATGCGACCCCAAAAACGTCTTAAAGTAGTGGTTCATGCCGATTCAATGGTTTTTTCTCATTTTGACCTTTAATTGACCTTGTTCCTGACCTTATGGAATCAGACTGACCCCGGATTCGTATTCAGCGACCTCAAAAACGTATAGATATGGCGGTTTAGCTCGATTTGCAGATTTTTTTTTGTTTTGTTTTCTTTACTTTGACCACTAATTGACCTTGATCCTGACCTAATGGGGACAAACTGACTCTGGATTCAGATTGAGCGACCTCAAAAACGTATAGATGTGGTTGTTTAGCTCGGGTTGGAGAAAATTCTTTTTTTTTGTTTGTTTTCTTCACTTTGACCTTTAATTGACCTTGATCCTGACCTTATAGCGTCAAACTGAACCCGAATTCGGATTCACCGGCCTCAAAAACGTATAGATATGGTGGTTTAGTTCAGGTGGCAGAAAATTCTTTTTTTTTTCTTTTTTTTTCACTTTTACCTCCAAATGACCTCACCCTGACCTGATGGGGTCAAACTGACCCCGGATTCGGATTCAGCGCCCTTAAAAACGTATAGATATGGTGGTTGAGCTCGGGTTGCAGAAAATTATTTTTTTTTGTTTGTTTTCTTCACGTTGACCTTTAATTGACCTTGAGCATGACCTGCTAGGGTTAAACTGACCCAGGATTCAGATTCAGCCACCTCAAAAACGTATAGGTATGGTGGTTTGGTTCGGGTGGCAGAAAA
>CAKNYM010052302.1:333273-345158 GCA_932195095.1 Andricus curvator
ACCTCCTAGGGTCAAACTGACCCAGGATTCAGATTCAGCGACCTCAACAATGTATAGGTATGGTGGTTTGGTTCGGGTGGCAAAAAATTCTTTTTTTTTTTTTCATTTTTCTTCACTTGTCGGCAGACCAAGTAAATAATTTTTTTATTACAAATAATCAGAGATCTGTCAGTTGAATATACATTGAGGTTAAAATTGTTCATTAAAAAAAACTGATATCCAAAAAATTATTCCTCAACTCGACTTTCAATTGAATCTTCCCATTTTTTCAAATATACTAAAAAATGTAGTTTATATGATCATTTCTCAATTTCTTAGGTAAAATTATTGATTTTTTCTTTATATGAAAGAATTTAAGAAACTGTATTACTACGAAGACTAGAGATAAAAATGAATTATTTACAATAATATATTATAGAACACAACTGATATTTATTTTTAAATATATATAATCAGTACAAATAAAAGATATTTGTATTAGAACAGTAAGATTGGAAAAATCTCAGTGTTGCTTTGCGTAAAATTATAATGAGCAAATTACAACAATATTTATAACTTTTTTATATGCTTTTTTGGAACAAAATCATGCACGCGATTCTTTTAAAAACATTATCTCACAATTTAAAAATTAAAAGCTTCGGAATTATTTTAAAAAATAACAATTTTTCTAACATCACTAAATGGTCAGGATAGTCTCTAAAAGGATAATAATGTAATAATTATATTTCTATAATGATTTCAGATAATTAATAATAATTATATTATCAATCAACTATAATTATTTTTGCTTGACAAATAAAATATGCAGATGTGCTATTGAAAACAAGGATCGGTGTCTCAAAGTTACCCTCGAATCCAGGTGAAGAAACTTAACATGTACTTGTGTTATTCGATTTCAGGAAATCAGAATGCAGAAAGACCGAGGATCCTCATAAGCAAAAACACATCTGCGCAGATGTGTTTCTTTTATCAGGATCTAAGGGCTCAGCAGTATTCCAAATCCTGGAATTCGTGTAGATATGCTAGAATTTCTGCAGATGTATTGTTTCTTTATCAGGAATTCTCGAAAATCGCTGTAGATACGCTAATTAAGACCTCATTATCTCGAGATTTAATTAGAATTTTTAATAATGATTAGCATAGTTAAATTCGTCCTTTCATTACGAATCCAACCATATAAAAACTCATTTTTGATAAAAATGCAGTTGTACAGTTTCTTCATCAGGACGGCAGTACAGTATCGAATATCAGTCGTCGATACTTTCGAGCATATTTCAATAAAATTATTGTTAAATATGCGTAAAACTTAAATCGGATTGCGCTTACGGCTATTAAATCGACATCTGTTCCGTTCACATCGATTATTCGCTTGTATACTTCCATCGTATAAGTCACTGAATATATTCGCAATACGAAATATTAGAGGCGGATTGGTAAAATAATATCTGCATTATTAATTGTAAATATCGGAAAATCACGCTTTAAATACAATGGTAATTTTGAGATTCAATCATTTGTGGTATATTTAATACACGGTTTAATGGTATTATACAGAGTGAAATGATGAAAAGGATTTCAATTATTGGAAATGTATCTAGTTTTGAATTTAAAATTTAAAATAATAATTATATATATGTATGTAATACATATACATATAATCTACGATTCATCCATTCTGTCCACATTGAAGTTCCCATGTTTCGCTCACTTGATTTTCAAATTATTATTTTTACACTTTATGTTAAAATGATCGAATTTTTCAAATCATGGTAAGAAATTTGAAAACAAGGATTAGTTAACACCTCAGTTTCAAGATTCTAATTCAAGAATGCCTTAATTTTAAACCAAAGTCTGAAATTGTTTAATATTTAACGCTTCATGTTTAAATTTAATCATTTTTTAAGTTTCAAATTACAAAGCATATAATTTTTAACGGTGCAGTCACTATAAAATGTGTATCATTTCAATTCATAATTATAGTTTTGAGTGCGCGATTTTCAAACCGTTTATTATTCAAGATCTGGAAATTAAAGTTTTGTTGCTTCAAAAGCAAGGAATTCTAAAATGGAGGTCAAAATAAATTTCACTTTTTTAATCAGGGGTTCTTTTTTATTTTAGTTCTACTGAAAGGAAAGCTTATTTATTTTCTTTTAATACCTTTAGGATAAAAAATCAACATTTTATTATTTATTCGTAAAAACAAGCATGCAGTAGGTTTTGAGCGGATACTATATACTTATAAAATTTTTAACACTTTTAATATATACATTTTAAAATTTTCTTTTCACTACAGTCACTGCAGTCGTAGGGTTCTTTATGATCTTTTTTATAAAATAAGTATTAATAATTACAAGGAATAATAGTTTCAAATTCAGATATTGATAATATCAGGACAATTTCATCATAAAATTTTTAGGAAATGCAAAATCGCATATTGAAAGCTTTAATATTCAGTTTTATGGTTTCAATTTTAGTCATCAGTTTCAACTTTGATAATTTCAGATTTAAATAGACTCGAAAAAATATATTTCGAATTAACAGGCTTAAAATTTTGCAATTCCTAAAATTGGAATTTTCAAAGATTCCATTTTTCGGTCGAAATATGCAGATACGAAAAAAGATGAATTGTCAAAATTGTTCAGCAAAAAAAAAGCTACAAAGTTATCAGTCACTTTTCAATAAGACGCGTAGGTTTTGTTTTAATCGTGAAAAATCACATTAAAAACAAACAAATTAAATTTTTCAACAAAAAGGCACAAAGTACAATGAAATGCTTAATAAAAAAATGGTTTCTAAATTAGATCTGAAAATTTGCTTTCAACTTTTTTTCCTCATGAGACACGTGATGAGAATGTGTTGTTCTTTTTTCTTAAAACCGTTCAGAATTCTTTAAAAGCATTTATTTGGAAATATTAAAAATTGTACAATATGTTTAAAATTTCAAATCTTCTTTGAATTGTAAATTACTTTTTTATTCTTTTCAAAGTTTTAAATCATCTCTTGAACTTACCCGAATTTTTTTTTACATAATTCTGAGATCTCGAAAAATTGAAAATTCTTGCTTATAATCTTTTAAATTTTTTTACAGTTTAGGAAATCATTTAAAATTTTTTTAAATCTTTCTCAATGTTTTCCTTTAAAACTGATTTTTTAAAAATCAAAAACCATTTAAAACTTTTCCAGGAACCTTATAATTTTTTATTTTTTCAAAACGTTTTAAAATTCTTGAAAAGATTGTTTTTAAAATCTTGAAAAATCTTCATTTTGTTTAAAATATTTGGAAATATTTTTAAGATATAAATTGTTTTTCAATCTTTTCGAAACTTCTGAAACTTCTAAATATCTTTTCGAATAATTCAATTTTCTCAACAATTTTTAAAATCCTGCAAATTAAAAAAAATTGGCTTAAAACCTTTCAGATAATTTTTTGAGATGCAGCGTGCAGAATTTGATTTTTTTTTAGAAAAATGAGAATAATTTTTAAAGATCTTCACATTTTTAGAGACAATTGCAAACATAATTCAAAATTTGACAAGATTTAAATAAAAATTGAGATTTTTGAATATTTTAATGTCAAATTTTGAAGCTTTTTAGGATTCTAAAAGAACTTGCAATATTTGTAATAAACAAATTTTCTTAAGATTCCTGGGAAAATTTTTAATGATTTTTTTGTTTGAAAAATTAATTTTCAAGGAAAAGCTGAAAAGATTTCAAAACATTCCAAAATATTTCAAAAAATTGGACGACTGAAAATCCCAAAAAATGAAATTCTCGAATCTGTAAAATTAACGAAAAAAAATGTGAGAAATAATTTTAGTTATAACTTATAACAGTTAAAAATTTAACGATTTGAAAATAAAAATTTTAAAATTGTGTTTTCAAAATCGAAATAGATAACAATAGAACAATTTTAAATTGGTTCCTTAGTAATTCAATAATTTATTTAATCTTGAATTTTTATAATTTTAGATTTCTGCATTTTCATTGAAAACATCAAATTTTCAATTTTCTCCTTTTATAAACTACAATTTTGCAATTAAAATTGAAATTGATTAATTAATTGATTAATTAATAATCAATTATTAAAAGATTATTGAAAATTATCAGAATGTTTGGTAATAAAATTGTTTTCGGTTATAAATTAAGTTCGGTTTCGTTCAATTTTCAATGTTCCATGTTAGAAATTTTTTAAGTTTTAATTTTGTCTAGTTTAAATTACTTCATTTTGTACAACTTTTAGTATAATACAACTTTGAAGGTTTATACAATGAATTTTTTTATATATTTTAAACGATGAAAATGACAGTGAATTCATTTTTTGATCTTGGAAACGTTTTTATAATCAAATTTGATATTAAATTAAAATTTTTCATGTAATAAAAATAAAAAATTTTACAATTAAAATTGGAATTAAAAATTACTTAAATTTAAACATTTCGAATTTTGAACTATTCAATTTTGAACCTGTTGAAATTGTACTATTTTCTAAATTTTGAATCTAAAATCATTCAATTTCGAGATTCTTCAATTAAAAATAAAATTGTTCAAAGCTCAACGCTTCAAATTGGAAATGATACAATATTTACTATTCTAATAAGTTCGTCAAATTTTTAAAATTTTAGTATGAAATTTTTAATTTTGAGAGCTTCTGATTTGATAGTTTTATATTCTAAACATTTTCAATTCTAGGTTATTCAATTCTAAAAGTTTTTATTTTAAAATTCAACAAGTTGAATTCCTTTAAGGTTCATTCGGAATATTGTTGTTTTTCAAAATGTTACGTAATCTAGCATTGTTCGATTCTAATAGTTTTCAATTCAAAATGGACCAGTAAATGAAAAACAAAGGACGTGATCTCGCGCTCTGCGTGCGTGCATTTGTTGCTAATATATATTTATAATGATATATTATAATATTATCATAATAATATAATATATCATATTATAATATATCATATTATAATATAATCAAGGATTTAGAAAAAGGAGGACCGAAACGACATTCCTAGGTATTGATGTTTTAATACCTTTGAATGCCACCATTATTATTATGTTTCGTCACTTATATTTAGGTATTATCCTGTCTTTTGGTCCCAAATTTGTTCCCTGTTTTGAATATTAGAATTTGTAAATTATTTTATGTTCCCCTGAATTTAATTCAGAATTTCGCCCCTGTAACTTTCAAAATATATTGTAAACTGATTTAATCGTATTATCTAACCAAATAAACACTACCCGAATCGGGTAGTGTCACGCCTACCCTGAAAGGGAAATGGCTTAATGGTATATATCTAACCTAATTGTCTGGTCTTGGAAAACCAGGCAAAAGAAAGATTTTATTTTTAGAAAATTAATTAATTTCTCCATTTTGTTCCAATTTTGTAATTTCTTTGCTCGATGGTTTTCTAACTTTCAATTATATTTGTCAAAGAAAATGTAATTAAGTATTGCTTTAATGTTATAATAAAAATAATTCTTTTGAAATTTAAGAGTTAATAATGTTGGTGCTAATTTCATATTTAATTAATTCAATTTTCTCGATTCAAAGAACTAACCCATCTCCTATTTTCCAGAGAGGGGGCTGAGCTAGCAAAACAAATTAATTCCCGGTTCACTACTTTGAATAAAATTTTGATTTATAATTTTTGATTTGGTCTTAGAAAATTATTCTGAATTTCTTTTGTACTAAGTTTTTAAAATTATCCCAGCAGGGTCTGGCGCCCACAGATTTTGGTAAACAGTTGAATATAAAAATTAATTCTTTTCAAATTATTGCCGAAGAATGATTAGCTAATTTTTACTAAATTGACCGTTTATAATAATTTTTTATAATTCTGTGTGTGGAGAAATTTTGAAATATTCTTTTAAGTTTTTAGTGTTTGAGTTTTTCGAAGATAGTAAGTTCTTTTATAATAAAGCACGTAGTATATATGGTAAACCGTTACATTATTTTGATAAAGTTTTTAGTATATTTCAACTACAAAATTCTCTAGCGTGCTGAAACTGGAAGCAGGGCTTTAAAATATGGCACCATTTATGCGTCGTTGCTTGTACTAAAATTCGAAGCTCTCGAAATGCAAATTCCACGTGGCTCATTCTCATTAGTTTCGATTTGGATAATTAATTATTCCCCTGGCGCCGGTGGCTGCGTGTACATAATAATGCTAAAGCACGCGTTATTGCTTCCGTCGAATAATTTCTTAAACCATGATAAATGTAACACAATGGTAGTATCAAATCAGAATAAAACTTAATGTTATAACTTTGTAAGACCGCATTTGCCTACATTCAAAAAAAAAAGAAAACTCTTAAAAAGTTTTGAAAATAAGATTTTTTATGTGACTCTGGTGCATTTACGCGTTTTTATGCAACAGCGGACAGTATCGTAATGTTGTACATTACGATACAGCGGAAGATCACTCTTCATATTACACTCTGCTGTATTGTAAAGTACAACATTACGATACTGTACAGAAAAAAAGAAAAAAAAAGATTCTAAACACCCATGTGAGAAAGAAATCTCCATGAACGACTAAATGCGAAAAAAAATCGCAACCAGAAATTATTATCTGGAACATAAATGATTTTGAACACTAAACGTGGAAATAACTCAGTTAATTTACAAGGTATATGAACTCAACTTTGTCGATTTTTGAAACCCACGAATGTACGAAGATTCTGTGAGTTTGGAAAATATTAATTAAAAATTGAAGAAATGCGCTATAATCGATTTTTAAAAAAGGCTTAACAGAGAGTCGTCTGCAGGCTATAATTTTTTTTTTTTTTTTTTTTTTTTTTTTTTTTTTGTTCCAAAAAACCTTCAGAATGTGATTTTTGAAGTGCAAACTAAGGTAGCAAGCTAACTAAAAAAACTAACTGAGCTTACACGCTTTTACGAAATAAACTCAGTTTTTTAATTTTTTGACGATTTCTAACATTTCAACATTGAAAATTTCATTGCAATGTCGTCTGGAAAAATTATTACTGTATGCAGATTTTTTATTATTGCTAACAAAATTAATGAAATCCCCCAAAAAACGCTACTTGTGAAAAAACTCTGCCAAGTCAAAAATTACAATAAATATTTTATTTATCTACTTCGGGTGTAATTAAAGTTGTGAAATTAAACAATGAAATTAAGTAAGAACAGTAAAAAATTTATTAAAAAAAGTTTTTTTCAACGAAAAGAAATGTTTATCAATTAGTTTAATCAATTCTCCTAATTGCACCAAACCTTTTGGAATCAACATAAAATCGCAAAAAAATAACTTCTGTCCATATATATTTTTCATATTTGATCAAATGAATTTAGCAGATTCGGAAAATGGAAACTGTATCATTTTTAGTAATCAGACAGACCTACAGCCTACACGATTCAACTGATTGCTACACAAATTTGAAAATAAGCCTGTTGGATGAAATTATTCATCGAGGTTTCAGGAATTTTTCATTCACTGATTATTTTCCGAAATTTAGTACTTCTTATGAAAAAACTTTATTTTTTGTAATCCGGTACTCCTACAGTCTATGCTGTATATCCAAAAGATTCGCAGAAAAATCTCAAGACAAATTTGGTTGAAAACTACTAATTTTATATTTTTAGTTGGTTATTCATCTCGTTTGGTTAAACATTCTACAATTTATTGAAAATTTAATTCTTTTTCGAAAATTGCAACTATTTTGTTGAAAAGTTATCTGTTTTTGCGAAAAATTCAACTACTTGGTTAAGTGGACCTACTTTGCTAAAATTTAATCTTTTTGGGTCAATATTCATGTCTTTGGTTGGAAATTTAACTATTCCACTGTTAAAAAATCAATCTCCTAAGTTAAAAAAAAACGTATGGGTTGAATGTTGAACTCTTTTGTATAAAATTCATTTTGCTGTTGTTGAAAATTCATTCTTATCCCTGAAAATACAATATTTTGCTGAAATATCAACTATTATATTTTTTGTCGAGAATTCATATTCTTTGATCAAAAAAAAATCAACTACATGATTTAGAGTTACACAAATGTTGTAAACATTGATCTTCTTGGTGAAAAATTCATCTTCTTGGTTATAAATTTAACTATGTGGTTGTAGATTTATCTTTTTGGATGATTATTCAACTATTTGTTTCTCAATTGGTTGAAAATTTGCTTTTTTTTCAATTGAAAATCTGGCGATTTCGTTTCTGGTTCCAACAATATGGTAGAAAATGGTAGAAAAACCATCTTTCTTAGCTAAAGATGAACTTTTTTGTTAAAAATTCAACTGTTTTCGAAAACATTTGTTTTTTTGAGATGAAAATTCACCTCTTCTGGTAAAAAAAAATTTGACAAAAATTCAACCATATATGTATTCTGTTGAAAATGCAATATATTTCAACTCGAAATCTTATGAATTTTTGAAGTATTTCATATTGAGTGCAATATTGTATTTGCATTATATTTATTTAAAAGAATTCTTTCCCTGATTCTCATGAAAAATCACCCTATTTCATCTGTTCTGAGAGAATTTTGTATTACATTATTCTCCGGTCGTTGGGGGGGATAAGAAAAAACCTATTCCCGGACTTTACATAGAAGATTAAAGTTGAAAACCAAAAAATAGATATAAGCAAGTATGAAAAGCAGAGTTTTCTCAACTGGAATTTTTTTTAAAGAGCAAAAAGTACTTTCATGAATTATTTTACTCTATCCAAATAATTTACAGCATTTTCATTACTATTCTGTGACCAAAATATTAATTATCATAATTTTTCACAAGTTTATATACATACGACACGAAATATTGACTATAAGCTTCATCAAGTGAACAAAAGATGTCTGCAGCCTTTTTTACGAAATTGACTATAAGCTTTATCAATTGGCCGCTAGAAGTATAGCGTGTCCCTGCGATAGGAAAACGATTTTAACATCTTGGATGTTTCAGTCTAACATTTTGGAAGTTTTAGTTACACATAAAGATATTTTCATGCTTAACATCTTGAAATTATAGCAGATGCAATGCGTAGCAGAAGAGCCTCGGTGCCTCAGGCGATCGCACGGCAAGCTTCCGAGCAGGAGGCCTAGGGTTCGATCCCGGCGCCGGTACCAATGGCAATTTTTCTATGTACTTCTACCGGGGTTTTGGTGGTTCGGAGCCCACCTCGAACTGTAGGTCCCCTCAAAAGAGGTTGGTCACCTCCTAAGGTAGAGGCTTCATGTCAAGGGGACAATCCTTGTGGGTCACTAGTCGATTCCGAGAAGACATGGATAAGTGTTAGCGATCTCATATACATAACACATCAGCCAGTGCGTTGATTCTGTGCATCTAACTGATGGCCTTAGAGGGTCCGCTCTGTCCACCCTAACCTATCCGTCTGGCCCTACGGCCAAGCCAGGGGAGGCTCCGTGACGGCAGAGTGGGTGAGGCTCACTTTGCTGTGCAAAGAGGTCTGCATCATTTACGAGTGACCCCAACTTTGGCATGTAGACGTACTGCGCTTGCGCTAGAACACGTAAGAGGAACACGACGCGACAACCCGTTACCATGGCAACAATAATTCGCGTCGTGTTCCCCCTATGCATAGCTAGCGCAAGCGCAGTTCAGCTACATGCCAAAGTAGGGGTCACTGTCATTCACTGTGCGATGGGGTACGCCTGGCACCTAAGAGGGATTCCTCCAGAATGTTGGAAACAACGAAATGCACCGAGATCTAAATAATCGGTGAAGGTGATCGGATTCGGTGTATTGCCTTTAGAATAAAAACGGGTCCGGCACAATAGGCTCAATAGCTGAATTACTAGGGTAGATCTAACGGGTTCTCCGCCCACATTACAAACTAACTAAGAATTAGCAGTATTACATTCCATCCAAAGACTTGTATTTCTTACCACCTTTTTTCTCGTATTAAAAATGATCTCACCGAACTAAAACGTTTTATCTAAATCGTGTGGAATTTATTTACGCTAGTCAAGGCATTACTGTGAACGTCTCCAAGTGCAAACAAGCGGAAGAGAACCTGTGCTCGACAATCCGCGCACCAAATACGTTTTTCCTGCCTTAACTCGGGATTAAGGGACAACGTTTCGTGAAAATTGTACCGAACGCCTTTACGGCCAGACTGAATTGGTACCAACCCTTCTACGTATATACTTGCTGATCCCACGTGAACCAAGCAGGGCTAATCTGTGCTCGTTTTAAGGCGTTAAACGATTAACCATACACGGATAACACGATAACCACTAAATTAAATCTAGCTGTTCGCTCGCATGGATTACCGCAGCAGCGTATGAGTGGAAAGCATGAAAAAAAGGAAATAAAATTGCAGGCTTTAGAAAGAAGAGGTGTGAGAGCAGCGGGTAAGTGCGGATATGAAAGGGTGTACTCGAAATTAGTTTTTCTTAATTGGAGGAAGCTCGACCAATATTCGATCCCTGTAATTGGAATCGTAAACGGCTGTCTCTGCAAACTCGCTCTTTGCGGATTTTTTCACAGCTGTGCAAATACGGCAAATCTATCACGGGTGTGAAAAATCTTTGCAAGTGCACTTCGATTAATCTGCGGTATGATTTTACATCTACTTGCAAATCGGGTCCAGAATCGGAATATATTCGTATATTTATTAGAGAGTACATAAAAAAATTATAAAGCCACGGACAGAATGGTAGGTTCATGTTAATTAAAATACGAGGAAGTCCTTAGCCGACTTTACTTCGTACCCTAGCCAACTATACCCTTTACCCTAGCCGACTTCACCTTGCACTCTGCATGACTTAAGCCCATACTCTAGCCAACTTTACCCCGTTCCCTGAATAGCATTACCTCATACCTTAGCCAAACTTACCCCTTACCTTAGCCGACTGTACCCCGTACCCTAACCGATCTTATCACGTGGCCTAGCCAATTTTACCCCTTACCTCAACACTAGAAGTACCGGAGTTCGCCGTACTTCTTGAAGTACCACGTGGGTCATTTTTGACCCACAGTAGGAAACCACCGTTTTACTGGTATTTGGGTGGTGTTTTGGGTGTAGCCATCTTTACAGTACGTTTAAGAAGACTCTAAATTGTAACCAAAGGATGATTCAGTCTCTAAAATTAATAGTACACTGTCAATAATAAATTTTTAGAAATAAACGTTTTATTACTATTTTTAAGTTTACAGAAGAAATTTCTCAGTCTGTCATTAAACATCATTAAAACAAAGTAAGACGGTTTTTCGTTGTAAAAATATTAGAACAGATTCAAAACATACTGTTTACATGAGTACTAATAGTATTTTTTCTTTTACAGACAAATAAGGTAAGTACATAGTATCTCTAAAAAATTCTATAATGCAGCATGTGGCTAAAATGCTTTGCGTGTTTTCTTGCTTATTGATATCAAGGAAAAAAAACATATGAAAACAAACAAATTCACTCTAGAATTATAAATATTTGAGAATATTTAGGAGCGAAGGAGTTGACAGAATTGTCTAAGCTGGGTTCCCTACGCCAGTCCGTAGAGAACCGGAAGCCCCGATGATATAAAACATTGCCCGATCTCCGAATTTCTCATATTTCCAGTTGTGTTTGTCCTAACCTAACATTAAACTGTCGTAATATAATCCAACATCTCGTGAATAACGTCGAGGCAGGCTCAGGAACAATTTAGAGTTTCAAAACCGGTGTTATTGATATCAAATTGCGGTAAACTGTGTATGGGTCAAAAATGACCCACGTGGTACTTCAGGTATAACAATTAAATTTTTCATACTTCTAGGTGGGCTAGAAAGACGAAATTTTGGTAAGTTATATAACACCATAAATTATTAAAATTCACGGGAGCGTTTGGTCCTCCGATGATTATAGACGGGGGTACGGCCCTCGACAAACCCTCGTGGATAAAAAATGACCCACGTGGTACTTCAGGTATAGCAAT
>CAKNYM010052302.1:345168-397453 GCA_932195095.1 Andricus curvator
GCCCTCGAGAACCCCTCGTGGATAAAAAATGACCCACGTGGTACTTCTAGTGTTAACCGACTATACCCCGTAACCTATCTGGCTTTACCCTGCATAAATAGCTTTAGCTCATATCCTAGCCGACTTTACCCCTTGTCTTAGCCGAATTTACTTCTACCCTAGATAACTTCACCCCTTGCCCTTGGGGTTGGAAGGGGTAGTAGGGGGAGTGACAGGACGAGAAGATATTTGAAAGACTCAATTCACGTCATAATAGGCTACGAAACCTTTTTTTGGCAGGCGCATGGTGCCTACTTTCACTATTTTTTCTTGGGCTGCTGTTTGTTCTGAAAGATGTTTTATGTTTTGATGTTGAATAAGATTGTATCAATGAAGATTTTTTTCATATAGTGTTTTTTAAGTATTCTTCAATTAATATTTTTAAGGATTCTTCTATATATATTATTATTAGTACCGGATTAAATCAGTGTTAATATTTAATGTAATTATCATAAATTTACGAAAGAATAATAAAAACCCAAAAAATAGGGGGTAAAAATCTATCTATCCGGTTGAAGATTTATGATTTTATATAAAAATTCCTGTCTTTTTCTGACAGTTGAACTAATTTGTTTAAAATTTGTTTTTTGTTAACTAAAAATGTATTTATTTGGTTAAGAATTCAACTTTTTTGTTCAAAATTAACATTTTTGTTGAACATGCATATATTCGGTTTGAAAATTAAGCTTTTTTAAAGAAAATTTATTTCTTTTAAATTGATAATTATTTTTTTACAATTAAATTCAACTTTCCCATTATTGGTTAAGAATTTACCTTCTTTGGGTAAAAGTTTAACTACTTAATTTAAAGTTTGCGTAATTTTTTGAAGTTGGTAAAGAATAAATTATTTCGGTTGGAAATTTCTGTAGTTTCTTGAAAATTTGTCTTGATAGCCAAAAAAATACATTTTTCCAGTTTACTATTCAACTCCTTCGTCGAAAATTAAACTATTTTCTAAGAAATTCATGTTCTTGTATTTTAGTTGAAGATTAATAATTTCATTTGAAAATTCATCTCTTTTTGAATGAAAATTAAACATTTTGAAAGAAATTTTTTTTTGATAAAAGTTTAATTATTTAATTATTTTTTTGAAAACTGCTCTTATTTACTTTTATCTTTAACTTTTGGTTGAAGATTTATCTTTTTTCTTAACCGCTCGTATTTTTGGCTTGAAATTAAGAAAAAATTTTGGATGAATTTTTTTTCGTTATTGACTGAAAATTCTTTTTCGATTGAAAATTCAACTGTGGCGGGAAATCCATCTTTTTTTCTTCGAAATTCATCTCTTATGGTAGAAATGTTATCATTATTGTTTGAGAATAGTGGTTAAAAATGAAAATCTTTGTTAAATATTTAACTATTTTGTAAAATATTCATCTCTTTTGTTAAGTTAATTTTTTTTGTAATAAAAATCTTTTCTTGGTTAAAGTATCAACTAATAAATTGTTTGTTGAGAATTCATCTTCTTGATTGAAGTTGAACTACTTTGTTAATTCATAAGAAAGTGTAAGATTCTACCAAGTCCCTGGTCGCCGCTAATCGTCTTACGTAATTTTTTGATGACTCCTGCATTAATGTATGAAAAAAATGTAATTGGAAAAATTACGTTAGATAGGGGGGTGGTGGGTCTAAATTTGACGGACCCTAAAAAAGGGGAGTGCGTGGTTTAAAATTTCAGAAAAAAGTTACTAACTGTGATTATACTCTTTGGGAAAGATTATATATCAGAAGTATGAACGGTATAATTTATTACCATGTCCCTGCTTTTCTAATGGACATTGCAGTTATGCTCGTTATTGCACGTGTACTTGACTCATAATACCCATGAGAATCATCTAGTTACTGTCAACCAAATTGGCCAACGAGACGCATTTCAATGAGGTGGAATGCCTAGCACACAATGCCGAAAGTTATTTTGGACAATTTACAACTAGAGCTGCTTACCATAAGCTAAAATTAAATTTCTTTTAATTTATGGCAGGAATTTTTCAACCACTAACTCAGCTTTCCATCGTGTTACCATTTAATTCAAAATAGAATTATTTTCAGTTTATTTTCTTTCATTTTTCAATGAAGATAGACATTTCCTTTTTTAATATCTTGTGAAAAATTATGATTGAAAGGTCGAGCAAAAACAATCGAATAATTAAAAAGAAGCAGAAAAGTTTACCCTTTAATTTAAAAAAAAATTCTTTTTCTTCGCGTAATTTTCAAATTAGAATACACAATTTTTTTATTTAATATTATCTATTAAATAACATAATAGCAAAGATAGTATGGACAATATTTTCAATCATTATCAAAAATTGATATCTTAACTACAGTTGGAGTTTGGTTCAAAAATATAAATTTCCGATGAAAAAAACTAACATAATCTAAAGTTGTTTTTAATTTTAAGTTGAATTTTTAAAGTCAAATGATTATTGTTTAAAATAATATTATCAGTGAAAACTGCTAACGACGATTTTTTTCCAATGCTTATTTCGGGTGGAAACACAAACAAAACCTAAAATTTTTTGAAATTATAAATCTACATAGCAACTATCTCATTTTTTAATAAAATTCTAATAAGAACAACTAATTTTCAGCGAAAAGCACAAACATAAAAAATGTCTGTATAATACTAAAGATATTATACATATACAAAATAATTATATTTTCAATCAATAAAGGTGAATCCTGAACGAAAAATTCAATGGTTGATATTATGACTAAAGACTGTTTTATTTTAAATCATAAAAAGTTCGCTCGCCTCGCTCTCTAAAATTAAAGGTCAAACTATCGACAACTGAAATTTAGTGATTGTGAATTCTCTTTTGTTGAAGCTCTTTTGGCTTTAACGAACACATTCTCATCACGTGTCTCGGGAGAGAAAAAAATTTTAAAGAAAATTTTCAGATCTAATTCACAAACCATTTTGTTAATAAACATTTGATTTTACCTTGTGTTGTTTGTCCAAAAATTGTACAATATGTATCAAATTTCAAATATTTTTGAGTTTTAAATTACTTTTTTAATCTTTTTAAAGTTTTAAATCATCTCTTGAACTTACTCGAATTTTTTCGTAATTTTGTGATCTCGCAAAATTGAAAATTCTTGCTTATAATCTTTTACATTTTTTTTACAGTTTAGGAAATAATTTTACATGTTTTAAAATCTTTTCTAATATTCTCCTTTAAAATTAATTTTTTCAATTCAAAAACCATATGAAATTTTTCCCGGAATCTTATAATTTTTTTTATTCTTCCAAAACCTTTTCAAATTTTTTAAAATCTTGAAAAATCTTCATTTTGTTTAAAATATTTTCAAATTTTTTTAAGATATAAATTGTTTTTGAATCTTCTCCAAACTTCTGAAACTTCTAAATGTCTTTTGGAATAATTCAGTTTTCTCAACAATTTTTAAAATCATACAAATAAAAAAAAATTGGCCTAAAATCTTTCAGATAATTTTTTGAGATGCAGCATGCAGAATTTGATTTTTTTTTTAGAAAAATGAGAATAATTTTAAAAGATCTTCACATGTGTAGAAACAATTGCAAACAGAATTCAAAATTTGACAAGATTTCAAACAAAATGGAGATTTTTGAATATTTTAACGTCAAATTTTGAAGCTTCTTAGGATTCTAAAAGGACTTGCAATATATGTAATAAACAAATTTTCTTAAGATTCCCGGGAAAATTTTTAATGATTTTTTGTTTGAAAAATTAATTTTCAAGTAAAAGCTAAAAAGATTTCAAAATATTTCAAATATTTCTAAAATTTGGACGACTGAAAATCTCAAAAAATTAAATTCTCGACACTGTAAAATTAACGAAAAAAAATGTTTGAAATAAAAAATGCATGAAATTGCCGAAAATTTCTAATTCCCAAATTGGAAAATTCCGGAAAAATGAAAATTTCTTACAGTTTTTAAGATTGCCTAATTCGATATTTCACAAATCTGAATTATTGAAAAATGGCCCAAATAAGAAATCAATAACCTTATTTTAATAATTATTTTATTACTGAACATTTTTTGAATAGTTTAGATTTGGGAATATCATAATTAGGGAATTTCGCTGGGCTGGTAATTTTACAATGTCGGATATTTTATGTCACAAAAAAATGTGAAACATTTTATGACCATTTTTGAAAGTTTTAAATAAAATTACAAATTTTAGGAATAATTTGAGTCAGCTTGAGAGATATCTAGGAATTTTGGAATTTTTTAAGAGATTACAAATATTCTAAAACTTTGAAAACTTTCCAAAAGTTGAAAAAATATTTTTTAATACCTTGCAAACTTTTGAGTGTCTTAAATATCATTTAAACTGACTTGAATTTTTCCTTAAATTCGGTAAAAACTTAATTTAAAATTATTTTTGCCCTTGAATAAAAAAACTACACGCGCCCTTAGCGCCCTATTGATTATTCAAGTTTTATTAGATGGAAAATAAATGATCCATTAACCAAACCCAAAAAATGTTATATGTTTATTGATATTTAAAAAAATTCTCACTTGATAAAAAATTATTTTTTCTTAAATATGCTCATTTCTTATAAAAAACGGTACATTTGTAAAAATGTCAATAATTTTTGTAGACATAGAAAACGTTGTATGGTGCGAAAATCGTTACGATTGAAAAATACCCAAAAATAAAATTCCCGACTCTGTGAAATTCCCGATTTGGAAAATTCTCGAATTGGAGAATTCACGAATTAGAAAATTCCCAAATAATAAAATTTCCGAAAAATGAAATTCCCGAAAAATATAATTTAACAATTATAAAATTCGCAAATAATAAAACTCCCCAATGAAGAAATTTCTGAAGGATAAAATTCCCGAACAGTTTATAATATTGCCGAATTAAAAAATTTCCGAATAATAAAATTCCTGACAGAAAATTTCCGAATTATAAAATATCCAAAGTACAAAATTCGCAAATTATAAAATTCCCGAACTTAAACAATTAAGAAATTTCTTTTATAAATATTTTTTATTTATTAAAAATACAATCATCAAATTTGTTTATAACAAAATTATTTTTGGTCTTTAAAGTTTCTGTAATTATTGTAAAAATTTAAAATAACAATAATTAGAAAAATATATTCAAGGAGGACAATTATTTAAATTATTGTTATTTTAAATTCAATCAATAATTTTGGAAACTTTAATCATATTTATGAAAATTTTTATTGTTTAAATTCGGAATCTTTCAAATTCGGTAATATTATAAACTGTTCAGTAATTTTATTATTAGGGAATTTTATTATTCGGAAATCCTAGGAATATTATATTTATATAACCTTAAAAACAAACTGATAATACTGTCATGAAACCTAATTTAAAATTATTTTTCCCTCGAATAAAAAAACTACACGCGCGCGTAGCGAGATATTGATGATTAAAATTTTATTAGATTTAAAATAAATGTTCCATTAACCAAATCCAAAAAATTTTATATTTTTCTTATTATTTGAAAAAATTCTCACTTGATAAAACATGATTTTTTCTCAAATATGCTCATTTCTTATAAAAAACGGTACATTTACAAAAATGTCAATAATTTTTGTAGACAGAAAAAACGTTGTAGGGTCCAAAAATCGTTACAATTGAAAAATCCCGAAAAATAAAATTCCCGACTCTGTGAAATTCCCGAATTGGACAATTCACGAATTGGAAAATTCTCAAATAATGAAATTCCCCGATAATAAATATCCGAAAAATAAAATTCCCCAAAAATATAATTTAACAATTATAAAATTCGCAAATAATGAAACTCCCCAATGGGAAAATTCCTGAAGGATAAAATTCCCGAACAGTTTATAATATTGCCGAATTATAAAATATCCCAAGTAGAAAATTCCCAAATCATAAAATTCCTAAATATAAACAATTAAGAAATTTCTATTATAAATATTATTTATTTACTAAAAATACAATCATCAAATTTGTTTATAAGGAAATTATTTTTAGCCTCTAAAGTTTCTGTAATTATTGTTTAAATTTAAAATAAGAATAATTAGAAAAATGTATTCGAGAGGGACAATTTTTTTAATTATTGTTATTTTAAATTCAATCAATAATTTTGGAAACTTTAAGCATTAAAAATATTTTTTTTTAAATAAAAATATTTTATTATTGTATTTTTGAAAAATAAATCATATTTATGAAAATTTTAATTGTTTAAATTCGGAATCTTTCAAATTCGGTAATATTATAAATTTTCGGGAATTTTACCACTCGAAAATTTTGAAATTCGGTAATATTATAAACTGTTCAGTAATTTTATTATTCGGAAATTTTATTATTCGGAAATATCATTATTCGGAAATCCTAGGAATATTATATTTATATAACCTTGAAAACAAACTGATAACTCTGTCATAAAACCTAATTTAAAATTATTTTTCCCCTCGAATAAAAAAACTACATGCGCGCGTATCGAGATATTGATAATTCAAATTTTATCAGATTTAAAATAAATTTTGCATTAACCAAATCCAAAAAATGTTATATTTTTATTGATATTTAAACAAATTCTCACTTGATAAAAAATTATTGTTTCTCCAATATTTTCATTTCTTATCAAAAACGGTATATTTAAAAAATGTCAATAATTTTTCTAGACATAAAGAACGTTGTAGGGTCCAAAAATTGATACGACTAAAAGATATCCACAAAATAAAATTCCCGACTCTGTGAAATTCCCGATTTGAAAAATTTTTGAATTGGAAAATTCCCAAATAATAAAATTCCCAGATAATAAAATTTGCAAAAAATAAAATTGCTGAAAAATATAATTTAACAATGATAAAATTCGGAAAAAATGAAACTCCCCAATGGGAAAATTCCTGAAGGATAAAATTCCCGAAGAGTTTTTAATATTGCCGAATTATAAAATATCCCAATTAGAAAATTCCTGAAGGTAAACAATGAAGAAATTTCAGTTATAAATATGATTTATTTATTAAAAATACAATCATCAAATTTGTTGATAAAAAAATTATTTTCAGTGATTAAAGTTTCTGCAATTATTGTTTAAATAAATAAAAATAATTAAAAAAATATATTTAAGATGAAAAATTTTTCTAATTATTGTTATCTTAAATCCAATCAATAATTTCAGAAACATTAAACATATTTTTTTCAGATAAAAATATTTTATTATTGTATTTTTGAAAAATAAATCATATTTATGAAAAATTTAATTGTTTAAATTCGGAATCTTTCAAATTCGGTAATATTATAAACTGTCGGGAATTTTCCTACTCGAAAATTTTGAAATTCGGTAATATTATAAACTGTTCAGTCATTTTATTATTCGGAAATTTTCCAATTTCGGAATTTCATTATTCGGGAATATCATTATTCGGAAATATTATTATTTCAGAAATTTTTAATCCGAAAATTTCACAGTGTCGGAAATTTTATTTTTCGTGACTTTTCAGTCGTCCTGAAAAATCATCCATAAACGCATTACGTAATATATGGACGATCCCTAACGAGTAGGTTTTCCCATTTGTCATGAAATTCAAAACCGAATCTCTCTTGCTTTTCATTGGAACAGAATTTGAGGGAAACTACGTCGAGATTGATTAACAACAAAGATATAAAAGTGACTTATTCAGACGGTGGCTGTACAGCACAATTTCGTAATGCACATTTCAGGTAACGTCCATCCGAGGAAATTTTAGATTGGCTACTCGGGGAAGCTGGAGAGAGCGAATGAAATTGCTACAAAAATTTCTCGACGTTAAATTTGGCAGTGGTCCAATTTCCGTTCGAGGCAACCAATGTGAATTTGAATATTTTCCAGGTTCTTAGAGGCGTTCAAGTGCAGGAAATACACGTCATTCTTCCTGACATTTGTATTAGGATTTGCTCGAAAGAAGACTCTCTAAACTAATATTTTTCGGGTGATTTATTTTTTAGATTTTCTTTTAAAACTGAAAATGCTGTAGTCTTGTCGAATGCGTTATTAAATATCAATTTTAAATTTAAATTTTACAACAAAAAATATCATTATAACTCTCAGTTATTGTTTTAAGTTAAATGTGATTTATTGTTGAAGTGAAATCAGATTAACATGTGTTAACATTTTATTTCTTCAAAAAGCCTATAAATCGTGATGATATGTTCTTGTTTACAAAAATTAAAATTTTTATTTCTCGAAGTTTGGTTAACTAATTGATTTATATATAAAATACGCCGTTTTCGAAAGAATTCTCAAGAAATAATAATTTAAAACAAAAATGTACGATTTATCTTCTTAAAGTTCTTTTTGAGATTGATTTATTTAAAGACATATTACTACATGAACAAATATTTAGTTGTAACAAACATAATTCGCAATAATTCTTGGTTTTGTGCGAGATTAAAATTTGTTTGGCCCTTACCTGCTGAGTTTTTTGTTCCTTAATCCGGGAAATATGACAGTTCTTGGTTTTTTGACATGTTATAATTTCTTATATTTTCCCAATTTTTACAATTAGTGAAAATCTGATTGGCTTTTAATAACTCAAAGTTATTTAATATCTTAAATTTAAAAATTAAATTTCGAATAATCCCTTTAAAAAATCATAGAAAACGTTATGCTAATTGAGAAACATTTTTGTTTTTGAATACTCTCGCACAGTTTAATTAAAACTTATAAATTATCTAATACATTATGGAAAATATTATAGGTACATTTTTCAACTTAGGCAAATATAAAAAGGTTCATAAAGGTTAATAATTTTTTAAAAATTTTAGGTTACGTTAGCGTTTTACACCAAAAATTGGCATTCTAAGACAATTATCATTAAATTTTGCACTAGATTTCAAATTTTTGAACATGTTGAGGTTATATTCGAATTTTTTACAGGAAACTAATTGTTTTAAATAATAAGAAATAGAAAAAATGAAAAAATGAGATTTCAGAGAAGATTCATTACTCTTTCACAATTTTAGGTTATGTTGGCGTTTTACACTGGAAGTTTTTATTTTAAGTAAAAAATCCTTAGATTTCAGAGAAAATTCAAAATTCTTGTACAATTGTACATTTTAACCTAGAGTTTACGGCGGAAATATCGATATAGATTTCAAAGAAGTTTGATCATTTTTGTAAAATGTAAGGTTATGTGAACGTATTTGCAGGAAATCAGTTATTTGGAACAAAAGTAATAAAATTTCAAAGAAGATTCACAATTCGGAAAATTTCTTTGCTATGGTATCTAAGGCTTTTCACCAAAAATGAGTGTTTTTAATTTTTAGAAAATCAGGAATTTTTCAGATTGTCATTATTTTTCAGATTATAATTAAAAATCATTAAATTCATATTTTTTCAACTTTTGGTTTAATTGGCGTTTCATATCGGAACTCGGTACTTAAAAAAAATCATTAAATTTGGAAGAAGATAAAAAAGTTTTAAGCAATTTCAAGTTATTTTAACATTTTTCACAAGAAAATGGTTATTTGTAACAAAACACATTAGGATTAAAAGAAGAATTACAGTCTAAACAGTTTTTTGTTATTTAATGTGTAAACGTTTTCCGTCTAAAATCGCTATGGTGAAAACAATTATTATGTTTAAGAAAATATTAAATAATAAATATATTATTATATTAAGTACGTTACATTTTTGTTTTGAGAGGTTCTAATAAGATATATTTGATATTATTGATGAAAGTTTTTGGTAGTCAAGAGTGAAATTTTTTGTAATGGAGAATAATTTTGAATGTCATTTATTTCTAATTTAACTTGCCGCATGGCTTTTAACCATCTTTTTAAAAATGTAAAATAAATTTTATATATTTGCCCTTGGCCTTAACTCCTACGAGACCAATTAACACTTTTTTTTCAAGTTATGTCATTCAAAATTATGCTCCAATAAATTTTTTTTCAAATTTTACTTCTGACTACCAAAACTCTCTTCAACAATAACGAATGCTATAGCATCTGAAAAAAAAAAATATTTTCTACTAAAAATTTTCGTAATGACGATGAATTCTATAGACGACATTGCTTATAATTTGCATCAATTATCAAAAATATTATATATATATACCATTAAACGGCCATACCACGCTGAAAACCCCAGTTCTCGTCAGATCACTGAAGTTAAGCAGCGTTGGACGCGGTTAGTACTTGGATGGGTGACCATTCAAGAATACTGACAGGAGTGCTGTTGGCACATCGTGGGTGTGGTGAGCCCACACTTGTAGTTATTTATAACTACAAGAAAAACCTAGAAACACTACCCGAATCGGGTAGTGTCATGCCTACCCTGAAAGGGAAATGGTTTAATGGTATATATATGCTTTCCTTTTATATTAGTTTAGATAATAGATACTAAGAAATACAAAAATATTTTCTCAATGATAATTTCATATCCTGATTTAAAAATTGCGTGAGACAAAAAAACTTGAGTGCGTGTTTATTTCGATGGACGCAAATTTGCACAACTCATTTTATCGCATATTTCAGATTTTAAATTTTTTCAAAATGCAACATTCAAAACTTTGGTTTTTTCAATTCATTTTTATTTGTAATTTTCTCTGAGCCAAAGTTTGAAATGTTAAAATTGTAATTTATTCTAAAAATTTATAAATACTTCTAAAATTTTGTAAAAGTGTCCGTATTCTAGCAAAAACTTTTAATTTCTTGTAAAACTATTTTTTCAATTTTCCATTGTTTTTTTTAATAAATCTTTATTTTTAATAATCTTTATTTTAATGAACAGCAATGAACAATGACTTTGGACTACTAGACATTTCTCTTAAAGTTAGAACTCTTATGAAATTCAGCGCCAAATGAATTTAAGCTAAGATATTTCTGACTTTTAGAAAAAGATTTATCACGTAAAAAGTAAAAAAAAAAACGAAAAAAAAAAGAATTTGCTGAATTTTGTACTTCGACTTTAACTCGTACCATTACCTAGGAAAAATCTTGCACAATTTGGAAATTGAAAATACATAACGTTTGAAAACCTATATTAAAACTGGGCTAAGAAAATCTTCACAGGTTCCCGAGATATGACTAAAAATGTCCAAGCAAGTCTGCGTCGAGTTTCAGTCGGCACAGATATGCTTGGACGTTTATAGCCATACCTTGGCAACCCGTAAACATCTTCTTAATTTTACTAACTTGAATTGATAATAAGATTTCAAAGATTACCTTCTGTAAGTGTCACATTTTCACCACAACTTTCCTAAATCATAGAGCCAGTTGAAGTTGAGTTACAAAATCCGAGAAATTCTGGTTGATCACCGCTCTTGCAGGTGACAGCGGTGGTTGGTGACTGGAACCCGACGCAGATACGCTAGGACATTGTTAGTCATATCTCGGAAATCCGTGAAGATTTCAGAAGTTTTTTTGGCTTAAATTGAAGATTAGATTTTATATATTATCTTCTGTAAATTGAAGATTTTTGCCACAACTTTTGTAGGTCATTAGGCGAGTGGAATTTCTGAAACTTCCTAGCTATTTTTTCAATTCTTTTTCTCCTGTTTTGACCGAGTTATCGTGGTTTAAGTCATGAGTGATTTTTCGTACCGCTCGCGCTAACAATGTAGATACTGTCCCACGGCAGTTTCATAAAAAAAACAGGGGTTTCTATTAGAACCGATTTTCGGTTCCAAGGAAGCCGCAAGAAAAAGGAACCTCTCTTGCTGAGAAGGAACTCAAAATGATAAATTGTTTAAAAGGAGCCCAAAGCATGAAGTATGATAGAGACTTTTTTACAGAATATATTTTCTGCTTCGACTCACGTCGAAGATTTTATAACTTAATGATGCACCTTTTACTCCATAATACAGATTAAATAATATTTCACTGAGAAAAATTTAATAAAGAAACTAAAATTATAGAGTTTAGTCATTCTTTAAAGGACGATAGTGCACATCAGCCCTATCCAACTAAAAAAGAATGGCGGTTCCTTCGTGATTGTAGTTTGCATTTGCGGAATTTCCTCACCAGAGCGGCGCTGCATGCGGCACGCTTTAAAAATGCATTATACTAATAGACAAATATTTAAAAATTAAAAATAATTAAGTTTTTGAACAATATGAGGCGAAACAAATTTTCTAAAATGATTCTAGAACATAAAATACACCTTCTCCATTAATCAATTAATATAAAATAGAAAAAGAACACATGAAATTACGTAAAATGTATACAGTGGATATGCAGTAAGAATTTCTTGATACACTGAACAAAATATTTTTATGATATCCCCATAAAACTAAAAATGTCTAAAAAAAGGGGGAAAAAGCTTAAGCTTCTAAACCGAAATATTTTCTATTTTATTTTTTTCAGCTTCATACAAATGAACTAAAAAAAATTGTTAAGTCCTGTGTTCCCATAAAAACGCATATAAAGGAAGATTCATATATACTTTATCAAAAATTTGAAAATATAACAAAACATATTCATTATTAATTTAACATGTATTAATTTGAATTTCAGTTCCATGTATTAATTTGAAGTCTAGTTAAGTGTCGCAAAGCTTGACTGCTTTTTTCTTCAAGACGCTAATGTTTTTAATTTCAGCCATTTCCTGTGTTACAAATTGTCTCATCCTTATTTGTAAATAAAATTGAAGTATATATGATAATACCTCCACAGCTTCATTTGCATGTTCTTTGCATTGAAAATTAAATTTTGTTTTGGATGAAATTAAATCGTTTATAATTAGGTCAAAAGAATTGCTGGATCGGCAATACACATTGTAACCAGTAATATTCTATCTTATAATTTGAATTTGTTTATTGAATATGAATCTTAAAAACCACATCAAAATTAACAAACATTCCAATTGTAACAATATATGATATAAATTGTCTTATATAAAATTTAAGAAACGAAATATATCTATGCAACAATTCAACCTTTTTGAAGCTGAGCAATTCCATGTCAAATCATCTGAAGAATTTCAGCTATTGTTAGTCATTTTTATAAAAATTCTAGAATCCGTTCTCTTCGGTGGTGAAAGAAAAACCTCAAAATAATTTTTTTTAAATAAAAAAGCTTAGGAGATATTCAGAAATTAAAATTTTGGTCCATTTTTTCTTAAACTTTCATAACTTTGGTGATTTTAGTGATATTAAGGTCTATTTTTTTATAAATTATTCGTAATGGGATACAGTTTTAGAAAAATATTTTCTAAAGAGAAAAATTTCAAAAAACTCTTGGATTTTTCAAAAACTAATTTTTAAACTGAATTTCTAAAAAGAAACGCTTTTCATTTTCTCCATTTTTTATATATAGATAGCTTACAATGTCCTTTTAGCCAGGAAGGAATAGTCTATTCACTATTCCTTCGTGGTTTTGGCGTACGTTTTTAATTATTTCTCGAAAACTAAGGGAGATCCCATTTTGATATTTACAGGACTTGTAGAGGACATTGGAAGCCATCTACATAAAAAAATGAAGAAAATAGAAAGTGTTTTTTTTTCAGAAATTCAGATTCAAAGTTTTTGAAAAATCAAAGAAGTTTTTGAAATTTTTTTTTCCAAAAATATATTTCAAAGCTGCGTCCTATTACGAATAATTTACAAAAAGTAGACCTTAATATCGCTAAAATCACCAATGCTATGAAAAGTTAAGAAAAACAGGACCCAAATTTTCAATTTTGAATATCTTCCAAGTTTTTTGATTTTTTCAATAATTATTTTGTGATTTTTTTTTCAACACCTGAGGGAACAAATTTCAAAATTTCCATCAAAATTACTAACAATACTTGAAATTCTTCGGATGATTTGACATGGAATTGCTCAGCTGATTTTTCTATACATGATACACCAGAGACTCGCTATTTGAACGCGCGATCGAACGCGTTATATGAATTCCTAGAATTGCTGGTCCCCACAGTTTCTCAGGGGGCAGGGCGAGAGACGGTTGCGACTCCGCCTCTGAAGGGACGCATGCACTATACTACTCAGTCAAGTAGATTGCGCAATATTATGGAAACGGTTCAGGCGGCCCTGACTGTTTACGTTTCGCTGTACGCGTTATATGAACAAGGCCATTTTCAGGCAACCCCCGAGATTGTTCATCTATCGAGTCTCTGGTGTATTCATATATTTAAAATATTAAGGTTCGGAAAAGATGAAATAAAAACTTCAGATTACGAACTGCTCTATTAAAAACATAATTCTTTTTTTAATTTAGGTTTGATTGACCCACCTTCTGGTAAATTTCAGATAAGTTTAGCGCATGTTGAATCTTATGGTATAAATTTAACTGAAGGTTATCAAAACATGGATCAACCTGTCATTAAACAGTAAAAATGAAGCTCTCAAATATAACACGCCTTTGTACGACAAAATCCTACAGTGCAAAAGCTGAAAGATACTTCAAAATAAACAGAATTTCAGGAATTATGCTTTAACTGTAAATGAAATTTATTAATTTTTTTTTAACAATGCAGAATTTTAATTTCTATAAAGAATTTAAAGGATTCCATATAATACTTCTCCTTCATTTTTGTTAAAATTGAATATTTTATGAATTATGAATGAAACAAGTTTTCATTACATACTTCGTATTTCTTGAACTATTCCTTTTCAACTAAAACAAACGTGTAGGATTTTAGGAAATTTTTCAATGAAAAAAAAAGTTACCGAATATACAAATTTAGAAAAACACACGCTTCGTCTTTATTTCGTACATCGTTTTTTAAAATAAAATCTTTTCTCAAAATCGCTTTTTGCCATTTTTTTACGTTTTCTTTTCCCGAAGGAACCGAAAAAAAGTGAATTTTTTCATTTTCGTGTACAGGTTGTGAACTATAACCTGACTTACAGTTCGGCACAATACACGAGTGTCCATTGAATTTGCACTTTGACATTGGCATTATGGTCAATATCAAATATAGGAATCTCACCAAATCACTTAAACGCACCATATTTACTCATTATAATAAATTATTCATTAAATCTTTTCAGAAAATCACCGTTCAGCACAATGGGCACAATGCTTTTGAAGAGCGTGGCGTGTGCACCGCGCTCTGGTGAGAAAATTTTGCACATAGAAACTATAATCACTAAGGGAAGCACGTTACGCCCGCGCCGTTGCAGACACGGGGAGTAGGATAGGGCTGGTGCACATAAGATGTGACAGTTTTTGAGGTTATGTTGAACATCTGACGCTTCCAACTGCGCTTGTTCCGAAATGTGCGGGCCTATTTAAAATATCATGTACACTTGCTATACTACGTCAATATTAAATTATTTTCAGAAGTTAGGTACTTCTATGATTCAATTTAATTGCTCTAAAAAAAACTTTTGGTACTATTTATCTGTATGATTATTTATATTTATTGATTTCAAATAAGTTCGCTCTTTTCGGTACATGCTCAGTTGAAAACTTCGGTACCCGTCCCTGGCCATCCATCGGATACTATCGAACTAAAAAGAAATCCTCAAAAATAGTTTGATTCGAGTCTTATTGGCATCTGGAAATGGGCGAAAGTAGTTTAAAAAAAGGAAGGTTCAAATTGTAAGTGCGGATGCAGCGGAATTAGAATCCTCGATTCGATCTTCAAAGTTGGTCGTGTGAGGGGGTAAGTTGGTGTGAGGTACGGGACACGAGGGACAGCGACGAAAAGCTCTCCGAGGGCAGAAGAGGGTCGTCCACGCGGAAGATTAGCTCGCGCAGAGCGGGCATTTTATGTGTCTGGCAGGGCGAAAGGCGTGTATCACCAGGGATTCCGAACATTGGCTTGATGGTCCCCCTGGAGAGGAACCCTAGTTCCTACTCCAGTACCTCCTGCACCGATAAGAATATCGGACTATCCGCTTATTCGACGCCATTTTGCATTCGAACTAAGCCCAGCCATGGAAGCATAAAGCACGGGATTCCGATGGATATATATATATATATATATATATATATATATATATGTATATCCCTGAGCAATTGCGACACCCTTACTTCCTTCTTTCTTTTTTCTTTGAGCGCCCCTTTAATAAATTCTTGAAGGATTTACATTAGAATGAACTACCATATCGTACAAGTCGATTTAAAATTTTCTATTGAGACTCTTTGTGCATTTTATAGGTCTACAGCTCAGCAAAAGGAGACGATTGAACGATTGCTATGGTGAATTGAGTTCTTTTAAAAAAGCGGATTGGACGATCGTCTTCACAGTGAGGGGCCGTCTGAAAACTACGTTACCAATTCTGGGCTATTTTTGACCCTCATGCCACACCCGTGGATTTTAAGAGACTACAAAATCTTTCACTAGAATTAAATAACAACAGATAAACAACATGATTAGTACGAAAAGAGCAGAATTTAAGAGAAAATTACAAAAATGATTGTGTCCTATCCTTTTTCAAAGAGAGGCAAAAATGTGTTTTCTTACGTTTCACCCTATTCTTATTTTCAGTATATTTCAAGACCGGTAAATACTATAAATAATTTAATCATGGAGTTTTCTTCAGCATTACCAAAATACCAAAATTAAATTTATTTTTTGGATATTACGGATTCCGTAAAACCCGATTTTTTTAAAAATGATTTATCTTCGTTTTCAGGGGTTTGTAGCCCGGGCAAAACCCCTTATAGTTTTGGGTCGAGTGTACGTCCGTCACTCATACTTTTTTTCAGGAGGGAAAGTGAGGGGAAATTAGAGTAATAAGGGAAGGGGAATTAGAAGAAGTGTGAAAAATAAAGAGTGGGGTGATGGGGAAGGTGAAGTGAAATTGTGGGAGGGTAAGTAGGCATTTGAAGAAGTGGAGGCATTTACGAAAAATGTAGGGAGAAAAAGTAATGGAGAATGAGCGTAGGAGAATTAGGAGAAATTAGGAAAATAACGGCAGGGGATGTATTTGAAGTAAGGGGAAATGACGTGAAGTTAGGAAAAGGTGATCAGGAGAAGTGTGGAAAATGAGGGGTGAGGAAGTAGGGGAAGTGAAGAGAAGTTATGAGAATGAGCGTAGGAGAATTAGGGGAAATTATGAAAATAATGGCAGGGGAAGTATGTGAAGTAAGGGAAAATTACGGAAGGGGAAATGAGGTGAAATTAGGAAAAGGGAATTAGGAGAAGTGTGGAAAATGCGGGGTGAGGAATTTGGGGAAGTAAAGGGAAATTATAAGAGGAAAAGTGGGGAACATGAGAGGAGGGGAAGTACAATAAGTGAGGTAAAACGAACGAAGAAGTAAAGGAATTGAGGGGTGGGTAAGTAGGGGAAGTGAGATAAGGAGAAACAGTAAGGGGCCGTCTTGAAACTACGGTACCAATTCTGGGCTATTTTTGACTCCCATGCCACATCTGTGGATTTTGCGAGTCTACAAAATCTTTCACTAGAATTAAATAACAAAAGATAAACAACATGCCTAGTTCGAAAAGTATAGAATTCAAGAGAAAATTACAAAAATGATTGTGTCCTATCCTTTTTTAAAGAGAGACAAAAATGTGTTATTTTCTTACATTTCATCCCATTCTTATTTTCACTATATTTCAAGACCGGTGAATGCTATAAATAATGTCATCATTGATTTTTCTTCCGAATTTAAAAGCGAACGAATTCATCCATCATTTTTTACAAAATCTAAATTTATTTTTTGGATATGACGGATTCCGCAAAACCCGAATTTTTTTGAAAATTTTTCTTCGTTTTCAGGGTTTTGTAGCGCCGGGCAAAACCCCTTATAGTTTTGGGTCGAGTGTACGTCCGTCACTCATACTTTTTCCAGGAGAGAAAGTGAGTGGAAATTTGAGAAATAGGGGAAGGGGAATTAGGAGAAGTGTGAGAAATAAAGAGTGGGGAGATGGGGAAGGTGAAGGGTAAGTAGGCTCTTAGGGAAGTAGGGAAGTAGAGGCATTTTGGGAGAATGTAGAGAGGGAATGTAATGGAGAATGAGCGTAGGAGAATTAGTAGAAGTTAGGAAAATAACGGCAGAGGATGTATGTGAAGTAAGGGTAAATGACGTGAAATTAGGAAAAGGGAATTAGGAGAAGTGTGGGAAATGAAGGGTGAGGAAGTATGGGAAGTGAAGGGAAATTATGAGAGTGAGCATAGGAGAATTAGGGGAAATCAGGAAAATAACGGCAGGAGAAGTATGTGAAGTATGGGAAAATAAGGTGAAATTAGGAAAAGGGAATTAGGAGAAGTGTGGAAAATGAGGGGTGAAGAAGTAAGGGAAGTAGAGGGAAATTAGAAGAGGAAAAGTGGGGAAAATGAGGGGAAGGAATGTAAAATAAGTGAGATGAAATGAAAGGTGAAGAAGTAAAGGAATTGAGGGGTGGGTAAGTAGGGGAAGTGAGATAAGGAGAAATAGAGGAATTTAGGGAAAAAATTTAGTTGGAAAAGGAAGGAAAGAGAAGTTTGAACTGCGAGGAGGGAAAGAGAGGGGCTGGGAAGTAGGAGGAATCAGAGGAGGGTAACTTGGAGGTTCGGGAGAAAATTATTGAAGGTTAAGGAAGTGATAGGGATGAGGTGTCAGGAAATAATGGGAAATGTAAGGCGGGAGAGTTGGGGAAGGGAGTGCTAGCTGAGAAAGTTAGGAGAGGGGGAAATTAGAGAAGGAAGAAGTTGGAGGAAGGTGGGGAAAAGAAGGTTGAACTGCGCGTAGGCGAAGCAGTGGAACAGAGTGGGTGGAAACTAAGGGGAATTATAGGAGGGTAATTTGGAGGAAAATTATGGAAGGTAAAGGAAGTGATAGGAATGAGGTATTAGGAAATAGTGGGAAATGTAAGGCGGGATAGTTGGGGAAGGCAGTGCTAGCTGACGAAGTTAGGAGAGGGGAGAATTAGACGAGAAAGAAGTTGGAGGAAGGTGGGGAAAAGAAGGTTGAACTGCATGGAGGCGAAGCAGCGGAAGAGAGTAGTTGGGAACTAGCGGGAATTAGAGGAGGGTAACTTAAAGGATCAGGGGAAAATTATGAAAGGTAGAGGAAGTGATGGGAAATGACGTGTTAGAAAATAATGGGAAATGTGAGGCGGGACAGTTGGGGAAGGAAGTGTTAGCTCACGAACAGAGGAGAGGGGGGGAATTTGATGAGGAAGAAGTTGCAGACGAAAGTGGAAGCGGAGGTTGAAGTGTAGGTAGTAGTGTTAGGGGCAAAGAGGGAAAGTAGGAAATGCTGCTCAATTGGGGATGGAGAAGAGTTGAACCGAGTAATTTTGTGATTTGCATTTAACTACTTCATTTTGTGTAACTATATAGATACCGATAAGAACCTTTTTCAGTTCATAAATTTATTGACTTTTGACCACCTTTTTTCGGTCCTTTATCCCACTCTTTCACATTCGTATTCCCATAAAATGCAATATAACTGCAGGACTAATAAAAGATATTTCCATCCCTACATTTTTAACTATGCAAATGAGTGGTAAAGTCAATTTCTAGTCGAACCGGAAAAAGTTGACGCCATTCCCCTCATCGATTAATTTCATGCATTCCTTTTTGCATTGGAATCAACCACGAGCATCTCCATGTTTATTAAAAGGGCTCACTTTTACTATTCCGTATCGCAGAGCCATCAGTGTAAACGTAATATAATAGAGGTGTTTTGATTGGCCTTCCGCGCACGGGTGAACGCGTAATCGAGAATCGAAATCGATTTGTCGAAAACTGTCGAACCGTGCGAAGATTTGAAATTCTCTTTCCCTCTCATTCCCGTTATCTCACTCTCGTGCTCATGAAAGTTGCGAATACTCATTTAACTGACTGGTCCTCGCAGACACACAGACTCCTTTTTGGATAATGGAGATCGGAAAATCGATATGCAGTCCGTTCATGAAACGAGGCTCGATTGCAAATGGCTACGTATATCCACGTACGACTAGTCGCGTATCCAAGGATTGGAAAACAATAAAAGTAGGGGCAAAAATAAAATTCAGCCCTCGAACCTTTCACCCCCTCAACATACTCCAAGTTCTACGGGTTCATGTAGAATTGCTGGCCGAAAGTTGGAATAGATTTTACCGATGAGAATTCGGCTAAGCGCTTCCAGCCAGAGGACCGACGGCGATGCGGATTATCGAACTTGAATCGTCCCTGCGATTTATCAGAAATTCTCTTCAGGCTATTTCAAGGAGAGGAGATGGTAGCCTCTAAAAAGCAGGGCATTACTCACTTAAAACTATTACCTCACTTCGGCAATATTAATTTTGCGTCTCTACTGTACGTGTGAAAAGTTATGTTCTCATCTATCAAGCTCTGCACAGAATAGAATGTAGAAATTGGGCGTCAAAATGTTTTGATGCAAAATAAATGTTGAGGAATTGATGCTAATTTACAAAAGTGGAAATCATCGCACATTTAAATTGGCTAGCCGAGATTCCACTAATTTAAATCTGTTACATTCTAATTTAATTTAATTGAACCGTGATCCGAGTTCCAACCCGCGAGTCAATTCGCACACGTCACTTTTGATGAATGAAAAAGTATTTAAATACTTTTGTAAACTTGGCCCAAATGGAGGTATATGTCATCCGACTCGTCACTTTCCACAATACCAGAAGACAATCGATTCGTGAAAATCACTATATGACAAGGGTCAAAACTTGAACCAGTGAATAATTACTTCGAAGAATGTAGTGTGTTTAACTTTGTTAGAAAAGGTCACAAATGCCCGGCACGGAAATCGAAATTGAAATTGAAAGGAGAAATCTTGATACCGCCTAGCCGAATCCCCCAGAAGTTAAAACAAGACCATCAGTTGTCATAGTACAAACCAAAACGCCAAAGTGAAAAAACATACAAAACCTAAAAGAAATCAAATTTCAAAATACAAAAATTTTTGATGAATTGTGCTAGTAAATTCTAGTCTTTCTCATTTCTCATTAAATTCTGTAAGGCCCACAGTTATATTGAAACCTTAAATGTCAATCTCAACAAACATACAAGACCCAAAAATAATCATAGTTCGAGAAACCCAAACTTGTGCTGATCTTTGCCGGTGAAGCCTGATTCAACTGTTCTCCAAAGGAACCCTTTTTGGTCTCCACAGGTTTCTAATGAAGTTCAAGTTCTGGAAGATAGAAACTTTGATTTAGGCTGCAACTTTAGTGAAACTCTAATTATTTCTGTCTTAGGATTCAAACGTAGAAAAGTAATTTTTTGCCTTTTTTCTGCACGTCCACCTGAAATTCTTTACCTCAATAAATCGCAATTTGTGTGCGTTACAGAATACCAGTAAATCATTAAAAATAGACAGAAAATCGGAAAAGGAAACACGAAACGCTTGGATCGATATTCGTTTATCTGACCAGCGAAATCAAAGAGTAGATCATAAATACATAACCACGCGTACGTAATTCGCAATGTTCGCACGCAATGACACATTTCCTGATGTTTCATCCATCATAGTAAATTATAGCTTGCAGTAATTTATTTTTTCTCATATGATAACGTCAGAAACTCGGAATCGCGAAAATTTAGTATGCGTTTTATGTCGGTTAAGAACTGATGATAAGGCATTGTGTCACATAGTTTTATAAAATCCAGGATGACGGAAAAACTTCGTTTCCGAAATTCCCTGATTTTTCTCTGATTTTTTCCTGGCCAATTTTTCATATTTCCTGACCATTTTCAATGTAGAATCCTTCATAAACGGAATAGAACAATTTAAAATTAGAATATTAAATTTTTTTTTTTTTTTCGCCCAAAAAAACATTCTTTTTCTACCATGAAAGATGAGTATTCAATACTCAAGGAAGAATTGTTTATCAAAGTGTTGAATTTTCGACCAAAAAGGATGGCTTTTCAACTGATTAAAGTTTCAGAAAAATAGTTCAATTTCAACCAAATCGTTTCATTTTCAAGGTCCAAATTTGACCATTTTAGAAAAGAGTTAACTTATAAACTCAAAAAGACAAATTTTCAAGATAAAAGTTTTATTTTCTATCAAGGAAGATAAATTTTTAAGCAAATAGTTGAATTTTTAATATAAAAAAATTATTTTTAACAGAACAGTTGCATTTATACCCAAATAAGAATATAAACTTTAATGCAAAAGCGACGAATTTTCAACAAAATAGCTCAAATTTTAACCAAAAAATTGAGCTTTCAACCAAATGATCAAATTTTTTATGAAAGAAGATTGAACTTCAACCAACAACAATTGCATAAAAAAAAATTCTCAAACAAATATTTGAATTTTCAGCAAAGAAATAAAAAAATTGCATAGAAAATTAAGCTCTCTAGCAAAAAAAAACAAACTATTTCACAATAGAAATGTTGGATTTTCAACCCGAAAATATGAATTTTTAGCAAAAAGTTAATTTTTAAACAAACAGTGAAATTTTTAACAAAGAAGAAGAAATTTCAGAACGAGAAGACTAGTTTTCTACCAAAAAGACAAATTTTTATCTAAAATAGTAGAATTTTCAGTTAAAATAGATGAATTCTGAATAAAATAGTTAAGCTTTTGATCTAAGAGATGGGCAACTGAAATTATGAATATTCAAGTGCAGTAGTTAAATTTTTAGTTGCAAAAATTAATTTTTAACCAAAAACAAAATTAATTTTTAACCAAAGAGATGAATTCTTGAAAAAAATGATTTTTTAAGAAAGGTTTAACCTTCAACCAAGTGTTTCAATTTTCGAACAAAAAAGATTTCAATTTGGAATCAAAAGCAAATTGATTTCCACAAGAAAGACGAATTTTTTTAAAATATTCGAATCCTCAACCAAAAAAGAACAATTTTCTACCAAAAAGTTGCATTTTTATCAACAAAAGACAAAATTTCTACAAAAGAAGATGAATTTTCAAACCCAAATAACGAATTCAAGAAAAATTGAAGAGTTTTCAACAAAAAATTAATTTCATATCAAAATAGTGGACTTTTCAACCTAAAAAGACGAATTTTCAATAAAACAGTTGAATTTTCAACCCCAAAAAGATGACTTCTTAACAAAGTTGTTGAATCTTTATGTAAAAACGTAATCTTGAGATCTGTTCATTTTCCTTGATTAATAATATTGAAAGAGCAGAATCTTAATCTTGTACATCTTTCAACATCAAATCTTTTATAAAAGGAATAAAACAATTTTGAATTAAAATTAAAGGACCGCGCACACTTTACATTAAAATCCGGCCCCAGTCAAATTGGCTGAAATTGCAATATAATATAGTTCAAAACCTCCCGATTAAAAAATCCTAATAATTACCAGTCCAAAAAATCAAAAGTTTTCGAGATAGGTGGGGTTGAACACGAAAAATATCACCATAAGCGAATCTAATGTCTCGCTTTAAACTTGAAGATGAGATGCAAATTTTTCAATGAAATGTAATCAGCACAATCACACATGACAAACATGACGTGGCACATGACATGAAACATGACATGACACATGACATGACATGACACATGACGTGACACATGACGTGACACATGGCATGACACATGACATAAAACATGACATGACACTTCATGTCATGTCAACTCATGTGTCATGTCTCGTCATGTGTCGTGTCATGTCATGAAACATGACATGTCATGACTGATACATAACATGACACATGCCATGACACATGCCATGACACATGTCATGACACATGCCATGAAACGACATACGATATGAAACATGCCATGACACATGACATGAAACATGCCATGACACATGACATGACACACGACATGACACATTACATGATACATGCCATGACACATGACATGGCACATGACATGACGCATGACACATGACTTGACCCATTACATGAAATAACATGACACATGACATGATATAACATGAAATAAAATGTCATGACACGACAAAGAATGACATGACATAAAATCACACATGGCGTGACATGACATGACATTACGTGAGATGACATGTTTTGCCGTGTCATGTCATGTGTCATGTTATGTCACGTAATGTGTCATGTCATGTGTCATATCGTGTGTCATGTCGTGTTTCATGTCATGTGTCATGTCATGTGTCATGCCATGTGCAATGTCATGTGCCACTTTTGATTTTTTAGACTGGTACCCATTAGGATGTTTTTATCAGGAGGCTTCGAACTATATTGCATTGAAATTTCAGCCAATTTGACCTGGGCCGAAATTTAATGTAAAGTGTGCGGGGTCCTTTCAAATTTATTAGCCTTGACATTTATTTTAGGTGCTTCTTAAATCTGAGATCAGTTTTTCCCTGATCCTCCCTGTAATCACACCAAAAATGTAGATTAGTTGACCCTGTTTGAAAAACTTCTCTACTGATTCTTTTTATTTTTATTTCCTTATCTTCAAAATAAAAGGGGAGAATATAAATTGAAAAGTAAATCTTAAAAAAAAATTTACGAAGAGAAGTCTCAGGGTCTCCAACATTTGATTCGAAACTTTACACTTGAAGTTATGTTAAAAAGAAGAATTTGTTTTCGCTATTACAATTCTTTTAGAAAGTATTCAGATCACAGAATTTTCTTAAACAATGAAGAATTTCATCATCGATCGGAATACTTTTTCTCTTGGATGCACCTACTTCAAAGGTATTGAACTGAACATACCCAAGAAGCTGCTTTCAATTGAAGAAAGTTCTCGTAACTTTAGAGCCCTCATTAAATTTTCATTCAACTGGAATAGAAGTCTTTAATCATGGAGAAGGATTTGTTCAATTTAGCTTTGCCCTTCATTCCAAATTGAAAAAAGAAACTGCCAAAGGAAACAAAATGTTTCCTAATCGAATTATTAAAGTTTTTACGCCCATTTTGGACAGTGAACTACAAACAGTGGGAAACACCATGCGGTATCAGAAGGTCCGATTGCGAACTTTCACTGGTTTACGAGGAAAAATATTTTCAGTTTTACTTACCCGGAAATGTAAATCCACTGCAAACTTATTCCTCAAGTGATTCATGAGCTGACTGCTAAAAAAATTAATTGAAATATATGAAGTAACATTTTTTTGAAATTTTAGTCTGTTTGTGATACCAATACCCCCCCCCCCCATTCCAGACTAAAATTTTTTATATAGTTGCATTCACAAGTAAATAGTTAAAATTTCAAGTCAAATAGACGAATTTTCAACAAAATTTGAAGAAAAATTATTTGTCAACCCAACGTTTACACTCAAATAGTTGACATTTCTAGAGACAAGGATACATTTTCAACAAAATAGTTAAGTTTTCAACCAAATAATTGAATTCTCAACCAAATGGTCGAATTCTAAGAGAAAAAGGATTACACATTAACCAAAAACTATTGCATCTTCAACCACATATTCGAATTTTTAAGCCCAGAAGATGAATTTTTCAGAAAACCGTTAAATTTTCAATCATAAAAGCTTACTTTAAAAAAAAATCGTTGATATTTCAACCCAAAAAAGATTTCAATTCTAAATAAGAAACAGCAGTTGAACTCATCCAGAAAAGACGAAATTTCAACAAAAGAGTTAAATTCTCGGGAAATCGGATTAATTTTTACCCATATAGTTGAACTTTTAACCAACGAAAGGAAAAATATCTGCCAAAAGAGATGAATTTTCAACCAGGAAAGATTTTCCATTTGAGAGAGGGAATTTTTTTCATAAATTGTTGAATTTTTAATTTAAAACGGCGACTTCTTTACAAAACAGTTAAAATTTCTACCAAGAAATATATATTTCAAATCTAAAAGTTAATTTTTAACTCAATAGTCGATTTTTTTCAAAAATTATAGAATTGTCAAGCGAAAAAAAGAATTTTCAACAACGGAATATAAATCTTAACCTAAAAATCTTATTTTTTCATAAAAAAGTTGAGTTTGAACCCAAAATATATGGAATCTTTTGAAAAATGGAATAATTAAACTTTCAGTTAAGAAAATTAATGTTTAAATAAAAAACAGCATCGAACAAAATAGTTAAATCTTCAACCAATAAAATAAGTTTTTAATAAAGTAGTTTATTTTGAACCAAGCAGTTCAATTTTTAACCAAACAAGAATTTTCAATGAGAAGTTTAATAGTTGAATTTTCAACTAAAGGATCAATTTTCAAACAAAAATATAAGTAACTTTTCAATTGAAACAATTCACCTTCAACGAAAACTAGTTGGATTTTCTTATTAACTTATATTATTTCGGTATATTTTCCTAAATTAAGAGATATTTAATAGTGATAAATAATTGGAGATTGTTTTGAGATCAATCTTATTTATTGTTTTTTTTTGTTGTTTGAAAGTTATGAATTCGTGAAATATATCAATAATTCTTGACATACAAAAAAAAAGATAATAGTTTACATAATAATAATATATCATAATATCATATATCATAATATAATATCATACAGGCAGACCTAAAACGTTTCAAATTTTGCCCCAAAAACCACGAAAAATATTTAAAATCTGTGAAAATCACACACTTCATTAAAAAAAAATATTGCAATTTTTTTGGCTATTTTCTTCTGATTAAAATACAAATTTTTGTGTGCAAAACTATTAAAAGTGAGTAGAAAGTCATTATAGTTCCCTGAAAAAGCAAAAAAGTTCAAAAAATAAGTTTTTTCTTATTCTTATATTTTTTGACCAAATTACAAATGTTTTTTTCCTGTCGTCCGACTGATCACGGTGTGCCTCGACTGACTTCAACCCAAAACAGCTTGCATATGTCGGATTTTTCGGAATATACTTCTGGGATGGCCCACGATTATTTTGAGCACAAGAAGAAAAAAATCGCTTTGCCCTTTTTGAGAAAACTCTTTTTTTGATTTTCTTGAAGAGTTTAATCAACATATTTTAATGAAAATGAGTTAAACGTGGAATTTTATTGGCTCAAACCATTCAGTTTAGCATCCAAAAAAGGGCTACAGGTGCTCACCATCTTACTAGAACTGAAACCCTTCAATATTTTTGAAAAATGGTGAAAAAAGTTGGGAAATATCAGTTTTTTGAGAATTGCCTTATTCCATTTCATCCTATGTCCCAAACACCTCAACAAGAATTGAAGTGCTTGCAATTTTCTGCAAAATGAAAAAAAAATCTAATTTTTTATCTTCAAAAGTTTGGGAGTTATGGTCCTAAGAAGTCGATTTTAAGTTAATAATTTGAATGATAAAAAACAATATGTATAGTTTTGGGGAAATAACTTATTTCATATGCATATATGGTAAAAATTTCCGAATAATTGATGAAAGAAGACCTAATTTTGAGTAGATCTAAAAAAACATTGCTCTAGCTCTTATAGAACCAAAATTATCGCCTTTTGAATATGACCCTTTTTATGAAATTTTGTTCAACATGAATTTTTAAAATAAAATTTATCGTTTTCCAAAAGAACTCATTTCCCGAGCATTCCATGAGAGAGTTGCCACCAGATAGGTCAAGGAGGACCTAATTTTTGGCAAATCTAACAAAAATTCTCTAGCTCTAATCGCATCGAAATTATGGCCTCCTGAAAATTACGTTTTTTATGGAATTTTTTTGAAAATTTTTTTTTTTTATTATTCGTTTCTGGAGGATGAGACATGGCAAAATGTTCTTATCATATTGTGTATCTTGTGCTCCAGAAACGAAACATTTAAAAATATAATGTTAAACCAAATTCCATCAAAATTGAGTCCTCTTTAACTTATTTGGTGGCAGAATGCATGGATTATGCTCAGGAACTTATTTATTTTTAAAAACGAAATCTTTCATTTTAAAAATTGATAAAATTTTGATTATGTATTTAATTTGTTAAAAAAATGATGATTAGCATAATTTCATTACAAAAGGATCATATTCAGAAAGGCATAATTTTGATGCGATTAGAGCTAGAGCATTTTTTTTTATTTTCTAAAAAATTAGGTCCTCCTTAACTTATCCAGTGGAAACTTCCTCCTGAAATGCTCGGGAAATGCGTTCTTTTCGAAAACGATACATTTCATTTTTAAAATTGATGTTGAACAAAATTTCATAAAAAAGGCCCATATTCAGAAGGCCATAATTTTGGTTCTATTACAGCTAGAGGATTGTTTTTTTAGATCTACTCAAAATTAAGTCCTTTTTAGATAACTTACTGGCAACTTTCACCTAAAACGCTGAGGAAATCAGTTCTTTTGCGAAACGAGAAATCTTTTTTATAAAATTGATGTTGAACAAAATTTCATAAATGAGGGGTAATATTCAAAAGGTCATAATTTTGGTTCCATTAGAGCTAGAGCAATGTTTTTTCTAGATCTACTCAACATTAAGTCTTCTTTTATTAATTATCCGGCAATTTTTACCAAATATGCATAGGAAATAAGGTATTTCCCTGAAACTATATATCTTTTTTTTTAATTCAAATCATTCGTTTAAAATCGACTTCTTAGAACCATGACTCCCAAACTTTTGGAGATGGAACATTCGATTTTTTTCATTTTGCAGAAAATTTCAAAGACTTTAATTCTTGTTAAGGTGTTTGGGACATAGGATGAACTAGAATAAGGCAGTTTTCATGAAACTTATTTTTTCCTACTTTTTTCATCATTTTTCAAAAATATTGAAGGGTTTCTCGCAAGATGTTGAGCACTTGTAGCCCTTTTTTGGATGCCAAACTGAATGGTTTGAGACAATGAAATTTCACGTGTAACTTGTTTTCATTAAAATATGTTGATTAACCTCTTCAAAAAAATCAAAAAAAGAGTTTTCTCAAAAAGGGCCCAAACGATTTTTTTTCTTGTTGGGCTCAAAATGTTCGTGGGCCATCCCAGAAGTATATTCAGAAAAGAACCGGCATATACAAGCTCTTTTGGGTTGAAGTCAGTCGAGGCGGACCGTGCGATATTTCACTTTTGGACTAAAAAGGAGGTTTTGCAAAAGCTTTCAAACTAATTTCTTCAAATTACGGAGAAGTCATCAAAGTAAACCATTACCAAATAAAATTCCACAGTAGAGAATTCAACAGTCTAGAATCTAGATACAAGAAGTCTATTTTAATTCTTTTAATATAATTGGCATCAGAGTTATTCAACAATATTAGATCACTTGGAACTTTATGTATTATACTGTATTTTTCCAGTGATCAAGCAACATTAAAAAACATTTGGACATTTATAAATGGACTATAAATGAAGCTGCTCAACCAGTATGACGTTTTGGGTAGCAGTCGCAGCGGGGCTCTCCGTCCACCTATGGACTAAAGTAACTAATGATTTCAATTAAATAAAGAAGCCAAATCTTTAACAGATCTTTGAGCTGAATAATATTTGCATAATTTTCACTATAATTTTGTTCACTGGAAAAAGGTTGACTAGGAAAATAAGCTTTTTATTATTATAAATGGTATTAGCTTCGCCTACTACTTTCTTGGTAGAAATAACTAACCAGTTTTGTGCGGCAACAAGTAGCCGTTAGTATTCCTGCTCAGTTTGTATTAAGAGCGATTGTAATCGTAACCCCAACAAATAAATGTTATCACATTTACCACCAATGTATTTGAATGGCTGGCGTCCAAAACGGGCTAACCCTCAACATTTTCGAAGTGCACTTTTTGACTTTCTTGAATTCTCTTGAAAAAATCCTCGTCTAGAGTCCTTGAGAAAATCCGAAATTCTTTTTAGTCTTTTTTTATAATAAATTATCAAAATTAACTATTGTTGCGAACCCTGGTGTACCTAGCGGCCAAAACGGGGTAACCCATCGTATGAACAATTATCACTTCAGGTGAGTACCATTCAATTTCGCACTTTTTACATATATTCTTCAGCAATTTTTTTTCCTTGCATGGATGTATGTTCTTCAGCACAGTTTTCCGAACATTTTGGTAAAATTTGTATCTTTTCAATCTAAAAATTGGCTGAGGAAAATGCGATCGCGTGAAAAAGCCGCGAGCTGCGTGGAAGTGGTGAAGAGTACGAGACTACAAAAGGCAAACAAGTGTATGCTAAAGCCAAACCCGAATCTATGGGTTTTTTTAACACTCTGTTTTTGTGTTCGTATTTTGTTAGAAAAAAATTGTTATATCGTGTGATATTTTTAAAAAACATTTTTTAATTTGATTGGTGGACATATCTTCGGAAAATAAAAATTAACATTAATTCCCAATACTTTTCATATATATTCTTCTGCTTTGAAAGTTTATGACAGTTCCTAAAATCTATATCAACCACTCTCTACTTTTTTTTCCATTTTGTATAAATTGAAATGGTGAAATTCTTGAACGACAAAATATAAATGTGTTATATTTCAACGATGAAACACTGAAACAATGAAACAATGGAACACAATATTATATTCCTTTTCGATTCAAATCACACGATTTTTTCGTTACAAAAAACTACTTTTTCAATAATGGTAATTAAAATTTGTTTGTTTATGTAAATCGCAGATACAAATGGTCAAATAAAATCTTATATATTAATTTTTGATGAACAAACATATTTTGCCTTTTAGGAATTAAGTGATATCAGGCACCCTCCAGAGATTATTTAAAATGATGTGCTTTTTAACAAATAAAATAATAAATATTATCACCTTCTATTTATAAAATTATGAGATAAAAGAATTAGTTTTATAACGTCTGCAGGTGAAAGATCATATCCAATATAAAGGAAACTGGAAATGATATAATAGAAAATCAAAAGTTATAAATAAAAGTAAACAGTTAAAAGAAGGTACGCTTTTGAAGTTCATTATTATTTTGATTTAAAAAAATGATCTTTATGTATTAAGTTGTTAGTTTGCGGGTCTGTTCTACTTTATTCGTATGAATTTTAATTATGAGCGATGGCGTAATATAGTTTACGCATTTTACCCTTCTTCTGAAAACATAAATAATTTTCAAATAGTAAAACTTAACATAATGTATCGAAAATTCAAATGTCAGGATAAGTGAAAAATTTAATTTTTTACAATTATTCAACAATAATGCATTTTTCATTCGAGAGAATAAAATATGTTCAGTGAACGTAAATACGCTTTCCATTTTGAATTGAAATTAAAAATAACAATCGAAATTTTAATCGAATAATATGGCACAATTTAATTGGATTAAATCGAGCATTGACTTAATTAATTTTTAACAAAAAATGTTCAAATAATTAACTTAACTTTTCATATTTAGTACATTAAATATTTAAATGAAATCAATTGAGCCTACCTATCCTTTTTCTTCAAATAGAGAAAAAAAAACATAAAATCTCGCCAAAAACATCTGCGATACAAAAAATCTGCCAAGTTAAACTTTACGAATTTTTGAAATTGATATCGGCTAAGTAATTTGGGAAAAAAAATATTTATAATATAATATATAAACAACCTTCTTTATAAAGTACCCTACGGAAATATTTTAATAACTTTTTAAAAGCCATATTAGACATAATAAATCTTAGCGGGATTGAATGTTATAAGCAAAATGATCAAATTGAAAAATTGCTAAGTATGGGTGATTTATGGTGTAATTCACTCCCTCTGAATTTTTTAATATTTATTGTGGCTTTTAAAAATGTATTTGAAAATTTCTGTAAGCCTCTTTATAAAAATATTTCTTGATATATTTTATTATAAATATTATTAATATACCATTATGCCTAATCCCTTTTGGGATAAGCGTGACTCACTCGGTTCTAGCCGGGGATGAAGGAGATCACATGAAAAAAGCGAGAGAGGGAGCAATCACCCCAAGCTAAGAGTTTCAAGAAGTCATCATGTGTCACAGATCATAGAAAAATACGCAAACTTACTTATAATCCAATAGTGAAATTCATACTTTTTACTTTCATTTTACCTGGCCACCTTTGATTTTACAAATTCATTTAGTTGCACTTGGCAGATGTTTTGCATAACAAATGTTTTTGGTGCGATTCATATTTCTTTCGGTTAAAAAAATATTTGTAAAACGTTATTTCCCGTGATGCCCATTCTCAGGTGGTACTTGAGCATTACGTCTGAATATACCATATACTGGAGCGTCTTTTAAGGAAATTTCTCTCTTAACCCCAAGATCTACTACAATTATATGGCCTTCTTCATCAAACAGTGGATGAATAATATTATTGATTCCTTTTCCAACGCCAATATTACCAATTTCTACGAAATTTATTCCATGTTGGAGTAGACGTGGATTACTATTTTCGTCCAGCTCATAATAACCATTGGCTCCTAAAAGCAATGAAAACAATATATGCAGGTGTAAAGCGAGTGTAAAGGCGAATTGACAAACGAGTGATTAGCTTGATATATTACAGGAAGTCAGACAAGGTTGGGTTATGTATTTTTGGCTATTTATTATATTCATAGACAAGTGTCAAAGAATGGCCCTCTTAAACGAAGAAGGTGTTGATCTCGGGACAGTGAAGGTGCATGGGTTAGCGTTTGCAGATGATAAGGTTGTTATAGAAGGGTCAACCAAAAGCTTGCAGAGAATGTTGAACAGAGATAATACTAGCATGATCTGGGAAATAAGAGGAACACGAGGATAAACCCAAGTGAGTTGGGGGAGGAGCGGGTAATGTGGCTCGCGTAACATATTCCAATCAATGCAAACAAAAATATAATCGAAAATGTGATCTCCAATTATGTGAATCGCAGATCAACATCTTAGCTTTGTTTCACTCACAGGAACAAATGAATTTATAATAATTCGAATACTTCATTATTAGGTCCTCTAAAAAGGTCTAGGTGCGTCAACTTACCCTACCAATTGGGTAATGCGGCGCACACGATTATATTGATCTGTGTGTAAAAGAAAAATTAGTTTTTAATAGTTGAACACATTACCCACTTCTTATCTACGTTTACCCCGGAAAGTATTTCGTTTAATTATTATATATATATATATGATAATAGTATTGACATTAATTATAATAATACTCACCGTATGGAACCCAAATTACTTAGGTAGTTTAGCCTCGACTAGGGGAGTAGATCATTAAAAACTGAAAAATTGGGATAAAGACGAATTTTCAACAAAATACCATCAATTTTCAACAACGTTGTTGCATTTATATTTTATAAGAGAAAAAGGCAGATCATCAATAAAAGAGTTGAATTTTAAACCCAAAAACGTGATTTAAAAAAAAGTTAATCTTATTCCAAATAGTTAAATTTGCATTAAAATAGTTTTATTTTAAATTAAATATTTGATTTTCAACCAAAAATATGTAATTTCAACAAAAAAGTTCATTTTCGACCTAATTCTTTAATTTTAATGCCAAAGAGTTGAATTTTTAACAAAACAGTTCAATTTTCCATCTCAAAATATGATTCCCAACCTAAATAATGTAGTAAAGAAGATGTATATATAATGAATGATTTAGAAGTAAAATCAATTCTGAACAAAGTAGTTTAAATTTGAAGCAAGCAGTTGAATTTTTCATCAATAAAGATTGTTTCTTAACAAAAAACGTAATAGTTAATACCTATACCATAAATGATTTTAATTCGAAATAAAAAACAGTTGAATTCAACCAAAAAGTAGATTTAAAAAAAAAACACTTTAATCCTGAACCAACCCAGATTAATGTTCAACCAAACAAATGAATTTTAAACAAAGCAGTTCAGCTTGCCACTAAGTAGTTGAATTTTCAACTAAAAAGATGACTTATTGACAAAACAGTTGCATTTTTGGCAAATTAAATTAATTTTCAACCAAAAATTATAATGTTTAATCAAACAAGATGAATTCCGAACGAAAAATGTAATAGTAGACTTTTCAACCAAAAATATTTCGATTTGCTTAATAGGTTCTGTTAATTCAGTTCTTTTTATTAAGTTATTATTCAACTGTACTATTGCAGGGCCATTTTTCGTAAAAGTTTCTTCAAATTTATGATCAGCAAACCTACTAAATGTTATTTAAATTCGTAAAGTTACTTTAAGTGACCCCCTTCCCCTGCTACCATCCGCATTTTCAATCCAATAGAATCAACTAGAACCAACAAACCGAAGAGAAAAATTCCACCGATTTTCATTTTTTATCTGAAAGAAAAAACTGATTGGCGAGGAATTCGTAATTTTTCAAAAACTAATTAATATAATACAGAATATTTGAATTTATACACTGATCACTACCCCATTAGATCATTGAGAATATTCCAGTACTTGCAAGATAAATTGGAGAGGAGAAGCTTATCTTCTGCGGTGTATGAGCTCATTAATTTATCAGTCATGAAGCTAAACACAATAAAATATTTTAACTAGGCTGAAATATTATTTTGATCTGCCGTAGCTACTTTTGACGTTCAAACAAGAAAAGTAGCAACTAAATTTTAGATGAGTCCCCTGTCATTCCAACCTCGAAATAATCCTTACTATTTACAAACTATATATCTTAGTTTGCTTATCGTTCAAATTAAAGCTAGCATATATTTACTGAATTGTTCTTTTGAAAGATGTATTTTACAGAAATGATTCATATTTTCCTTCGAATTTAAGAATCTTAAATTGGATTAAAATGAAATTCAAAATCCAATTTAACGTCCAATTTTCCTTTCTAAACTTATCACTGCTTGCATCGATGGCAATCTAGCGTATAGTCGAGAAAATAATATTAATTGCCACAGCGATAGGAAAAAATACTTTTCCCATATCAATTATAAATATACTACAAACTTAATAAATGCCATTTAGAGTTGGAAAGGATAATTCATTTGATAGCAAGTTAAAGTTGGGAAAAAGTTATATTCATAAAATAAATAATGAAACCGTCTTTTCAACATCTAGCAGTTACGATTTTTTCTCTTTCAGCTTAGAATATAATATTAATAACTAGCTATATGTTTAATGTATGAAATTTATAATGTGTGAAACTGTAATATATAAAATAGTGAATGTGAATTTATATTTTTTTTTTGGTTCTGCCGACCATGGCATATTTTCCTATTTTCTATGGGGAAAATTGTAAATTCGTAGAATGAACATAGAAAGAATGTCGTTTCTATTATGTTTTGCAAACATTGTAGTCTTTCTGAGGGACAATAGAAACTTTATTTTAGTATAAGTACAATTATTGAATCAGTGATTATTATATTACAATAAACTTAGTAACTTCATTTCCTTATTGAAAACTGATAATAAATAATAATTTCACAATGATTATAACAATTATAATTCATTGATAATCAATATTTATAATTTAAAATTTTCAAGTGATACTCAAACTGGTGCCCCACCTGTTTTCAAATACAGAATAAAAATGTAAGTTTATTCAACCCTCAATCGAACAAAGATTCTTTTTTTGTATTTAGGAAAATTGATAAAATTTTAAGATCATTTCAAATGTCAGCTTGACTATAATAGATTACGGGCTATACATAAAATATTTCCCGTCTTTTAAAAAATTCTCATTTTCCCCATGTTTTCAAAAAACTTTCGCTTTTCTCGTTTATTCGCCTAAACTTTAGAAAGTTAAAAAAAACAATTTGTTTGGGTTGAAAAGTTTACAATTTTTTTGGATGAAGATACATCTCTTTGGTTGACAATTTAACCACATTAATGAAAGCCAGTTCCATTTTTGGTTAGAAAATAATTTTTCCGATTAAAATTAAACTATTACATTTTTTGTTTGAAATTGATCTTTTTCAGTTAAAAATTCAACTGTTTGGTTAAAAATTTGTTTTTCAGTTGCAAATTTAAGTGGTTGCTTGAAAATTCATGTAATTTGTTGATATTTTTTTTCGTAGATAATTAATCGTTTTGGTAAAAAAATCAAATTTTTGGTTAAGGATTCGACTTGTTGGTGGAATATTGAACTTTTTTGGGGAAATTAATTTTTTTAAGCTTAACGCAAAAAGAAGAATTTTCAACAAAATAGGTGAATTTTCAACCCAAAAGTATGAAATTAAGAAAATTGTTGAATTTTTATCCAAATAATACGATTTTTAACGGAAAATAAAATCTTCAAAAGGAAGAGACTGAAAAATAAAAAATTGTACCCTGACCAGTTTTTAATTTCCCTCGACCAATAATATTCAAAGAGCAGAATCTTAATCTCTAAAAATTTAAACATAGAATCTTTCATAAGTGAAATAAAGCAATTTAAAATTAAAATTTCAAATTTATTATCCTTGGCAGTTATTTAAAGTGCCTCTCGTGGAAATTCGCTGACTTTCACAAGATTTTTTTCAAAATCCCTGACTTTTCCTGTTCTTGATAAATTTTGAATCAAATGATCGAATTATTACAGAAAAAAATTAAACATTAACCAAAAAAAGTTTCATTTACAACCAGATAGTTGATTTTTAAAGTCAAGAAGACGAATTTCTTAGAAGACAGTTGAATTTTCAGTCAGAAAGCTTAATTTTCTACGAAAAATAGTTTGGTTAATATTTCAACCCTGAAAAACTTTTCAATTCGAAATAAAATACAGTCGAATTTAATAAAAAAGATTTATTCTTGACGAAAAATGTAATAGTTTATATGTCAACGAAAAAATTTTTTAATTTTATATCGAAAGCAGTTGAATTTAACCAAAGAGAAAATTTCCACAAAATAGTTGAATCCTCAGCCAAAAAGAAATAATTATCAACCATATAGTTGAAATTTCAACGAAAAAAATGACACTTTCACCGAATGAAATGAATTTTCAACGATGGAAGATTTCTAATTCAAGAGAGAAATTTAAAAAAATTGTGAAATTTTCAAGCCAAAAAGGTGATTTCTGTACAAAACAGAATTTCTACCCGAAAATATGAATTTTCAACCAACAATGGAATATTTAAATTTTCAGTTGAGAAAATTAATTTTCAAACAAAACAAAAAAAAAGGGATTTTTAGCAAAATAGTTAAACTTCAACCAATAAAATCAATGTTTAAAAAAATTAGTTCCATTTGCAACCAAGTAACTCAATTTTTACCTGAAAAAATGAAATCACAATAAAAAGTCAAATAGTTTAATAGTAGACTTTTTAATGAGAAAGTATTAACTTTTAACGAAAACTAGTTGGAGCTTCTTCAAAACAGAGGAAAAAGAGGAATTCTTCAGGAACTGAAAATAAAATATTACCTTGAAAATAAAATCACTAATTCAATTTTTTTCAAGCATTTAAAAAACATTGTATTTATATTTATTGAAAGGCTCCTATCGTTGAAAAATGTTTTCAAATTGAGGTGCAAAATAGTTTATGCACTTCTCCCTTCTTGTGAATTTACAATATTAATATTTATTTGCATAAATTCACAAGAATAATATCCATATTTAGTCTTACATCTGTAGATCTAATAAAATAATTTTCAAATAGTAAAATTAACATGAAGAGTGTATGAATAGTTAATATAATTTATTTAATACTTAATATAATTATTATAAAATAATTGTATTCCTAACTTTCAAAATCATATAAGGCAATATGTTGGGCTTTAAAAAATAATTATAAATAAATAAAGTTTAATAAAGACTCAAAAACCTATTTTAACCATTTTATCAGTTTCGCTGCATAGGGTAATTTAATGAATTTTCCGAATTTTTGATTTAGTGGTTTAAAACCTATCGAACTACCAATCTTTATTTTTTTCTTTTACAAAAATATTTGGATTTTTCGGGAAAAAGATAAAAATAATCTAAATTTTTTTAAAGACGAATTTCAGAATGAAACAATATTTGAAATGCATTATATTGCAAGCAATGCAAATTGATCAAAGATTATAATAATTTTAAATATTGAAAGATTTGAATTATTTTTACGAATTTCACTCATTTTTTACTAACTTTATTTAAAAATAAAATTATAGCATGTGAAATATATTTCATTTCATTAATCAATTATAAGTGTAGAAAGAAAATTTTTCGATTTAGAATCGTAATTTTTTGAACCTGAAAAGGGAAGGGGCAAGTTTGGTCACACCCCACCCCTTTTCCAGGAAATATTTTCAAAAATAAAAAAATAATTGTTACTAATATTAATAATGATAATATTAAAATAATATCAATCATACTAATATTATAATAATGTTAATATTAAATTAATATTTAGTATAATAAAAATCTATGATCAATTCACATTTCTTGCAATATAATGCATTTCAAGTATTGTTTCTTTCTGAAAATTTAACTTGAAAAAAAATTCTTATGTCGTTTTTCCATCAATTTAAATTTGTTACTCTTAATCTCATTTTTCAAGATCGAAACGAAAAATACGGGTCTTTAAAACAAATGTTTACGATCAAAATAAAATCTGGGCCTTATCGAAAAATAGTATTCACTAAATTTGTAGATCTTTTTCGAATGAATATTTTGTTTTTTAACATTTTCTTGTATCTTGTATAGTTTGACAGGAAAATGAAAATTTTTAATTTCTAATGATTTTTTAAATATATTTTTAGGATGAAAAATTTTTGGTTAACCTTTTCTTGTATCTAGAAAATACAATTTTTTATTTTTTAAATAGAATTTTTGATGGATTAGACCAGAACCATGGGTCAAAACGACTGGTTAATGAACTCGTCCTTAAGACCAATACCGCCTAATTGATATTAAAATGTAAAAAAAAAGATTCAACGAGATGACATATATGGTAAAATAAAAAGAAAATGTTGAAGATATCGAAAATTTTTGCAATATTTGTCGAGAATATGTTACTCAAGACTTCACATTGAAATTTGGTGTAAATCAGCTGGTTGGATTAGGCTCCAGATGTGAGCACAGGCGAAAAATTTAATTTTTTTACTATCATTCAAGAATCATGCATCTTCAATCAAGAGATTAAAGTAAATTCAGTGAAACTAGCCACTCTTTCCATTTTTAATTAGAATCGAAAACTAAAATCGAAATCTTAATTGAATAATGTAGTACCATTTTATTGAATTAGAGAATGACCCGGTTTAACCAATTTTTAACAAAACTTATTCTGAAAATTAATTCGATTCTTCTCATTGAGTAAATTTGTTATTTAAATTGAATTAATTGACCGTACCTATCTTTTTTTTAAACAGAAAGAAACACCTGAAATCCCAACAACAAAAATGCGATCAAAACCAATTTCCGTGGAAAACTATAAGAATTTTTAAAATCGAAGTTGGCCAAGTAATTTAGGAAAAAATATTTATAATAAAATATATAGATGACATTTCTCATAATGAGTCATATAGAAATTTTGAATACCTTTTAAAAAGCAATATTAGACATCATAAGACTTGGCTAGCTGGAATGTTATCACAAAAATAACTTTGATAAAAATTGCTAGGTTTTTTTTTGTAATGTCTAATGTGGCTTTTCAAAATTTATTTGAAAGTTTCTGTAGGAGTCTTTATACAAAAACTTCTTCATATATTTTAGTATGAATATTTGTTCCTAAATTACTTGGCCAACTTTGATTTCACAAATTCATATTAGCTGCAACTTGGCAAATTTTTTGCATCGCAGACCTTTTTGGTGGGATTCATATTTTTGTTGATGAAAATAACATTCTTCAAATATTATTTTCCACAAATAAAATAGTTTACTTTAATCAATAGGGCAAGAAATAAGAGCACCTGTTTTTCATATATTTGTATGATTCAATTATATATTTTCCTCGTGACAAAATATAATTTTTATCGCAAGTTGGATTACAATTTTAAAAGCCGATAACATTGAACACTAAATAACGCTAAAATTGAACAATTAAATATCAAACTTTTGTGTAATGGAATCGTTTGGATGTCGTCAGGATGCGTTTGGAAGACAACCTTTTTCGTTTGGACGGCAAAACACAAAAAGATATTGAGTTTTCAAAATTGGAGTGCTAACTTCACGCTGCGGAACAAATTTAAATTTTTTTCAAAAATTATTTCACCAATCGTTTGGATGTAGTGAGCATGTGTTTGGAAGCTCACTTTTGACGTTTGGACGATGCACGTGTTTTTCATATATTTGTATGATTCAATTATATATTTTCCTCATTGCAAAATATAATTTTTATCGCAATTTGGATTACAATTTTCAAAGCCGATAACATTGAACACTAAATAACGCTAAACACACATTTCACACTAATACATAACATAACACATAACACGTTGGAAAACATAACACATTTAATTTTCATCCAATCTCAATTGCCTGTAACGTTTCCATCCGTCTTCGAATCACAAAGGAAGTTGTATTTTAATCTCATGATCAATTTGGCCAATGATTCGAACCTTGTGCTGCCACTCGATAATGTCTGAATATACCATATGATGGAGCGTCTTCTAAGGAAATTACCTTTTTAGCCATATTGTCCACTATAATTATATGGCCAGACTCGTCAAATAGTGGATGGATAACACCATTGAGTCCATCTCCAACGACCTCCGTGTTAATTCGTATGAAATTCAAATCACGTTGGTGTCGACGTGGATGATTATGTTGGTCCAAGTAATAATAACCATTGTGCTCTCCTGAAAGCATTAAAAGAAATACATTCAGGTAGTAAAACAAGTCTGAAAATGAATGGAAACCTGAGTGATTGATTTTATATCAGGCAGAAAGTCAGGCCTGGATGAGGTCCACCAAGCTAGCACCTCCACAATCGAAATTTCCCAAATTTGTTTGTATCAGAATTTTGGGCTTTTTTTGGGCTGTATTGCCGATTTTTGGGTTCACTACTTTTTTCGAAAATTCAAATTTGGTGTCGAGGTGCTGGCTTAAGCCAAGCCAGCACCTCCACTATATGAACATTTGGAAAAATTAAAAATCAAACAAGACAGAATTTTGGGCTTTTCTTGGGCTCATGAATGTTTAATTTTTTGTTGTTGCAAAAACCACCCCTACATCCAAAAAATCAAGCGCCTATCTATGAATTCGAATTTGAATTTTATGGAGCCCAAAAATCAGAGACTCTATTCACCCAATAAAATTCTGAGTCTCAAACATCAGAAACTCTATTTACAAAGTAAATTTGTAAAAAAGATAATTCTTTGACAAAGTCACATCTGCCCGGTACCAAGGGGTTGCTTTTTAACGTTAAGGGCAGGTGCCCAAAATTCGGTGCTGGTATTTTTGAGGAGCCCAAAAATCAAAGTCTCAATTCACACTATGAAATTCTAAAAAAGATTATTTTTTAACAAAGTCATATCTGCTTGGCATCAAGGGGGTGCTTTTGAACGCTAAGGGTTGGAGCCCAAAAATCGGTGTTGATATTTTTGAGGAGCCCGAAAATCAGACTCTATTTACACTGTGAATTTCTAAAAAAGATTAATTTTTGACAAAGTCATATCTGCTTGGTGTCAAGGAGGTTGATTTTGACGTTAAGGGTTGGAGACCAAAAATAGAAGATGTGTGAATAGAGTTTCTGATTTTTGAAATCCTCAAAAATACTAACACCGATTTTTGGGCTCCAACGCTTCACGTCAAAATCAACCCCCTTGACACGACGCAGACATGACTTTGTCAAAAAATAATCTTTTCTAGAATTTCACAGTGTGAATAGAGTCTCTGATTTTTGGTCTCCTCGAAAATACCAACACCGATTTTTTGGTTCCCACCCTTAACGTCAAAATCAACCCCCTTGACACCAAGCAGATATGGCTGTGTCAAAAAATAATCTTTTTTACAATTTCATGGTGTGAATAGAGTTTATGATTTTTGTGCTTCTCAAAAATACCAACACCGATTTTTTGGCTCCAACCCTTAACGTCGAAATCAACCCCCTTGACACCAAGCAGATATGACTTTGTCAAAAAATAATCTTTTTTAGAATTTCACAGTGTAAATAGAGTCTCTGATTTTTGGGCTCCTCAAAAATACCGACACTGAATTTTGGCTCCTACCCTTAACGTTGAAAAGCAACCCCATGGTACCGGGCAGATGTGACTTTGTCAAAGAGTTATCTTTTTTAGAAATTTACTTTGTAAATGGAGTTTCTGATGTTTGAGACTCAGAATTCAAATTCGAATTCATAGATAGGCGTTTGATTTTTTAGATGTTGAGGTGGTTTTTGCAAACAAAAAATCAAGCATTCGTTAGCCCTAAAAAAGCCCAACACTGGAGTAATGGAGTATTGCCTTTGATTTGAATTTAACGGAACTTCATTTGCTGTTTTGCTTTCAATTCGTAAAAATTTGTAAGCATCACGTGTGTTGGGATCACTATCCCTTTCCTTTTCTATTTGAACATTTCCCATTTCTGTCTTGATTAAAGTGGCGATACACGGTGAATTACCATGGCGCCGGTATCCTTAAAAGGGTTAACGGCTCTTCAAGATTCCCGGGCGGCAGAAATTAAGCGGATACACGCGAGATTTGAGAAAGGCACTACGGAAAGCCTCACGCGCAATATTGTCGAAAGGCGACTCGCATCCGTTGAAAAAATTTGGGAGGAGGTTCGCGCGACTCATGCCGAAATTATTGTCAAGGAAAATGCCGCTACCGATCCTTACACAGTTGATGACGTGTTCGCTCAAATCGGAAATGCTTACGAATCCCTTCAAAACGAAATGTTGCGAGTTCTAAATCGATTCGATACGTCATCAATAAATGCTTCTGCTCTTACGCGTGGACCGGTGGACAAAGACAGTTCGGATTTGAATTCTCGAAGCGCGAAACTACCCAAGTTGGATCTCCCAACATTTTCAGGTCGTTACGAAGATTGGGAGGATTTTTGTGACCTGTTATCCTCTCTTGTGCATGATAACTCGCAATTAAGCAACGTGACGAAGTTGCAGTATTTGAAATCATGTCTCACGGGTTCCGCGGCTGATTTAGTTAAAGACGTGGCTACGACCAACGCGAATTATTTATCAACCTGGCAAGCTTTGAAAGTGCGGTTTTCCAACCCTCGTCTGACTGTAAATAATCTTTTAACTGCCTTGATGGATTTGCCATATTTAAAAAAGGAATCGGCACAAGATTTGCGTGCATTTAGCGATGAAGCTCAGCGTGTTGTGCGCGCGCTGACAAATCTTGAAATGCCTGTACAGCATTGGGGAATATGGTTAGTGTATGTGTTAGCCAGCCGCCTAGATCCTGAATCTCGTAAGCTGTGGGAGGCTGACCTTAGTGTCAAAGATCGTCAGGCTGTCTCTAGAGCTGCTGCAGCCTCAACAGATATTAATAAATTGGAACGGTTTCCCAGTTTTCACGACTTCGTAGAATTTCTTGAACAGCGTTCTCATGCACTTGGTATGATTGCTGCTGATACTCAAACTAATAAAAGGTCTGTCCCTACTCAATCAAAATCTGGAGTAAATTCCAAACGAGTTTTACATGCAAGTGTCGGCCCTAATACGCGTGGCAAAACAGCCTTTCGTAAATGCCCGCTCTGTAATGGAGGACATTATATCGGTACCTGTCCGAATTATCTCGAAAAGTCTACGTACGAACGTCGCAACGAAGCGCGTCGCTTACGATTGTGCTTTAATTGCTTAGGTGCCCATAGATTTCAGAATTGTCAATCAAACCGTAGGTGTATAATGTGTAGAGATAAGCATCATTCATCAATTCACCACGCTCCTTCCAAGCAAGTAATTTCTATCGCGAATCACGATAAAAAGTCTGATCTCTCTCAAAATAATAAGGAACCTGTGCTTCCAACTAGTGCATCGTCTAACACAGTAAGTCTTTCGGCCCCATGATACTCCGCACATCTCGCTACGGCTCAGGTTATGCTTCTCAGTCCAGAGGAACTCAAGTGCGTGCTCGCGCTATGCTTGATCAGGGTTCTGAAGTTTCATTTGTTACAGAGTCCATAGCGCAATTACTCGAACTTCCCAAACGCCGCGTAAAAATTGCCCTCACAGGCATTGGTACATCAAAGGCTGGTACTGCACGTGCCATCGCTCAAGTATCATTACAGTCACTTTATGACACTTCATTCCTTATAGAGACTCTCAGAAGAAGCCCCTGGATTTTGACCCTTGTCTGTTTAAAGATATTAATTTAGCAGACCCTCATTTCTTGGAACCTGACTCGATTGATATCATTTTAGGGGTCGATGTCTATGGTCAAGTTTTGCGTCCAGGGTTACGCCGATTCCCACCATCTAAATTAATTGCCCAAGATACCGCGTTAGGTTCGATCGTTTCGGGATCGTTATATTCGGACATGCCATGGCGGGCGGTACCCACTTCTTCAATACCTAGTAAAGTCATGCATTGCGCCTCTGGTGATAACTTGCTAGAAACGCTTCAACGTTTTTGGGCTGTGGAGGAAGTAGCCCCCCCTTTAAAGAAAATGAAACCGGAGGATGAAGCTTGTGAACAGCTTTTTTCAGATAAGCATTCTCGAACCTCTGATGGACGGTATACAGTTCGCCTCCCTTTAAAATCGCAACCCCCACTTTCTGCCATAGAAACTCGGCGGATAGCCTTAAGTTCTCTTTCGAATACCCACCGTCGCTTTTCTAAAGATCCTAAGCTTGCGGAAGCTTATAGAGAATTTATGAAAGTTTATGAGGAATTGGGACACATGGAGAAAATTCCAGAATCTCAAATAGACAATCCGCGAGCTTGGTACATTCCCCATCACCCCATAGTCCTATCCACCCCCACTCAGTGGAAATTTCGCGTGGTTTTCGACGCATCTCGACAAACTTCTGAACAGCACTGCCTAAATGGATTTCTCATGGCAGGTACTCCTCTTCAAAGTGACATCTCCCTAATACTTAAATTGGCGAAAGTATCGAAACGTCTTTACCGCGGATATAGTAAAAATGTTTCGCCAAATTCGGATACATCCTGATGATCAAGATCTGCAGAGAATTCTCTGGACTCCTTTTCCTGAGGAGCGCCCTGCAGATTATCGCTTGACAACGGTTATTTATGGTACTGCTTGTGCCCCTTACTTAGCCATTCGTACCCTCGCTCAATTAGTATCGGATGAATCTCACAGATTCCCTCTTGGTGCAAGTTACCTCCAGCATAATACTTATGTGGACGACATTTTTGCGGGAGCAGACAATCTTGAACTTGCGATAAAAAAGCGAAATGAATTATGCGAACTTTTACATTCGGCCGGAATCGAGCTAGAGAAATGGGCAGCAAACCAATCGGAGCTTTTGCCACGTCGCGATCAGTTAAAAGAAATTGACAAGCTTATTGTCTCGAACGAAACAGTTAAGACTCTGGGCTTGCGTTGGAATCCAGCGATAGACACGTTCGGAGTTAGCGTTACCGACCTAAAACCTAGCCTCGAAAATTCTACCAAACGATCTATTCTGTCAAGTATTTCTCAATTATTCGATCCTCTCGGCTGGCTTGCTCCCATTACAGTCACTGTGAAAATCTTGATGCAAGATCTATGGATCTTAAAATGTGACTGGGATTCGCCTCTACCCGAAGAAATTATCGAACGATGGAATAATTATCGCAATTCAATTGCATCTGTTTCAACTCTTTCTATCAGTCGCTGGTTAGGAGGCTCTCCAGATTCTGAAGGTCAAATCCACGGGTTTGCCGACGCCTCTTCTCGTGCGTATGCCGCTTCTGTATACCTCAGACTTCCAAGCGTCGAAGGTCCTTATAAGGTCTCACTCCTAATAGCAAAAACTAAAGTCAGCCCTGTAAAAACCATGAGCATCCCGAATCTCGAATTAAATGCTGCAGCTCTTCTTGTGAAATTAATCTGTCACCTAAGGGGCTTATCTTACTTCCAGGCTGTACCTGTTTATGCCTGGTCCGATAGTCAAATCGTCCTTTCTTGGCTACGAAAGCATCCGTGCCACTGGAAAACTTTTGTTGCGAATCGCGTATCCTTAATTCAAACCGAGCTGCCCTCGGCTGAATGGAACTATGTACCGAGTAAGGAGAACCCAGCTCACCTGGCGACTCGTGGAGTCCAACCTGCAGATCTTGAGCAAACTGAGCTCTGGTGGCATGGTCCCAATTGGCTCACTCTTTCTGCAGAAGAGTGGCCAAAACAGCCAGACATTCGGCAAGTACTACACACGCAAGGCCAACCGAGTGAGCCGGAAATACTAACGCGATTTTCAAGTCTAACTCGGCTGACCCGAGTTGTAGCGTATTTTCCTCGACCTCTCGTAAGATTACGCAAACAGAAGAACGGAAAGTTTGCCTCTGCTTCCTTTCTCACAACATCAGAGCTTGTGGACGCTCGTATCGCGGTAATTCGTTTGGTTCAAGCACACCATTTCCATTCAGAAATCGCGCTGTTAAATACAAAAGGATCTCTACCTAAGAGGAATCCACTTAGAAAATTAAATCCCTTTGTGGGAAAGGAGGACGGGGTGTTGCGAGTTGGAGGTCGCTTGTCACACGCTAACCTTTCTCGCGAAACCAAGCACCCTCCAATTCTACCTTATTCTTCAGCTCTCAGTCGTTTTTTCGTTCACCATGCGCATCTTTCCTCTGTTCATGGTGGACCCACTCTAACTCCAAGTTTGTTACTCCGACATGCATGGATTTTAGGTAGATCACGCTTAGTTAAGTCTGAAATGAGAAATTGTGTAACTTGTCAACGCGTGAAACCCCGCCTAGCGTCGCAGTTAATGGGCGATCTCCCTAAGGATCGAGTCACGCCTTCTAGACCTTTCAACATTTCTGGCTTAGATTATGCTGGGCCGATTCAAGTACGTACCACGAAGGGCCGGGGGCACCGCTCATACAAGGGATACATTGCTCTTTTTGTATGCTTTGCCACTCGTGCAATTCATCTCGAGGTCGTGAGTGATTTAACCACGGCTTCATTTCTGGCTGCTTATCGTAGATTTGTCGGTTGACGAGGTATTTGTCAGCGTCTCTACAGTGACAACGGTACCACCTTCCATGGAGCTGCACGAGAGCTTCGAGAAATGTTTGACCACGCCTCCGAATTTTATGGTGAAGTTGCAACGGTACTTGCCAATGAAGGGACCAATTGGACGTTCATTCCACCAAATACGCCTCACTGCGGTGGATTGTGGGAAGCAGGAGTGAAATCTGCAAAGCATCATTTGAAACGGATGATAGGAGACCACAATCTCACATTTGAGGAACTTTCCACAGTGCTAGTAGAAATTGAGGCCTGTCTAAACTCTCGCCCCTTGTATCCCCTCACCAACGAATTGGACGACTTATCTGTACTGACTCCAGCTCACTTCGTGGTTGGAGGCTCGGTGGGTCTTCTTCCTGATGCAGGGGTCCCTGAAGTACCCGAAAACCGTCTATCACGTTTTCAATTGCTTCGGCGTATTCGGTACAACTTCTGGAAACGTTGGTCGTCAGAATATATTCACCATCTCCAAGAGCGAAGCAAATGGCGTAATCCATCTGAGAACTTTTCAGTGGGTCAGCTCATCTTAGTAAAAGACGACAGATATCCGCCTTCTAAATGGCCATTGGGACGAGTAATTCAGGTGCACCCCGGTCCCGATGGGTTATTACGAGTCGTAACAATTAAAACGGCAACTACCACCTTACGCCGTCACGTGGTGCGCCTCTGCCCACTATCACTACCATCATCATGAACTGTTGCGGTTTCTTGTTGGATTATCAACTCATGTCTCAGTTTTGGAAGGAGTATTTGTATCGATATCGTATTTGTTCGTCCTACGGACGAAGGCGGGCGGTATGTTCGATCGAATTAATATCTGTTATATAAATTTAAGTAAACTTCGATTTTATTTTTGAAATACGTTTAAAATATTGTTTTCCTCCTTTTCGAGCGATATGGGGTTTATTGTACCAACGACGGGCTTATTGTTCGAGCAGGTATGGTTATAAACTTTAGGTTTATAAACATACGCGGTCGACTGGAGAGAGGGCTGCAGGGTCAGAATTTTATTGTTAATAAAATCTCTCGTTAGATGAGCTTGAGAGCTCAGCGTGATCGGTCGCGTTTTTGGTGTTCGTTGTGAGTGTGTTCGAGTGTTAATTTTCGCGACAAAAAAGGTGGCTGTTCCATGTGTTCATGTGATCCCTTGTCAGAGCTGATCTCTGTTAAGTGTGTCCCCTTTGATTGGATTGCCTTCAACCTGTGATTTGTATCGCGGATTACGTATGGATTAGTATGGATTACCGATTACTGTGCCTGTTGGTGAGTTTCTTCTAAAACTTCTGAATTAGAATTGTAAAGGGCTTTTCCCTCCACTCACCGAATGGAGGGTTTTTATGCCAGGTGAATAAATCTTGTTTGTGTTCTCGAAAATCATGGTTGCTTTTTGCTTGGCCCACCTCTCTCCTCTGATATTTTTATCTATATTTAATTATTGTTTGTGAACTTGCCTTTTGTTTGCTTAAATAACGTACAATACCATTTTTGACTTACTTAACAATAAATCCACTCTTCCTTAAGCTAAATATAACTTGAAATACTGTTGGATACATCTGGCTTGATTAAATAAAATTTTACATTAGAGATCTTGAGATTTTCTCAGTTTCATCATGATAATAAATGTTTCATTTTTTTAACCTTAAACTTTGAAAATAAAGTTTCAATATAAAAATAAAATGATTTCGTAGATTGACGTGACAAGTCAGTACAAAAAACGTGGTAAAAGAAATCTTATACACACATCCTAATTTACTTGAAAAAAGTGATATATCGTTGGAATCGCCAAAAAACGAAGATTTTGAATATAATATTTCTGAATTACTAATTTGAAAATTTTAAAAATTTAATTTTTTGTATTTTATTCCTCATTAGTATAAAGGATCTTCCTGATGGCAAGAGTCGGCGACAGAGTCTGGCGATCCCCACGCTACATGAGAGGAAGTTTAGTAGAGAGGGTAAGGCATTATTGGCTTATTGACATTATAATAATCATATTGATAATAATAGTCACCATTTCTGGCCAAAATTTCCTGGGTAACCAAAATAGCACCTTTTTGACGACCTTGTCTGTAGTAGGTTTCTAGCATTTCAAACTCCTCATTAGTCAAGCAAACTGAAACAGAAGAAGAAAGTTTGTAATTGAAATAAGTCTTGTAGTGGTCAAATATATATTATTATGGGCAATTAAAAAACTACTTTACGCTATTTTTAAAATTTTTTCCACCCCACCCCTTCTTAGTCACACATCATGACACAAATCTTGAATCCGCCAGGCTGACAACACAAATACGATCAACACGTGTCTCGTGATCCGCACTCGATTTTGTACAAAATGTGAACTTTTCTACATTATATAATATATGAATTTTTTTTGTCTACTAGGTCTAGAATCAATATTTTTTCAATATTGATTGGTAATTGTATAAGGTGTGAAAAAAATCTCTCTAGCTCCGCTGGGATTCGAACAGCAGATCTTTCAGATTTCCGGTCTGATGCTTTTCTACATTATGTTCAACATTATTATATTAAATGTATATTACTTATTTCTGTACCTCGGCCTGAGATTGATTATTCAGATATTGCAAAATAAAGTGCAAATTTGATCTACCACGGTTACTTTAATATTTGTTCTATATTTTGCTTCAAATTTTATTCTCATCTACCCTGAAAATTCATTTTCATGTTTTTATAATTAAAAAAAAGTGCGCATCCTATAAAAGCACAGTTTTGTTCTCATACATTTTATTGCCACTTGTTTTGTTTTTGCATAAATTTAGTTTTTTTTCAATGTTATTTCTTACTATACGCACCAAAAATACTCAGATGAGCATAAAGTGGTTCTAATAAAATGTATAGGTATACTTTAGGCGAAAAATTTCGGTACATAAAATGTTATTGTAACTTGCGTCATTCTTCCAAGAAGTTAATTTTTCTATTTTCAATGTATTTTTATAACAAAAGTTCCTGAAATATTGTGGATCTTTTTTTGTTGAACAACTTTTGTCTTTTCATTTTTCTTTGTCTCTTGTGTCGTGTTTCCAAAAATTTAATTTTTTCATTTTTAATCTTATTTTGTTCGATTAGAAGAAAAGCTACTCGTTTTATGTAGAAATGATTTATTACAAATTTGTAGATCCTTTTTGCATGAACAAATTTTGTCTCTCAATTTTTTTTTCGTGCGTCGTGTCGTTTTTCAAAAAATGTAATTCTTTATTTGTAATATTATTTTTTACGAATAAAACAAAAACTGCAGGTACTATCGCAAAATTATTGATGACAAATTTTACCTCTTTTTCGGTTGAGTAACTTTTGTCTATTCCTTTTTTTCATTTCTTGTGTTGTTTGTCCAAAAATTTAATTTTTGACACAGTGTGCGTAAAATGCGTTTTTACACACCCATATGCGTGCGTTAAACTGCTTACTCTTACGCACTCATATGCACGTTTTACGCACTAATATGGGTGTGTAAAAACGCATTTTTACGCACACTGTGTCAAAAAATATCGTATGCAACATGTCCGTACGATTTACCCACATTTTACGCACATGTTGCATAATATACTCTTTCATTTTCATCTTTACGATTGAAACAAAAACTATGCGTTCAATAAAAAAATGATTTTTGATTTTCAACAAAAACATACAATTAGCATCGAAATTGTTGAATTTTCAACAAAATAGTTGAATCCTCAACCGAAGACATGAATTTTGAGTATTTTAACACTTTGTGGCATACACAATGATGACCTTACATAAAATTTGCTTAAAACATAATGCACGTAATGTTTTTGAGGTCGCCGATTACGTATTTTGGAGTGAAATTTTTGATTTTTTCGAAATTTTCGAAATTCAAATGGCAAATCCAATATGGCGGCCAAAAATTTAAAACATAAGGCTCCTTTGCTTTAAAAAGGATCCACCGTCATTTTTTGAAACGCCATGCTGAATTTTGGAATTTTTACTTTAGAATCGTAATCAGCGACCCCAAGAACTCCTGAAACCCAGTGGACAGTAAATTTATGTCCGTGAAGTTAGCACACCAACAATTAAATATCAAACTTTTGTGTAATGTAATCGTTTGGATGTCGTAAGGATGCGTTTGGAAGCCAACTTTTTTCGTTTGGACGGCAAAACTCAAAAAGATATTGAGTTTTCAAAATTGGAGTGCTAACTTCACGCTGCGGAACAAATTTTCATTTTCTTCAAATATTATTTCACCAATCGTTTGTATGTCGTTAGCATGCGTTTGGAAGCTCACTGTTGACGTTTGGACGATGAAATTGGGTGAGTTATGGAATAAAAATGTCATTAGCACCATACTCGCAAGCGGCGACTTCTCAAGTGGTAGTGGCCTTCTTTGGTCAGCCGTGTCCTTAAATATAATATGATGTGTCACTGCGAAAACTGTGGTACCGAAAATTTCCAAAATTTTTGAAAATTTTTGGATTATCTGAATTTCCCTATTTTTTCAAAATTTCTAAGATGTTCAAAATTTCTAAAATCTTCAAAATTTCGAAAATAATAAAAATTATAAAAAATCCTGAATTTTACAAAAATGTTCAATTTTCTCGAATTTCTCAAATTTTCTCAAATTTGTGAAACTTTCTGAAATATGTGAAATTTTCTAAAATTTGTAAAATATTCAAATTTTTGTAAAATTTTCAAACTTTCTAATATTTCTGAATTTTATGAAATGTTAAAAATTTCTAAAATCATTCAAATTTCTGAAATTAATGTTTAAAATTTTGAAATGTCTAACGTTATTTAAATTTCTAAAATTATCAAAAGTTCTAGAATTTTTTAAATTATTGAAATTTCTGAAATTTCTAAAATGTTCCCAATTTACAATATTATCAACATTTCTAAATTTCCAAAATATCTAAAATATCTAAAATTTTCCAAAATTATTAAAATTGGTAAGATGATAAAAATTTCGAAACTGTTAAAAATTTATAAAATTATAAAAACTTCTGAAATTTTCAAAATTGATAAAATTACTAAAATTTCTAGAATTTCTAAAATATCTTTTTCAAAATTTCCAAATTTTTTAAAAAGTTTTGCAATTATCAAAATTCCTAAATGTGTAAAATTTATAAAATTATAGAAATTTCTAAAATGTTCCAAATTTACAAAATTGTCAACATTTCTGAAATTGAAGAATCGTCTCAAATTTATAAAATTTCCAAAATTTCTAAAATATCTAAAATTTCAAAATTTTTTTTAAAGTTTTGAAATTATCAAAATGTCTAAAATAATCAGAATTTCCAAAATGTTCACAATGTATTAAATTTTATAAATTTTTCAAAGTTTCTAAATTTAAAAAAGTTCTAACATTTTCATAATTTCTCAAATTTCTATAAAACCCTCAATTTAAATTATTTTAGAAATTTTCAACATTTGATAAAATTCCGAAATATTACAAAGTTTGGTAAGTTTGAAAATTTTGAATATTTTACAAATTTTAGAAAACTTGAGAAATTTCTGAGAATTTCTTTAATTTATAATGGTTTCAATTTTTTTTTTAATTTTCAAAGTTTCTAAATTTAAAAAGTTTTTTAAATTTTCATAATTTGTAAAATATTCAAAATTTGTAAAATTTTCCAACTTAACAAACTTTCTAATATTTCTGAATTTTATGAAATGTTAAAAATTCCTGAAATCATTCAAATTTCTGAAATTATTGTTCAAAATTTTAAATTTCTAAAGTTATTTAAATTTCTAAAATTATCGAAATTTCTAGAATGTTCCAAATTTTTTAAATTATCGAAATTTTTTAAAATTT
>CAKNYM010052302.1:421050-489076 GCA_932195095.1 Andricus curvator
GAATAAGAAGAATTTTCAACACATTACTTGAATTATTACCCAAAAGATAATATTTCTCATCTAGTTGCATTCGTAACAAAACAAAAAAATAAAAAAAATTACAAATGAGACTAACTTTCTACAAAATATTTTAAGCTCTTAACAAAATTAAAGTTCCTAAATTTAAATTAAAAATTTATAATTTTAATATATAATTTTTGTGAAACATAAATTTTCAATCAAACATTCGAATTTTCAATCCAAAAATACGAATCAACAAAATATCAACCAAGTAATTGGATTTTCTACCACTCAGATTAATTTTTAACCAATAACAGTAATTTTCTACCAAAAAGATAAATTTTTAAGAAAATACATGAATTCGAACTTGAAAAGATCCATTTTCAACAAAACATGGAATAGTTTAATATTCAGTAGAAAACATCAATTTGCAACGAAAAGAAGCGCATATTCAATAAAATATTTAATTTCAAATGTGCATTCCTCCCTCCCCCAAAAAAGAAAAATTACATCTAAATTCCACCACAAAGCACGAATTTGCAATAGAATTGTTGAATCCTCAAATAGAACAGGTTAATTTTCGATCAAACTAAAATAAATTTTCATTTTCCCAAGAATCTTAAAAAAGGTTCAAGTTTGAAATTATTCTTGATTCTTTTTAAAAGTTCTGTATCTTCCTAATAGCTTCTAAGAGTATTCAGATTATGTCGAATTAGCGAATTTTCAACAAATAAATAAAATTTTCAACCATACAAAAAAAAAGTTCTACTCATTTTAAATTATTTTTAGATTAGATTAATTGTGTCTCTTCGCAATTAGCCATGGAATACAAATAAAATATTACTTTTTGAATATCACCCTCATAAGTCTGGTTTTATAGGGTCCTAAAAACCCCGTAAGCGAAAAAACGGGTTTTGCGAGTTTTTGGTGCTTCTTATATTTTTCGCGTTTTCCTTAATGCAAATTGTTTTTCGTAGATCATATACAGCATTGTTCTGATGATTAGATGTTTACATAGATTGTTTAAAAAGTTTATTATTGTTTTTAGAAATTTCCTCTAAGAATGGAGTTAGAAAGTCGCTGTTTTTTCAAATATTTTCCACTTTCTATCCAATTTTCAATTAGAGTGAGGTGAAACTTAATGAATGTTAACAAAAATAATTTTTTAAACAATTATTTATCATTGTTAATAATATTGTCTTAGAATAATAATGCTCGAAAATTGCAGTTGTTTCAAAAATTGTCCACTTTTTGTCCAGTTTTTAATTAGAGTGAGGTAAATAAATAATTCAAGTTAACAAACTTGATTTTTTAAATAAATTATCATTATTTTTCATAATAATGAATTCGATTTATGCTACAAATTTGCGGATTTGTATATGAAATTTTCCACTATTTGTCTAATGTTCACTTGATGTGAGTTAATAATTAATTCAATTGAGCAAAAATAATTATTTGAACACACATTTTTATTATTTATAACTATCTTCTTCTTTATTAATGCCAGATAGTTGTGGTTTCTTCTGAAATTTTCAACTTTTTACCAAGTTTTTCTTACAATTATTAAAGTGTTAAGTAATGCAAGTTAACGAATATAGTTCTTTAAACAATTTATTATTGATTATACCTGTCTTCTAGATAATTGGTGAAAAGCTGCAGGTTTCACTTCAATTTCAAATTTTTAGTCAAATTTTCACTAAGAGTGTTATAATGATGAATGAAATGCAACAAACATAATTTTTTTAACGAATTTTTATTGTTTATAACTATCTTCTTCCATGTAAATGCTAGAAAGTTGCGGGTTTATCTGAAATTTTCAAATTTTATTGACTTTTTAGTTAGAAACGAATAATAAGCATGAATTTAAAGTTAAACAAAAAGTCTCTCAGTAACTACTTCAAGAAAAATTTCCATTTAAAATGATCCATATAGAAAATTCTAAACATATTTCAAATACCTGTTTTATGTTAGAAGAATATATTCACAAAAAAAAAAGATTGTTTAAAAAATTATTCTGTCTATTTTTTATTTGTTCATAACAGAAAAGGCAAAGCAAATTTGAACATTTCAAAAAACCCGCAACCTTCTACCATTGAGCAAACAGAATATCATATTTTTCTTTCAAATTTTCAACAATTTTTGGGAGTTTTAATATAAGCTATTTTCAAAATTTTCCAGTACAACAGAAATGGGGAAATGTATTCTTATTTTTGTCTATTAGAAAAATATTCTTAAAACTTTACTTCACGCATACACATTCTCGGTAAAAAAATTTATCTTCTTCGTTAAAAATTCGTCTTTTTGGTTGAAAATTCAACTAATTGGTTTAGTTTGAACACTTTTATCGAAAGTTTTTTCATTGTCTTAAAGATTCATTATTTTAGTTAAAACTTTATCCCTTCAGTTAAAAATTTACGTATATTTCTGAAAAGTCATCTTTTTGGGTAGAAAATTAATGTTCTGGAACAAAAATTAATCTTTCGGATTTAAATTAAACTTCTTGGTTGAATATTAGGCTGTTGATTTACAAATTTATATAATGCTTATTGATGAATTATCATATTAGTTTAAAATTCATCACATATATATTTATTTCTTCGGCTAAAGGAAATGTTTAATTCATTTAAGCAAATTTAATTATTCATAACAAGTAAACACTTATTTCAAAAAAATAATTACATGGTCAAATTAAACTTTTATTCACTAGTTTGGTGGATATTTTTTTTAAAGTAGAATACGAAAGAGATGAAGGAAAACAAATAATTCTTCGAATCAAATATATATTTTACTAAGATAAATGCATATCCATTCAACTGAAATAAATAAATATCTTATTAATTAATGTTCGCGTAATTTGTTTTAATTTATTTCTTGTTTATGTTATACAACAGAATTAAAATAATATTCTTCAGGCACTTCATTGCATAATACAAATTTCTACTTAAAAAGACCTCAAATTATCTGTTGCATTAGGAAAAAAGCTATACAATTAAAATAACTTTCTTTACCTTTTTGAATTTTACTTTTATTTAAGCTGATGCATATTCAAGTCACATATTTTTTAGAAAGTTTGCGAAATAATTGCAATTTTCTATTTCTTTGCAAATCCGTTGAAAAGTAGCGTATGAAGATCCTGAATATGTATAATTAATTACTAACATATCGATTCATATTGATTATATATCGATCCATTATAATTTTAAGATTGTAAAATATTCTCATCTTTCTTAACTTTATTCAAACAATTAGAAGGCAATATTTTGAAAATGGAAAGAGACTGGGTAACGTCAACAATTTCTCAATATGGCCTTCTTATCGTTTCAATAGAGTTAAAAATATTACACCATCGCGTCGTTTTATTCAACTTTTCTATTCTTCACGTATTAGTTTTACACTCTTAATCAGGAAATATCTCGGCTACTTAAATTAGTAATTTTGTATCATCTTTAGTGGCTCACTTTTTGCTAATCGATTCGGAAAAATTTTTCACAGGTAATTATTAAAATTTTAACTTAATTTTAACTTAATCCTATTCGAATTTCTTTGCCAGATGTAAATCATTTTTTCAATTCAAATTTCTGCAAATATTAGGAATCTTACTAATTTCAGTTAAGTAAAATGCACTTAGTACAAGCTAAATTTGCTATTTATTGTTAATTAAATTACATCGTGTGATTAAATTTAGATGAACTCGTATATTAAAAATATATTTTTTCCTCAAACTTTTTGACAGGGTTAAAAATGTATTTGGTTGATATTTAGTATTTTTTCCCACCCATTTCGTTGAAAATGCATCTTTATAAGTTGAAAATTAAACTATATGATAACATATTCAAATCTTTTGTTAAAAATTTCATTATTTTGTTGAAAATTAAACCATTTGATAAAGCCCTTTTGTTGTCGAATAGAGAACTTTTTGATTGAAAGTTCATAATTTTTTATCAAAAATTCATGTTTTATTGTAGACAATTCATCCTTTTTGATTGAAAATGGACTCTTTTGTTGAAAATTCTACTGTCTTATAAAAAATCGCCTTCCTGGCCTTGAAATTTTACTACTTGGTTAAAAGTTCAACTATCTTGTTCATAATTTGTCTTTTCTGCTTGCAAGTTCAATTATTTGGTTGTCAATGACACTGATTGGTTGAAAATTAATTTTTGTTGTTGAAAATTCAAATATTTGGTTGATAAAATCGTCTTTTTGGATTAAAAATTGATCTCTTTTGTTGAAAATACAATATATTTCAAGACGAAATCTCAAGAATTCATGTGAAGCATTTTATATTGAATTGGATATAGTATCAACATTAGTATTACATAACAGAGTTTATTTCCTTATTATTCTTCTATTTTGATAAAAAATCACCCTATTTCTCCTCTTTCAAGAGCATTTTGGCTATGAATTCTGTGATTGATATATTTTTAATTATTTTGATTCATTGCCGAAGCTTAGAAATATGAAAAACGCAGAATAAACGTAAAATCCGTGTCCAGCCAATTGAAAACAATTGATTTCCATGGCAAACTTTTCTTTACACATCAGATCCGGAAAGCTAAACAGTTTCCAGAATTGAAGGTTAATTTTTCGTTTGTCCACTGAATTACTTATTGCTAAAAAAATTATCAATTATTGAGGAAAGCTATGAAGTTTTAAAAATTTGATGTTATGTTTGAGTTTTCTACAGGATTGGGTATTTTAAAGGAGAAATCATGACGTTCTGAGTAAATTTTACAATTTTTAAAAATTTCAGGTTATATGCTTCAGTTTTCTTGACAGAAATGGATATTTCAAAAGAAAAATCATCAAGTATTGAAGAAATCTGACCAATTTTAGTCATTGCGTATTGTGGAAATCATAAAAGTTTTCAGAATTTAAGGTCATAAACACTTGAAAATTTTTGAGAAAAGCTATACCACTTTTAAGGTTTTGTTCATATGTTGACAACAAAAAAGGATATTTTAAAAGAGAATTCATCGATTGATAAGAATAGCTCTAACAATTTGGTTTCAAGATTTGAGGTTATCTTGATATTTTCCTAAACGGAATTGGTATTTAAAAAAAAATTAACAATTATCAACATTATCAAACAATTTAATTTTTTCCTAACATTCACTAATACATGCTTACATTTATAATGGACGAAATTCATAGTTTCAATGGATGAAAAGAAGCACTATTATTTACAGATTATATTGACTATATGAAAGAAAAGAAACGAAGGGGAAAGAATGAAAGGAAAGAAAGGAAGGGGATTTGGTTAGGTGCCTTCTAATTTTTCTTTCCTCTTTTTTATTTTTGTGCAAAGAAACAAATTTTTTTGTTTTTAGGAATTGCAATAGGAGCATTTTGTGGCGTTTCTCCAAATTTCATCGTTGAATTCTTGTTTTATTTTCAGGAATTCTATACATTAACTTGATTATTGGACGTTAAATGGGATTTTGAAATTGATTTTAGTCTAATTTAAAATTCTTAAATTTCAATTTGGCTGACTTGGATTGGAGGTCATTTCTAAACACCCTTTTTTTGAAATGATGTTTTTTAATCAGATCAAAGTTGCATATGGTCCTGAAGCCTTCAGGAAGGTTAAATTATGGTGTGATATCAACCAAAAATTAGGAGGCAGTATCCTTCAGAAAAGGTTTTTGATTGAATGTCGAAGAAATGATGTTTTACCGAAAAAAATATTTTTCTTGGATAACAAATTTCGAGATTTTACTTTTCACAGTAATTTTTGCAATAGACAATTTGAACATAATTTAAAGAATTTCAAACTCTCAATGCTGAATTTACTGATAAAGGATGTTTTAAATTATGTTAATTTTTTAAAAGTAAAAATTTCCAGAATCAAAAGTGAATTAGAAGTATGTTTGCCACAAGATAAAATCATTGGTCTTAAACGATGATAAAGAACATGAAAACAAACTTTCTTTTTTGATTGATCAACAAACTAATATTCAAGAGCAAAATTTAAATTTACACAAGATGTTTGAAAAAGAAGATAAGGATACTTGGTTTGTAAATTTAGCAAATATTGAAATTCCTGATTCAGTTACAGATATTCTCAGATTAGGTGAAGGTTTTAGTAACCATGTGATTGAAATTAAATTGAAGCAAATGATGGAAATAGTCAAAGATGTTGAATCAAGTATACACAAAATTCCAATATTAGATCAACAGGATTTCCGAAACAAGGTTTTACACTTGTTAAAGAGCTTTGTTGATAAAAATTGTTTGCACATTAGTAGTATTGATCGTAAAATTTCTGAAGGTTTTGGATAACAAAATATTTCCTTAAAACCAACCCTGATATAATTTGCATGAATGCTGATAAAGGCAATGTTACTGTTTGTATGAAGAAATCAGATTATATTAGGGATATGGAGGATTTACTTTCCAATCGTGATAACTTTGAATTATTGAGTGAAAATCCGTTGAAACAATTAAGAAGAGACACTTTCAAGATTCTAGACAATTGGAGAAAGAAAGGACTTTTGGGAAAGGATATAAGATGGACTGATATAAATACCGAAGACACAGTTCTTGCAAGATATTATGGTTTGAGAAAGATTCATAAAGAATCCTTTGAGATTGGTTATTTCAACTATTAACACTCCCACGAAATTTTTAGAACAAAACTTCAATCTGATACTTAAAGACTCAATTGCAACTTCCAAATACAATATTGAATATAGCTGGGAATTCCAAATAATTGTTATTCAAAAAACTGTTCCTGATGACCATGTAATGATTTCTTTGGATGTTGTTGCGATGTTTGCAAATATAACCCTTGAATTGGTTGAACAGGCAATTTTAAATAGATGGGATAATATAAAAACACGAACTCGATTAAGTCAAAAAGATTTTATTGAAGGGATAGTTTTCATTATGAACTCAACTGATTTTAAATTCAATGGATCTTTTTATAGGCAAAAATTCGGTACTCCTATAGGTTCAGTCATTTCTCCGATTTTAGCAGAAATAGTTATGGAAGATTTGGAGGTGTTTGCTTTCAAGAAGCTGGATTTTGTTTTGCCCTTTTATTTTCGGTATGTTGATGACACCTTATTATGTGTTCCTCTAGCACAGTTACACGCAGTTTTTGATGCTTTTAATAGTTTTCATTTAAAACTTCAGTTTACCCATGAAATAGAAAACAATAATAGAATCACTTTTTTGGACGTAGAAGTAATTAAGGGTCAGGATGGTAATATTATTACCAATTGGTATAGGAAAAGTACATATTCAGCTAGAATTTTAAATTTCTTTTCGGCTCATCCTTTTCAAAACAAAATTGCTGTAATCAAAAACTTAGTTGACAGAGCTCTAGGTTTGTCCCACATTTCATTTCACAAAGAGAATTTGAATATTGTTAGGAATATCCTTTTTCTTAATCATTACCCACAAAAGTTGATTGAGCAACATATCACAATTAGAATTCCACAAATCAAAAACAAACAAGGTAACATTTTATCTACAGATAATCAGAAAGAATTAAGAGCATATAGTTCTTTCAATACTTTTGTTCTTCCTTTTTTTGGTCAAATTTCGAAAACTATTGAATTTATGTTCAACAAATTTAATATTCATACTATTTTCCGTATATCATTTAAAATGGATTCAATAATAACTTTTGGTGAAGATCCTTTAGATAAATTTGAAAAAGGTGGTGTTGTTTACAAGATCACTTGCAGGATCTGTAAGATGACTTATGTGGGACAGATTGGCAGACTTCTTAATACTAGGGTGGAGGAACACAAAAGTGATTTTCGTTTGGGACGTTGTTATAAGAGTGTTCTTGCTAGATATACGAGAGGGTTTGTTGATGTTGACCATGAGTTTGACTGGAATAATGCTGAAATTTTACACAGTGAAAGTAATGAGAGAAACAGAGAATTCATGGAAATGCTTTATTATATTATCGCTTAGCGATTCGAACTCGAAAGTTCATCGCCTCATCTACCCGAGACCGCCATAAATTAAACAAAAGTTATTCTAGTATGATTAATGACATTTAGCAATAAGTTTTCATGGGTTTTGACTTTCTCTCATTTTTTGTTTGTTTATAACGGATTTGTCTTTTGACCCACATTCAGTTGTCAGGTATCGAGGTGATAGCGTCGTTATATCGTCACTGTTCTTACCTGCTCTAATTTTTCTTGCCTGCATGCTTTCATATTGTGATTTGATGATAATAAAAATAAAAAAGACGAAAGAAATAAATAAGAGAAGGAAGGGGATTTGGTAGGTTGCCTGCTCATTTTTCTTTCCTCTTTTTTATTTTTGTGCAAAGAAACAAATTTTTTTGTTTTTAGGAATTGCAACAGGAGCATTTTGTGGTGTTTGTCCAAATTTGATCGTTGAATTCTTGTTTTATTTTCAGGAATTCTATACATTAACTTGATTATTGGACGTTATATGGGATTTTGAATTTGATTTTAGTCTAATTTAAAATTCTTAAATTTCGAAGCCTTTCAATTATTCAAACACATTGGAGCTGCCACTTTATTTATTTATTTTTTAAATTAGTACGTATTTGGGACCTCAGATGTTTTTAGAAAATTATTTCCCCTCGCTTAGTTTAATAATTTTTGCGCGAAATGAAATTTTAAATTTTCAGCTTAGTTGCGTATACCATTGGAAAATTTCATTCTACGCACAAATTTATTTTTTCATTTATCAAGATGAGGTTGTTGAATTTAGAGTTTGGAGCTTGAGTCCAATAGCCTTAAAAACATTAAATAGCATGTTTTTGAATATAGTTGATCATTAAGATATAATTACTATTTGTTACTAGTGATGTACAAAATGACGTCGCGTCGGGTTCGCAACCCCGCCCTGAAACACAAAAGCCCAAGTTAAATCAAAAACCCGAACCAGCGCGAATATTCAATTTTAAAATTTAAAAAATGGAGTTATTCAAAGTGACCGCCAGTGTAATCGAAAATGATCGGAAATTCGGTTTTTCAAAAATTTGGCACACCCCTACTTATTACTCGTATACACCTTCTTAAAATCAATTATAACAATTTATTTTTATTCACTTTTTTTAAGAAAAATTTATTTGTAGATTATTTTCGAATGCCCAAATCCCGATATGTTCGTACGCTCAGGCTTCAATGCATTTAGACGGTCATGACTTGGTCTTTTAATATACCGGCTTTAGTTTGAATGACAGGACGGTCAAGTTCAACCTCAGATTTGCAAATTGTAATACAAACTACTAACTTTATTTTGTGTATTTTTATTATTATTATTATTTGTTTAGGCCAAATAGCATAGAGCGAAAAAGTTGTTTTGAAGTGTGATCGGGTAGGTTGCAGGAAGTTCGGCCTAACACTCCACGACTCTCGAAATGAGCCAAAATTTGGTCTCAAAATGATGAATTTTCTCTATATTTGTGCACTTATATTTAAGGGTGCAGATATGAGGATCAAAATTATCATTTTGATACCTTCGACATTTGAGGTGCAGAAAGTATAACACCAGCGTTGTTTTGTTAAATGAACCTATATGTTCTTTAATGAATAGGGAAAGAAATAAAAGCACATGTTTTTTATATATTTATGTGATATAATTGTATATTTTTCTCATTGCAAAATACATTTTTTCATATGAAGTTGGGTTAAAATATTAAAAGCATAAATCATTGACCATTAGACATAAATTTTACATTGCGAAACATAACACATTTAATTTTTATTTAATCTAAATCCCCTGTAGTGCTTTCCTCCGTCTTTAAATCACAAAGGAAACCGTATTTTAATTTCACAATCACAAGGTCCCATGATGAGTATAACGTCTAAATATATAATAAAATGGAGCTTGTTCTAACTCAATTGTCATTTTCGAGGCACCTTTCATGATAAGTATTTCGCCATCTTTATCAAATAGGGGGTGGATAATACTATTGATTCCTCTTCCGACGACATCTTCTCCAATTACTATGAAATTTGTTGGACCTCGAAGTCTGCGTGGTTGATTGCGTTCGTCCAATTCATAAATCTCATTATACTCTTCTGCTGCAAAATGAAATACATTGGTAACAATAACAGCTTGAAGTCTAGCTCCTGCCTCGAATGCGGCGCGCAGCTTTTGCAGATCCAAGCAAACTGAAACAGGGGAAGAAAGTTTTCCATTAAAATTTGCGCTTGTACCACTGTGCTGTACGTTAGCGAAACCCGCGTAATCTATGCGGTAAAACGCTAATGGATGAAGTCAGTAATAAGAGAATTCTCAAAGAATTTGGTGTTAAGGAAACACTTTCTGGCAAGAGTGAAAGAAATTCATTGAGATGGTTTGGGCCTATTGAGAAAATAAAAGAAGAAGGACTGACGAAACAAGTATATTTAGGTAAAGTAAATGGTCATGTACCCAGAGGCAGGCCGATCTATCGGTCGATAACAATTCATAATTCTTCAAATAAACTTTATTAACAAATTAATCTTTCGGTTATTTTTCAAGGTGGTACTTTGATTTTTCAACGTATCCTACTGTCAACAACCAATTTTTAATATTTTTTTCTAGAAACCTCGATAACGATCTACGATTGTTATTGCCATTAATAATTGTATAGACAAATTTTTGTCCTCTCATACATTTGTAAACAAAAAATTCCGTTTTTGTTGTGGAATATATTGTCTTCTACTTAGACATAACTCCTTGCTATCATTTGATAACAAACGACGACTTGTTAAACAAATTACAAGTGGTCAATTATATTTGAACCATAAATTGAAAACATTATGCATTGATTCAGGCATAAATTACTAATTGTATTTTTGCACATAAAAGTCTGCTGTTTTTGGACAATGTTCGCACATCTTGTTTGTATCGACAGCTTCACCAGGTTTTTAAAAAAAGTTTGAAAATTACTAATAACTGTTATTTACGTTGAAAGAAAAAACCAAATTCACACCCTTAGAAATCGTCCAAAAATGCACTTATGAATTAACTTTTTTTTAAATTATCAGCTCTTATCGATCGATTGCACAGAGCCGTTACGAAATAACAGAATGCTAATACCTTAAAGAAACGCAATTTTTATTCTTAAAAAATGTCTAAGATGATAAATATTTATTTAAAAAATTGTTATTGACAATGAAAATTGTTGATTGTCATGTAACCTTCCTAAAGGTCTAGAAATTAGTTATTTGCAATTTATGACGTTGAGAAACCCAAGTTCTTCGCTCTAAAAATGGCTAGTCAGTACATTTGTTAATTACATTGGTTTAAAAAATTAATAACTGTTATTGGATGACTAAATCTGATTAGTAAGATACATTTTTGCATACATTTTGGACGATTCAGTAGAAAAAAACTTGATTTGTTTCATCATAAATATCTGCTGTGGATAATTGTTCATAAAAGTTGTTCATCAAATAACAAATTACTCATTATATTTAATTAATATAATCAAAAAACATTTTTGTTCTTCAATTGTTCAAATTCAGTGCGAATCTATTTACAAATCACTGCTAATCACTATGAATGCATTTTCACTCACTTATTTGGTTATAACAAATTCAATACATTTGTAAACAATTTTATATATTTTAGACAGCTTTTTTTAATATTTGCTTCATTGACTCTACGTATTGTAGATTCTATCCAAGCATTTCTCAAAAACTGGTACTCTTCTTAGGACATTTTTTATTTTATTTTTGTTATTAATTAAAAAAAAAAATTGCTTTGAATGGGCCATGACCTAAACTTCATAAGGATTTTGAAACATTGTATATGATTTAAAAGATTTTAGGGTATTTATAATTGTTTTGAGGAGTTTTAAATAATAGGAAAGATTTCAAAGGATATGTGATTCTAAATAATTCTCTTGAATTTTTTAAGATTTTGAAGGATTTCATAAGATTTATAAGATTTTAGGATATTAAAAAAATTTCATGTAATTTCAGAGGATTTTCAAGATTGAGAATTTGAGGCTCAAGTAATCCAAGTAATTTTCCAGGATGTCAACATATTTTATAATATTAAAATAGATTTCAAACGATTAAGAAATTTTAAAGGGTTTCAAAGATTTAAAAAGACGTTTAAATATTCTTAACATATTTCAAGTATTTAAAGGGATTTTTAAGAATTTAAAAAATCGCAGAATATTTTAAAAGATTGCCAGGAATTTTGAAACACCTAAAGAAATGTACAGGTATTTAAAAAGATTTCAAGAATTTAGAATCTTTTATGGTATTTTGGACGATTTCAAAAATTGTTGAGAGATTCGAAGAATTTCATGGATTTTCCATGTATTTTAATGATATTAAGAAATTCCAACTAATTTTATGCGCCTTTAAAGAATTTCATAGGAGTTAGAAAAATTTGGAAGGATGTTACAACGTTTCAAGATATTTTAAAAGATTTCGAAGAAATTCTAAGGAATTTTTAAAAATTTAATCAGATTTTAGAGGATCTTAATGACTTAAAGAAATTTTAAAAGCTCTGAAGGTATTTTAATAAATTTTACAGGATTTCAGAAAATATTAGATTTGATGAAATTTTTCTAGGTTTGCAAGGTTTATCATTGACTTTTTACGGACTCTAAATATTTAAATCGATTTTACAATATTTTAAGAGGTATGGACAGGAAATTCACAGGATTTGAAGAATTTTTCTAGTATTTCTAAGATTTATAAATTAAAATTTTTTTTTTTTAATTTTACAAACCACATTTCTTTGATTAATATAGAAATAGTAATAATTCGTTAAAGAAATTAGTACCAGCACAAAATATATTTGCGAATTTCAACTTTTGAAGCTAAAAAACTTTAGTTTCAAGTCCTGTAAAATTAAACTATTTCAGAAATGCGCATTTAGAGCTATAAATTTGAATAAAATTATTCATTTCAAAGGTAATAAAAATTATTTACGGATATCTATCATGTATTATAAAATGAAATTCAGGGTGACTGGATAAATTTTATTAATAGAAAATGTGATATCTGTAAAAAAATATTTACTCTCATTTTCGCGTGTCAAAATTGAAGAATTCAAAATATTTCAAAACTTACAATTTTAATCAATCAAAAAGCAATAAAAATCATACAAGTTCTGACTGAAAGCTTCAAAAATAATTAATTCAAGTTTAATTGAACCAGTAAAAATTTAGCGATTCGAAACTTTATTTAAAATTGAAGTATTCTTAAATTAGAATCGTTAAACTAATTCACTAAAGATTAATAATTTTGAAATTGCGCGTCACACTTTTTAAAATTCATCATTTTAATCTAAAATTCAAACGTAATAACGTTATTAAAAATTCATCTTCTTTTTTTTTTTTTTTTTTTGAAGTGCACTCTCCAAATCTAACTTAGCGAAATTTCCTTGATTCAGTTAGAGAAAAGTCAATCACTAACCATTAGTAGAAAAGTACTATTTCGACAATGTACAGAATTCCTGAAAATAAAAACAAGAATCTAACGACCAAATTTGCACAATCGCCATAAAATGCTCTTATTGTAATAAAAAAAAAAAATTCTTAAAAAAAAATGTCCTTCTTTCTTGGACGAAAAATGAAAAAGAGGAAAGAAAACTGAGAAGGTAAAAAAAATTGGTAAATATTATAAATGTTTTTGTGTTGTCATTTGATAATGAAAATGAAAAGTACAAAAGAAATAAAAAAAGAGAAGGAAGGGGATGTGGTTGGTTGCCTTCTCATTTTTCTTTCCTCTTTTTTATTTTTTGTCCAAGAAAGGAGGAAAGTTTTTTTTTTTAATTACAATAGGAGCATTTTATGGTGATTGTCCAAATTTGGTCGTTGGATTTTCGTTTTTATTTTTAGGGCTTCTATACATTAACTTGAGTGTTGGACTTTAAATAGGATTTTGAATTTGATTTCAATCTAATTTAAAATTCTTAAGTTGAGTCCAATTTCAATTATTCCAAATAATAACTCATTCTATATTGAAAAACTGCTTATTGCTTATTTAAATTATACGAATTTATTTAGGTCTGTGTAGTATATTGAATTAATGAATGTTATAGAAATAGGAAACGGTAAGAAATTAAAGAATTAGATATAAGAACGCGATTGTGTAATGTTTACCATATTTTTGAAACAATGATACGGAAATATTGTGAAAATTGTAAATAGTCTGAGTCTACTCTACAAACATCAGAACATGTTTACAAGTTATTCTTCCAAATTGAAAAACAGGAAATACATACAGACTTGATCTATTTCACCTTACTTTGTTTCCGTGAAAAATGATCCCATTAATTTATACACTGACGCAAACACCACCAAATTCAATGAAATTTACCAGCAGACACCTGAGAAATGGGACATGCACTATTTTTCATTAATTATTTATAGAAATATTTCACTTTCTAAGCCTAAAATTCGATTTTTTAGCAGTTCAGTCGACCTGGAGCATAGACTATTGGTCCGATTCGTACAAAATTTTCAACATAAAATATATCTATCGATACTTATTATATACATTATGTTGTGTTGATTACTATACATCGAGTATTTTGTTTATTAACAAAAAATCTTAATTTTTCAACAACAAAGATTGAACTTCAACCAAAGGTAGTTGCATTTTGAAGCCAGAAATATGATTCTTTTAGAAGATAGTTGAATTTTCAACCAAAAAAGATGAGTTCTACCAAAAGATGGATTCCTAATCCCAAAGGAAAAATGTTCTATCCAAAACGATAAATGTTCAATGAAAGAGTAAGATTTTTGACTAAAAAAAGATGAGTTTCTGAGAAAGTAGTTGAATTTGAAACAAAATAAATAAATTTTCAACCAAAAAGTAGATTTTTTAACCAAAAGAGATGAACTTCGTACTAAATATATAATAGTAGACTTTTCAATTGAAAATAATTATCTTTAAATAAAAAAGATTACTTTTCTACGAAAAGATCAATTTTGAATTCAGAAGGACGAATTTTTGATTCAAAAAGACAAATTTCCAACAAAACAGTAGAATGTTCGACTAAAAAATGACTTTTTAACCAAATAGTTGAATTTCCAACAAAACAATAAAATTCATAACCAAATTGTAGTTTTTAACTGAAACAGATGAATCCTGAACCAAAAATATAATAGTAGACTTTTCAATGAAAGAGAATTCACTTTCAACCAAAAAACCGAATTTTCTATTAAAATATAAAAGTTCAAATCTGAAAACTTCCCAATAAAAAAAAATTGCCAACTATTTCTCAGCCTTTTCCCAGTATTCAAAATTCCAGGCTAATTCCCGGGTTTTCCGGGTTTCCCGGTCAGTGGCCACCCTGTGCTTTTAGGATAACTTGGCAAACTGATTTCACAAACTATGTTCTCTCTTGAAATGAACTAGTGGAATCTCACTGGTTCAAACAGCCAGAAGTGTCTGACTGACAATCAGTGAGATTTCACTGATTTACTCAGTGGACTTCCGTCACTGGTGAAATCAGTGATATTCACTGGTTACTCAGTACCATTAGTCATCGTTGTCGTCCGTAATTTGGTTAGGCATGACACTTATCATTTATCACTTTTGTGCTAACCTTTGCAAAATTATCTTATAAAAACCGCACTTTCCTCTCACAAAAACGAATTTGAGCCGAGCTGCAATATAATAGGATATAATATATTGCGCCTGTGGAAAGGGAGCTGTGGGATGGCCCGTCATTACGTCAACGTCTCGCGTCGCTCAAAGTCAATCCCAGGTGGTCAGGTGCCTCTCCATTTTTGAGCGATAAATATATCACCTGCTTATTGCAGCCAGGCTCCAACTATTTTTAACACAAACACTAGCACACAGTAAAGTTTGTTTTCACTCGAGAAATGCAAAGACCCTGATTCCTGAAGTCACTGATTGAATCTATCATTTGACGTCACTGGTATATTCAATAACGCTCTTTTGATTGAGTCACTTACTGGTTCATGTAGTCAGTGACTGAAAATCACTGGTTCACCAGTGATAACTCAAAAGACAGATTCAAACATATATATTTTAATATAATATTTCATATTTACCAATAGAATGAACGAGCACCGCTAAACCGAAGACCAAAGTACCACCGACCCTCATTTTTCTATGATAGGGAACACTAATATCCCAAAGAATTCGCCGTCGTAGAAAAACTGATGAATATTCTACAGAATATTTCAGTTTATATACTGATGGGTTACTCACCCGTTCATGTAGCGGAAGCTTAACAAGCTTAACAGGGCATAAGCTCGAAATAAACATTGTTAGAAGGTAGTACTGCAATTTGTATGTTTTGCAGCCAATTAAGGTCTGTTAAAAAAATGTGTCAAGAATTTAGTCTGTCAGTGGGTGAAGGTGACCTCTAGCGTCCACAGAAAAAACGAAATGCAATCTTTACAGTGATTTCAGAGTAATCTTTACCTGCAACAAAAATTAACTTCACGTGTTAAGATTCACCCACCATATGGGAAATAGTTACCATGTCAATTCTATTAAATCTTTTTTTGTTTCGATGCGAAAAAATTGGACTTCATGTACTTGAAAATTACCCGCAACAAAAATTTAGATAATTTTTATTTGTTTACTCAATTTTTTTCTTTATAAATCTTGAAAGGTTACTATTTTATGGACATAATAACGCAGCTAATGAATGTTAAAAGTAATATTTTCCGTGGAAGACAGTTTGAAATCATTTAAAGAATCAATAATCACTTACTTGCACCTTGTTATGGGAAAGGTGGAGAAAATTTTAGTTTTTCAAAATCTCTTTCACTATTTTGCTTATTATTCAGCATTTTCTTATCTCGAAACTTATAGTCTAATTTTTTTAGACAATTTTCGTATAATTAAGTTACATATTGTCATTTTTTCAGATCGATTTTCACATTTATCATACAAATAAACAAAAAATATTTTTTTTTTTTTTTGCTTCAAGAACTGAGAATATTGAAGAAAACCTTTTCAATTTAAAAACAAAAAACATTTGAAATAACTAAAGAATTAAATATTCATAGGAATTCCCGGTTTCATGCATTCTTTAAAAAAAACTATGCAAATGAAAAAATATTTTTTCAAATAAAACGACAGTTTGCTTTAAAAGTTAAAAAGGTTAAAACAATAAATAACTAAAGAATGAAAAATTTAAAAAATGTTCAAACCTCCTGATTTTCATGTTCTTCACAATTACATATATCAATAAAAACATATTGTAAGTAATTGAAAAATTTTTACAAATTTAAGAATAACTACACAAAAAACGATATATATGTATATAAAAAACTAAAAATATATATCTTCTAAACTAAAAAGTTCAAAAAATATAACATATTCTCTAAAGTCTTTTAAATAAAAAAATATAAAGATACAGAAATAGCTGAATAATGTAGATTGAATTGCATTATATTTAAAGAAATGTTAGCCGATTAGAGATTTCAATAAAGTTAAATGTTGATAGATTCTAACTATTTAATTATATTTCACTTATTTTTCATGAATATTAATATTAACCAGTTGAATAATTCAGAGTATTAAATTAGTACAAATTAAAAATTTCTATAATTAACATTGAAATTATTATATGTTAAACAAATTTGTTTGCCCTGTTTCCGTTCTCTTATGGCTTATGTAATTATTTTGTATTCATATGTAATTCAATTATAATTATTCATTTCTTTCATACATAGTGAAAACAATTATGGATAATAAAGCAGAGAAATGCTAATTTTTTTTATGATAATAATATAATTTCTGTAAAATAGTTTCGAATATTATTTTCTCTCATTCTCATTGGTTAAAATTAAAAGGTTTTTTATTTTGAATCCAACAAAAAAAATAAAATTGTTGAGAAAGTAGCAATTTTTACTAGAGCCAACAATTCTTAATCGATTTCACTATAATTTATTTTAAACTCTCAACTACATTATTCTTATTGCACTTCTGTATTAACAGATGAAGTGCGAATAATTTCCATTTTTACAACTTTATTTTTTATCTTTCCGTAAACAATCGAAATGAACTTGGAATCAATCTAAATAAGTATAGTACCATCTAATACACGAAATTTAAACAAAAACATGAAATTTGTGAATTAATTTTGTATTTCTGTAAATGACTGGCCGAATAGTGCATTTGTTTCCAGAGTTTGTTTACAATTAGTTTATAAACATTAGTCAGAACATTTCATGGCTTAATTTCTTGTATTAGGTGCTACTACAATTATTTTGAGTGATCCCGAGTTTATTTCGATTGTTTATGGGAAGATTTAGAAAAAGTTGTGGAATTAGCTCTTTTTCACTTCGTTTGTTAAAAAAAGATTAATCTGAAAAGATATGAAATAAAAATAATTTTCTTTTTTTAAAGTGAATAAAAGAAGAAATCTTCAAAAATGAGTTTTTGAATTTTCAAATTGGTATTTAAAAAACTAAACTAAATAATTGAAAAAAAATAAATTATTTAAGAACTCCAGAAGTTGAAAAATCTAAACATCAAAATCTTTACCAAGAAATAAAAAAATAGAATAAAATGAAATTAAGAAAATAAATATGAACTGAATACTGTAAAGGAATTCTCCATAATAATAACCCATTTTTAAGCTTATTTAAAATAATAATAAGAGAGGCAAGAAGATAAAAAAAAAAAAGTTAAGCGAAAGTGAAACTAAAACTGGAAAAAATAAAAAAAGATTTATTATATATATATATATATATATATATTTAATATATATAAAATATTTTGTATTGAGATCCAGTTAAGACTTAAATAGAAGTCTTAATAGGCTACGAAAACGTTCCTTGAAGGCGCTCAGCCTATACTACAAAATCGGCTCTCACTTTTTTTTTGAATTATGTGAAGAGTATAAAAAAGGAAATATCAAAATCGGCTAAGATTTTTTGGCTCTAGGCTGTTTTGGAACAAATTTTGACGCTTTGTCCCACTGCGTGGGGTTATTTATTATGGGTTTATTATGGGGTTGTGGGTTACGGTGGATATTATAAATAACGCCCGTATTTGTTGATTTTTAAATAATTTTTTTACATCAACTGGCTCTTTTTTGTTGAAAAAATAGTGCTGAGATGTAATTTATGTTTGAAAATACGTGTCATACGGAGAAATGATGAAGAAACTGTTTTGTTGGAAACAGATGGAAAAGACTCTGGCAACAATTAAGTATTTACAACGGCACCGTATGTATTGCCGGAAAAAACGTTTATAATTAGGTTTTGAAACAAACTTTACTGCTATTGATAAGAAAAGATTTATTTACTGTAGAAAATTTCTTGAGATGTGCATACAAGGTCGAATGAGTCACTGCATTTTCTCTCAAAAAATGTGATTTTTGATGCTGTTCTTCTCAGAAATAACAGGAATAATGATTTGTTATTTCTCGGAAAAAGAGAAAAATCGAATAAAGTAGGTAAAGTACATAAAGTAAAAATGAAATTGATTAAAATTTCAAAACCCGAATCCTGTTATTTTGTGATATCATAGAACGAAAAGAAATGATTGAAAATAACAGATAATATTTTTAAACTAAAGTTTATCGTAAAGTTTACATTTATATAGAATTATATACATTTTTATATTATAATTTATACACAATTAATTAATAAAAACACGTAATATTGAAGTTTTAATCATATTTGTGATTTGTGGCGGAATCAGCCGGGTTCATGGGGTGAGATAAGACGCTCTTGTCATGCTTGTCATAACTTCGTTATGGGGCTGGCAGAAAAGTTTTTGTTCGCAAGATTTGGTTCGGTTTGAGTGGAATTTTCGAAAACATATAAAAATTGAAAGAAGAGTTGCAATAGTGAAAACTTACAAAAAAAAACAGACTTGCATGTTGGTGGCGGAAGTGAGAACGTGTTTAGTGACAGGTGCAGAGAGAATTTTACGGAATTTGTGTGGAAGGTGTGAGTGGAGTGTGAGGGTGGAAGCCGAGGAGGTGAGTAGGGTTGTGTGGGGTGAATTGGGGAGATAAATGTGAGTTTCAGCGTGGGTGGGAGGTGGTATCTAGCTGGATAGGGAAAGTGAGGTTAGGTTGGCAAGTAATCGGGGGAGTTCGTGGTCAGGAGTTCTGGGCTTTCGAGGGTTCAAGGGTGGTTCTCGAAAAGTTAGGGGATGCTAAGGGAGAGAAAGGGGTGTCTGCAGGAACTGAGGAATTGAAAAAAAGAAAAAGGGGGAAAAAAAGGAAAATTTGGCGGCGAAAGACGCCAACATTTCGCAGAGACATCTGTCGATTGCGGCAGGTACTGCATGGATAGATCCCATTTACCGGCGGTAGAGCGGGAGGTGGGCAGCAAGAGTACTGGCAGTGCTGGTAGTGAAACCGACGGGGAGGGAATTTTCCACAAGCCACGACGGCCAACAACGCGTCGCCCGGTGTCGAGCGGTGCGTCGGGGTGAGGGAGAAATCGGGACGGTGGCAACGAAGGAAGCGAGAAGGTAAGAGAGAGAGCGTCAAGCGCAAGTGACGGGGAGGATCTCTTGAAAAGGAAGAGAGACAGCCAAGAGAGTCCGGAGAAAAGCGAGGTCGAGAGCCCGTTTAAAAAAAGCGGGATAACACCTAGGTCACCCCCCAAAAAAATGGAGGGGATGTTGGAAAAGGAGGCTCTCGGGATGTTGTTAGGCGAGATCAGGGGGCTGAGGGAGGACGTAAGGGGGACCAAGGAGCAGATGGAAGGCATGAGGGAGGACTTGCGAATCAGAGATGGGAAATGGGAAAAGGAGGTGAAAGAGCTGAGAGAGAGAGTAGATGGGTTAGAGAGGGAAAGAAAAGAAAAAGACGTTAAAATAAAACAGATGGAAGAGGAGATTAGGGCGTGGAAAGAAAGGACGGAAAAAAGGCTTGAGAAGGTGGAGGGCAGGACGGAAATGGAAATAGGACACGGGGGTATGGGGGGCGAGATTAAAGGTATTTGGGAGAGGGTAGGGAATATGATAGAAGAGAAAGTGGGAGAGCGTAGGAATGAAAAGGAGGAGAGGGCGGATAGGGAAAGGATAAGGGCAATGGAGTTGAGAATGGAGAGAAAGGAGAAGGCAGACAGGAGAAATAATATTGTGATAAGAGGGTTGAAGATGAAGAGCGGGGAAGAAAGGGAGGGCGTGGAAGCGCTGCTACAGAGCATAGGGTGGAATAAAGGCAGGGTAGGGAAAGTTAAGTTGGAGGGGAGAAAGGAGAAAGAAGTGGCGGTTGTGGAGTTAGAGAGCTGGGAAGAAAAGTTGGGGGTAATGCGAAATAAAAATAGGATAAAGGATAAGGAAGTTTTCATCGATCACGACTTGACAAGAAAGGAAAGGGATGTACAGAGAATGTTGTACGACAGGGCTAGGAGGGAGAGGAGTGAAGGGAGATCGGCGAAGGTAGGATATCGGAAAATAAAAATAGACGAGAAAATGTGGGTGTGGGACGAGGAGAAAGAGGTGTTGAAGGAAGTGCAGGGGAATTGGTTTCGTAGGAAGTAGGGGGGTGGGGGTAATGCAGGGTAGAGGAGTTGTGAAGGTGCTTTACTGGAACGTAGCAGGGGTAAAGAAGAAGGATGAGGCGTTCTGGAGGTATATCCAGGAATTTGATGTGGTAGGACTGGTAGAGACGTGGGTGGAAAGAAAGGAATGGGATAGAATAGAGCCAAAGCTGCCAAAGGGGTATAGGTGGAGACTCCAGGAGGCGGTCAGAGTGAAAAAGAAAGGAAGGGCTAGTGGGGGAATTATAACGGGGGTTAGAGATGGATTAGAGGAAGAAGCTCACGGAGAGGAAGAGGGGGAGGGAGTGCAAATGAGGAAAGTGAAGATAGGAGGGGTAAGCAGTAAGTTTGTGACAGTGTACAATAAGGATGGGATGGAAAGAATTAAAGAAAGGGTGGAGGACCTGTTAGGTGAAAGAGAGGAGGGTATGGTGGTACTGGGTGGGGACTTTAACACGAGGATGGGGAGGGAAGGGGGTCTTTACAGGGAAGGGGAGAGCTTTGAAAGGAATTCGAAAGATAGGTTAATAAATAAGGAGGGGGAGATTCTAAGAGACTGGATGGAGGATAGAGGCTGGGCGGTGGCAAATGGTATGGCAACTGGGGACGAAGAGGGAGAATACACATACGTAGGTAAGGTGGGGGTATCGGTAATAGATTATGTAGTTATGAATATGCAAGGGTGGGAGGAGATGGAGAGATTCGCAGTAGAAGAGAGGGTAGAGTCAGACCATCAGCCATTAGGGTTGTGGATAAGGGGTGAGAACGGCGGAAGGCAAGGTGGGGAAGAAGTGGCGACGGGGGAGAGGGTTACCTGGACGAGGGAGGCGATAGAGAAGTATAAGGAGCAGTTAGGGATGGTGCGCTTCGAAGGGGAGACGGTGGAAGAGATATGGGAGGATTTGAAAAGAGAAAGTGAAAGGGTGCGTGCAAAAGAAGGTGTTTAAAAAGAAGAAGAAAGGAATGGTTAAGCCGTGGTGGGATAGGGAATGTAAAAAGATGAAAAGGAAGGTGAAGAGGAAATATAAGAAGTGGAAAGAGGGTACTGCGAAAAGGGAGGAGTACGTTGAAATGAGGAAGGGGTTTAGATTGATGTGTAAGAAGAAAGAACAGGAAAAGGAGAAAGAGGTGGAGGAGGAGTTAGGAAATGTTAAGACAGAGGGGGACGTCTGGAAAATAATAAATAGGTATAGGAAGCGGAGAGTAGGGATAAGCGAGAAGATAGGGAGTGAGGAGTGGAGGAAGTTTTTTAAAGAATCATTCCAGGGATCGGATTCAAGGAAGAGAGATGATGGGAGTAGAAGAACGGGGGAGGCAGAGATGGAGGAGTTGAATGACGAGGAGATAGAGAAACAGATAAGCAAGTTAAGAAGGTCAAAATCAGCAGGGCTGGGTGGGGTAGAGAACGAAGCATGGCTGTTTAGTACACAAGAGGTTAGGGAGAGGCTGAAGGAGGTAGTGAGGAAAGTATGGAGGGGGGAGGGATTCCCACGAGGGTGGAGAGAAGAGTTAATAGTACCTCTGTATAAGAAAGGAGATAGGGATAGGCAGGAAAATTATAGAGGAATTACGCTAATGAATACGGCGTATAAAGTATACGCGATGGTGGTGGCGGAGAGGCTGCGGAAGGATGTCGAGGGGAAAGGAATATTGCCGGAGACGCAGGCGGGCTTTAGGGCAGGTAGGAGTACTATCGACAATATCTACGTTCTGCAGCACATTGTGGATAGAGAATTAGCGAAGAAGGGGTCGAGAGTTTACGCGTTTTTTGTGGATCTAAAAGGCGCGTTTCTGTCGGTGGATAGGGGGAGGTTGTGGGAGGCGATGGAGGATAGGGGAGTGGAGAGAGGCCTGATCGAGAGGGTAAGGGAGATATATGAAGAGACCAAAGATAAGGTAAGAGGAGGACAGGGGATTTCGGAGGGATTCTGGATGGATAGGGGGTTAAGACAAGGGTGTCCGCTTAACCCAACGCTTTTTGCGATTTTAATTGCGGATATGGAAAGTAAGCTGGAGGCCGGAGTGGTAGGAGGAGTCAGGATAGGAGGGGTTAGAATTTGGTCGCTAGCGTATGCAGATGACATAGTGTTGTTGGCAAAAAGCGAGGAGGCCTTAAAGGAAATGATGAAGAGGTTAAGAAGATACCTGGATAAGAACAGGTTAGAACTGAATGCGGAAAAGTCCAAAGTTATGGTTTTCAGAAAAGGAGGTGGAAGGGATAAGGAAGGGGAGTGGAAGTGTAAGGGAAAGGCGGTGCAGGCGGTGAAAGAGTTTGTGTACCTGGGCTTCTTGTTTCGGAGGAATGGCGGAGTGGATGGTCACATAAAAGAGAGAGTGAGAAGGGCAAATGTTGTGATGAGGCAGGTGTGGGGGTTGGGAAAGAAGTTATTCGCAGATGATTTTGGAAGGAGAATGAAATTGTTTGACTCACTAGTGATGAGTGTGCTATTGTATGGAGTAGAGGTGTGGGGGTGGAAGAAAAGCGAAGAGGTAAATAGGATACAGGAGAGATATGTAAAGTGGACACTGGGGCTGGCAAGGAACACGCCTAATTATATTGTCAGGAGGGAGACGGGGAGAACGAGTGTAGGGATTCTAGCGGGGAGTCGAGCGTGTAAATATGAGGAGAAATTTTTGGAAGAGGGGGGAAGTAAGCTGGTTAGGGAGTGTTGGTGGGAGAAGGAGAACAGGAGAGGGGGCGGGAAGATGGAGGTTGAAAGAGAAAGGTATTTTAGAACGAATGGACTGCAGATGGATGAAGTGAGAAGGATGCATGAGGAAGGAAGGAAGGTATATGAGTTGGTTAAGAAAAACAGCATGGAGAGAGAGAAGACAGCAGGGGAAGAGAGAATAAGAGAGACAAGGTTTAATGGGAACTATGTGTGGATTATGCCAAGGGCGAGAGCGCAATATTTGTGTGAGAAAGGAGAGAAAGGAAGTCAGGAACTGATAGCAAGGATGAGATGTGGTTGCATGGAGGGTTTCAATAGGTTCTGGCTCGCTAGGGAAAAGAGGATGTGTGAACTATGTGGGAAGGGGGAGGCAAGAGTGGAGCACTGGTTGCAGGAGTGCGTAGAGGTGGAAAGGAGTGAGATAAGCATGGAGGTATTGATGCATGAAAGGGGGGACAAAAGGGCAGTAGCATGGGTGAAGGGAGTTTTGGGTAAGATGGAGAAGAAGAGAAGGAAGGAGGAAGAGGAATGGAGAAGGAAAGATTGTAAATAGAGCAGGAAGTAAATATAAGTAAATGTAAATATTGTAAATAGTAGATGAGTATTAGGTAATAGCCGCGGAGGCAAAGTTTGGTAATGCGAGACAAAGCAAGAAAGTAGGGACATGCGAGCGAGGCGAGGCGAATCGAAGAAGGCAATGCGATAAGAGCGAGCGGCGTTAGAGATAAGGTGTGGAAGGATGTTAGTTTTAAGGGTTAGTTTTAAGAAAATTCTGTAGAAAAAATGGATGTGTAAGCAAGTCAATTTTTTAAGGCCAGCAGGCTAAAGAATAAACGTTTATCTTACAAAAGAAAAACTGACATTCGTGGTTAGAAGAGTCTATGGCTGATATTGTAAAATCTGTTGTATAAATAAATTCTAGTGGCAGAGCACTTACAATTGGGTTTGTTTATAAACTTTATTTTTGAGATGTTTTATCAGAATATTCAAAGCGAAATTTGTATTTATGTTGTCAATGACAAGTTGCAGAAGGCTTCTGAAATTTATATTTAACACAATTTATTTAAATTTTTCAGAAAAATCCCCATTTCTATGCAGGGCAAAATTATATTTTTAAGGTGTGAACTTTATAAAAACAGTTTATTAATTATTTTTCAATTAATTCATCAATAAATGCATTTATACTGTGAAATATTTATAAAATTCTTCCTCAAGAAATAAGACTTCATTATACATTAGAAAATCATTTATTGAACATTTTACATGTGCACAAATTCTAATTTTCATATTTTCATTGCAATTAATATTTTTAGAACACTTCGTCTTTTATGAAATTGATACATGAAGGTTCATAGAAAGCATAGAACCACTTTCATTTTTAAAAACTACTATAGATTTCGAAGATTTCACTGAAAATTATAACTATGCTCATCTCGCCCCGACCTCCCCTAAAAAATAATCAAGACCGACTTGCATTCAGCCGTTTTTTTTTAAGGCCACTTTGAAGAAAAAAATTTTTTTTACAAATTATAATACTTTAATTTTACAGGAAAATGAATTTTTTAGAACGTTTTTTTATGATTACATACATTATTACGACATAAATAAGATTGAAGTACTTTTAGAATGGATATAAAAATATTTTATCGCTATAAAACTCAAAACACGCTACCTTACGTTACAATACTTTAACTGGTGTATTTAAGAATTTCTTCAAGGTTGATCCATCGTGCCAAAGAGTTTGTTTACAGACGGAACATATATACGTATCGGTGAAGAATCAAAAGATATACAATACACTTGAAAATTTGCGCTCGTGTCCTTCTGCATGCTGTTTCATTCCAAAAATTAGTATAATTCGTTTTACCGAACTAATAAAATTCTGTTATAAAAACATAGAGTGTCGCGTCGATGAATAGTGTGTCCAGTGAATTGTTCCTGCTTAATCTTTATGCATTAAAAGTAGTAAAATACAGTGTACTTTTTCTAAAGATCATCTTGCTATGCATGATGAAAACAGACATAAAATTTGTTTACTATGCTTTGGTCAAACTGATAAAATGTTCAAAATTGACGATTCATTACTGCAAAAATTAAACAGTGCTCTTAAAACTGACATTTCAATTGAAGATCATTTGCCATGTGCATTATGTAGTTCATGTAAGAGGAAAATTTATTTTTTAACATCAGAGTCTTGTAACAGAAAAGTGCATCTTCAACTGCCAGATTTTTCAAAGTTTTCAAGTGAAACTACAGCAACAAGATCAAATCAAAATTGTGAGTGCTATTTATGTAATTTATCTAGGACCCTAAATACGAAAAAGCATGAGGCTACTCACTCAAAGTCTAAAAAAAGTAAAGCAGGTAAAATCCAGCGATGTACAGAATGCTTCAGTGAAATACGAAAAGGTATTTATCATACTTGTACTAAATCCATTTTTTTGGATAATTGGCAAGAAATAAATAATAAACTAGACACAAAACAAAAGCAGCGATTGATATGTACTCTATCGAGAAGTTTCGATAATAATTCAGCGAAGTCAATAAATAAAAGTAACAATTGCAAAACGTATGGAATAACTACTGATGACATGGTCAAATTGAAATTAAAACACAATTTAAGTAACAAAAAAACGATCGAAATTGCAGCGGACCTTCGAGCAGCAACTCGCAAACGAAGTCTCATTGAACCAGATCTTACAAGAATTCTCGTTAAAAAAATCATAGCGTGGATGAATTTTTCAAAATTGAAAAAGTAACATTTAACAAAACGAAAAAGAATGTTCTAGCGCGCACGGATCAAATAATTATTCATTGCACAAATGTACCTGACTTTGTTTGTTACATCAAAGAAATGTGAGATGTTTCTAACTTGAAATTTAAGAATTTTAAATTAGATTAAAATCAAATTTAAAATCCCATTTAACGTCCAATAATCAAGTTAATGTATAGAATTCCTGAGAACAAAACAAGAATTCAACGATCAAATTTGGACAAACACAACAAAATGCTCCTATTGCAATTCCTAAAAACAAAAAAATTTTTTTTCTTCGCACAAAAATAAAAAAGAGGAAAGAAAAATGAGAAGGCAACCAACCACATCCCCTTCCTTCTCTTTTTTTATTTCTTTCGTCTTTTTTTTTTTATTTTTATTATTATCAAATCACAATATAAAAGCATTCAAAATATTTACCAACGTTTCGGTGCTCACACAGCACCCTTATCAAGGCAAGAAAAATTAGAGCAGGTAGGAACAGCGACGAAATAACGACGCTATCACTTCGATACCTGACACCTGAATGTGGGTCAATAGACAAATCCGTTATAAACAAACAAGAAATGAGAGAAAGTCAAGACCCATGAAAACGTATTGCTAAATGTAATTAATCATACTAGAATAACTTTTGTTTAATTTATCCAAATCAGTTTTTAAATTAATAGACAACTTATTTTGTTTTTTAATATAAAGCATTTCCATGAATTCTCTCTTTCTCTCATTACTTTCACTGTGTAAAATTTCAACATTATCCCAGTCAAACTCATGTCGTTTCATGATGTTTCTAACGTTCATTTGAAAATCGGTATTGATGGGGGCGGTGGATTCCTGAAAGTTTGTTTATCGATACAACATCTTGATACTGAAACAGTTAATTTAGAAAGTAGAAGCAAACGCCGCAAACTTCAAGAAGGCATTAAAAACAAGAACTTTAAAGATTTCGGTGTAAAAAAGGTGTTTATTTTAGCTTTAGCGCCCTGTGCACAAGAAAATTACGAAAATTTGTATCAATTGTGGAACATGCTCACTATAAATCAATGTACAGACATCACGATTGCGACCGATTTAAAGTTGGCTAATATATTAGCAGGTTTAATGTCTCACTCTAGTATGTATCCATGCACTTGGTGCTTTGCTAATAAGAAGAATAACGGATTGAAAGAACGTGGCGAGTTTCGTAGAATCGGTAACTGTTTAAGTAATTATCAAACATGGTCCGAAAAAGGTAATTACAAAAAAGACGCCAAGGATTTCAAAAGTTGCATACACCCACCAATATTTTCTGGCGATGAAAATACTAAAATTTTGGATATTATTTCAATACCTGAATTGCACTTGATGCTCGGTGTTGTCAACACACTGATTGATAAAATGTCAATAGAATGTGAGCAAGTAACGAACGATTGGATTAAAGAGAGCAATGTTAAACGAGAAGTTACTCACGGTGGTACAGGCTTCAATGGAAATTCTTGCAAAATTTTGCTGAGTAAAATCGATGTTCTCCGAGCGAAAAGTAATCTAGAATGTCGAAAATACGTTATTGCATTGAGTTGTTTCAAGAATGTTGTTAAAGATTGTTTTGGAAGTGCACTACATGCAGAATATGAACAATCCATTCAGAAATTTAAAACAAGTTACTTGGATTTAAACATTTCAGTTACTCCAAAAGTGCACTTAGTATTTTACCACGTCGTTTATTTTTGTTCCGTCTACAAAAAAGGTCTCGGTTTTTATAGTGAGCAAGCTATGGAATCAGTCCATTTTGATTTTCTGTCGGCGTGGAGTAGATATAAAGTTTCACCAAATCATGCTCAATATGATCAACAATTACTCAAAGCCATATGTTCTTACAATAGTAATCATGTGTGACGTAATATTTTTATTTCTTGTTCGAAAAATTTTTGTTTCTAATTATTACTTCACAAATATACATTGGCTGTATACGTATATTAAAAAAAATACTATTTTGTTAACAGGACGTTGTAAAAATTAATTTCCCTCTACTATTTGTATGTAGAAATTAGTAAAGAAACAAATTTTTTTCAAAGTGGCCTAAAAAAAACGGCACTATCTGCGATTTCCGTCATTGCGTGTTTGAACGTAAAAAATGTTCTAGAATCAAGATCTGCAATGATTTCCGAAGTGACAAGACTTTCAACAAAAAATTAACTTCAGGGCACCCGTGGGCCCTAATCCGGTGCTGCTAGCTCGTCAGGACCAAACAATTTTCTAAGTGTCTCGTTCAATTATTTTTTTGTAGATTTCCAAAAAGATCTTGATGGATTGCTGAACTTATTTTGGCCTTATGTGCCACTCAGAAGGACTAAAAGAGGGCCTCAATATAAAGAAATCAAACCCACTTGAAGCCCTCCTAAACTTATTAAAACCTGCAGTTAGAGGTTTAAAATAGAACTAAAATTTTTACTCGGGATTGTGTTGTTCTTAGCTCATATTATGTCGTTTTTAAAAAGATTTAAATTTCTTATCTCGAGTGTCATTTTTAACGATTTTTATCACATTTCCTTATATGTCGCATATAGTTTGACAGGAGAATGCAATTTTCAATGTTCAATAACATTTTTCACGATTAAATTGAAAACTGTGCGATTTATTAACAAATGTGGTCAAGAAAATTCTTAGAGTTTTTAGGACGAAAACTTTCACTTCTTAACATTTTTTTTATCTCGTATAGTTTTGCTGGAAAACGAAATTTTCGTTTTTTTTAATTAGCATTTCCGATGGATTAAACAAAAACCCATGGTCAAGAATAACTGGTTAACGACGTTGTCCGTAAAACCAATAACATCTCATTGATATTATAAAGTAAAAAAAAAGATATGGTAAAACTTTTTCCCAATTAAAAATTTTCATTCATATTTTTTTTCAGTTTTTTAACAGTTTTTGGAATCTATAATATTATCTGTTTTTCAAAACTTTCTTTGTACAACAGAAACTGCGAAACAGATTCGTATATTTGTCAATTAAAAAATATTCTAGAAACTTTATTTCCCGGAAATGAAACTGTGTGCTTCGATCAATAGGGCAAGCAATAAATACACATGTTTTCCATATATTTGTGCGATTTAATTTTATATTTTCCTCATTAAAAAATATAATCTTTGATCTCAAAATAGATCAAAATGTAAAAGGTAGATGACATTAAACATTCAACATAACTGTTACATCGCGAAACATAATACATTTAATTTTTATTTAATCTACATTGCCTGTAGCATTTCTATCCGTTTTCAAATCGCAAAGGAAATTTCATTTGAATTTTACAATCGCACGGACACATGATGAACATAACGTCTAAATATATAATAACTTCGAGCTTCTTCCAAGGCAATGGTCTTTTTAACCGCACCTTTTAGTATAAGGATTTCGCCTTTTTCATTGAATAAGGGATAGATAACATTATTCTGTCCTCTTCCAACGACAGTTTCTACAATTACTACGAACTTTACTTCACCTTGAAGTTCACGTAGATTATTATTCTCATCTAATCTGTAGTAACCATTATATGTATTTTCTGAAAGCTCGAATACTTTACTAACAGTAACAGCAGAAAGTATAGCTCCCTCGTCGTAGTAAATTTGTAGCTGCTCTAGTTTCAAGCAAACTGAAACAGAGAAAGAAAGTTTTGTATTTAAATTAATCTAGTAGTGGTTAAAAATACATATCATACAATTAATACAGTCGCAATTAAAACTTCTGAATGCAGTTAGAAGTGTAAAGGGTAACTTGGACTTTGAAAATTGTATACTAATTAGATTGACCAATTCCTGTAGATGCCATGGTCATTCCCCGGTTTCCTAACATATTTCCAATGGGACTTATCAGACCTAATCAGACAGGAAAAAATCAGACCAAATGGGACTATATCAGAATTTGATCTCGAGCGTTTCCACTTTCCTTGTATTTACAATTGCATGATGCGTATTTTATGAGAACTTTGCTTCCTGCCTACGAATCATTAGGAAATATATTTGCTTGCTTATAGAACAAGTCAGAATCAAAAAATTTGAATGGGTCACTAAAAACTTCCGTAGTGTTCAATACAATAGACTCATACTATAGGTTGATCGATTTGTCTCAAATCAAAGAATCTTTTCCGTTCTTGCATTAATTTTGAATTATGTTAATGAAAAAATGTTAACTACAGAAACCGATTTATTAAATATTATAAATTACCATAATTTCCTTACTCTGCAATAAAATGTATTAATATAGGTCAATCGATTTCTCTCGAAACAAGGAATCTTTTATATTCCTGCATCAACTTTGGATTATACCAAGGATAAAATTGTTAATATAACAAATACATTTTCAAAATTATTTATAATATTGTATTACAAATTTTTTTAATGAAGTACGTTTAATCAAAAAAATTAAAAACTTTTCGAAATTTTTAACAAATTTTATTGAAAATGTATTATAAACTAAGGAATTACAATGCTTCCTCTATGAGAAAGCATAAATGAAAACTTTAATACCTGAAATAATGTTCAATTGAAATGTTGAATACTCTACTACAAAATCAAAGTATTCAAAGTATTGAAACTCTTCTAAATTTTAAATATTTGAAATTAAAATTAAATTATTTTTAATTCATCAATTCCTCAAACCATTTTATCAGCCTTTTTAGGTTCTGTCCTCTAAATATCTTGAGGTTAAAAAAATTGATATATATTATGATTTATTTGTAGAAAATTTATATTAAGAAGCGATTTCTCAACGAATTTGAACTTTTTTTTAAAATAATAAAATCACGCATAAATCTGTCATTGCCAAAAAAAAGATTATTTTTTTATTTAGTTTAAAAAATTAAAAATAATTTTTTTCAGAAGAGCACTGGTTTTCCAGAAATAATTGAATTTAATCCGAGAAACCTAGAATCAAAGAAGAAATAATCCAAAAAAGTTGGCTAATAGCTTAGCAATTGTTGAAGAATTTATTGAATTTGTTATAAAGAAATCAGCGACTGAAAATGGATACATGGGGATTGGCAGTGATTTTTCAATTGATTCGCATTAAATTCGAAACATTTATAGACAAAAACCACCGTACAGTTTAAACGGAACCTATTGATAAAAAATAATCTTGAGTTGAGGGATATTTATTAGTGATGAATAATTATAGACGAATTTCATATTAGTCTTATTCTTCTGCTTTTTTTATTTTCAAGTTATGAGTTTGTAACAGCTGTCAATAATTCTTGAGATAAAACTAAAAGGTTCGATGAAATTGCCGAATTTTTCGAGTAACCTGTTTGAAACCCTTTGGAAAATCTTCTTTCTAGTCTAAAAGTAAAAAATCACTGGGAGAGATCCGAAAAGTTTCATACTTTTTTCCAAAAAACTAAAGAATGTGTAAAAATCACGCTAATAAATATTCTGATTTTGTTCAAACCACTTATATATTAATGTATTTTTAGGTGCAGAAAACCAATATGACCTCGAAAATATTCACAAATGACATTTTCAAAGTCAATCTGAAAAAATGGTTATGAAATTTTCAACAATAGTAATTATGGGTCCATATCATCTCACATGCGGCAAGTCTCTCTGCGGCAAGTCACACCTGCGGCATGTCACACCTGCGGCAAGTCACACCTGCGGCATGTCACACCTGCGGCAAGTCACATCTGAGGCATGTCACATCTGCGGCATGTCACATCTGCGGCATGTCACATCTGCGGCATGTCACAACTGCGGCTTGTCTCATCAGCGGCATGTCCCAACTGCGGCATCTCTACCCAGCGGCTTCTCTCCCGCGCGGCATTTCTCACAGTGAAATGGACATTTTTGCGGTCTCTCTCGCTAGTGGCAAGCCTCCCTGTGGCATCTCTCCCCTCAACAAATTTTTTTAAGTCCAAATGAAAATGGCAAAACTGCGGCAAGTCTCCCAGGACTTATTGTCTCCCCGGCGTCATCTATCATCCGGAAAAAATTTTCAAGTCTATATAAAATGGCAAAACTGCAGCAAGCCTCACAGGAATAATTGTCACATCTGCGGCATCTCTCACCCGCGGCAAATCTCCCCAGCGGCATCTCTCATCCGGGAAAAATGTTCAAGTCTTCATCAAAGTGGCAAAACTGCGGCAAATCTCACAGGACTAATTGTCACATCTGCGGCAAGTGTCCCAGGATGGATTGTCACATCTGCGGCATCTCTCACCAGAGGCATCTCTCCCCCAACAAAATTTTCTAAGTCGTTCTAAAGATGGCAAAAATGCGGCAAGTCTCACCAGCAGCATCTCTCCCCCAAGAAAATTTTCTAAGTCGTTCTAAAGATGGCAAAAATGCGGCAAGTCTCACCAGCGGCATCTCTCCCCCAAGAACATTTTTTAAGACGTTGTAAAAATGACAAAATTGCGGCAAGTCTCGCCGGCGGCATCTCTCCCACAAGAAAATGTTCTAAGTCGTTCTAAAGATGGTAAAAATGCGGCAAGTCTCTCCAGCGGCATCTCTCCCCCAAGAACATTTTCTAAGTCGTTCTAAAGATGGCAAAAATGCGGCAAGTCTCACCAGCGGCATCTCTCCCCCAAGAACATTTTTTTAAACGTTGTAAAAATGACAAAATTGCGGCAAGTCTCGCCGGCGGCATCTCTCCCACAGGAAAATGTTCTAAGTCGTTCTAAAGATGGTAAAAATGCGGCAAGTCTCTCCAGCGGCATCTCTCCCCCAAGAACATTTTCTGAATAGTTCTAAAGATGGCAAAACTGCGGCAAGTCTACCCAGCGGCATCTCTCCCACAAGAAAATTTTCTAAGTCGTTCTAAAGATGGCAATAATGCGGCAAGCCTCTCCAGCGGCATCTCTCCCCCAAGAAAATTTTCTAAGATGTTCCAAAAATGGCAAAATTGTGGCCAGTCTCCCCAGCGGCATCTCTCCCACAGGAAAATGTTCTAAGTCGTTCTAAAGATGGCAATAATGCGGCAAGCCTCTCCAGCGGCATCTCTCCCCCGAAAACATTTTCTAAGTAGTCCTAAAGATGGCAGAACTGCGGCAAGTCCCCCAGGGGCATTTCTTCCCCAAGAACATTTTCTGAATAGTTCTAAAGATGGCAAAACTGCGGCAAGTCTACCCAGCGGCTAATTGTCACATCTACGGCATCTCTCACCCGCGGCAAATCTCCCCAGCGGCATCTCTCATCCGGAAAAAATGTTCAAGTCTACATCAAAGTGGCAAAACTGCGGAAAGTCTCACAGGACTAATTGTCACATCTGCGGCAAGTGTTCCAGGATGGATTGTCACATCTGCGGCATCTCTCATCAGCGGCATCTCTCCCCCAAGAAAACTTTCTAAGTCGTTCTGAAGATGGCAAAAGTGCGGCAAGTCTCCCCAGCGGCATCTCTCCCCCAAGAAAATTTTCTAAGTCGTTCTAAAGATGGCAAAAATGCGGCAAGTCTCACCAGCGGCATCTCTCCCCCAAGAAAATTTTCTAAGACGTTCCAAAAATGGCAAAATTGTGGCAAGTCTCCCCAGCGGCATCTCTCCCACAAGAAAATTTTCAAACTAGTTCTAAAGATGGAAAAAATGCGGCAAGTCGTCCGAGCGGCATCTCTCGCCCAAGAACATTTTCTAAGTAGTCCTAAAGATGGCAAAAGTGCGGCAAGTCTCTCCAGCGACATCTCTCCCCCAAGAACATTTTCTGAATAGTTGTAAAGATGGCAGAACTGCGGCAAGTCCCCCAGGGGCATTTCTTCCCCAAGAACATTTTCTGAATAGTTCTAAAGATGCCAAAACGGCGGCAAGTCTCCCCAGCGGCATCTCTCTGCTAAGAAAATTTTCTAAGACGTTCTAAAGATGGCAAAACTGCGGCAAGTCTCCCCCAAGAACATTTTCTAAGTGGTTCTAAAGATGGGAAAACTGCGGCAAGTCTACCCAGCGGCATCTGTTGCCTATGCAAATTTTCAAACTAGTTCTAAAGATGGAAAAAATGCGGCAAGTCGTCCGAGCGGCATCTCTCGCTCAAGAACATTTTCTAAGTAGTCCTAAAGATGGCGAAAGTGCGGCAAGTCTTCCCAGAGGCACCTCTCGCCCAAGAACATTTTCTGAGTAGGTGTAAAGATGGCCAAACTGCGGCTAGTCTCTCCAGAGGCATCTCTCACCCAAGAACATTTTCTAAGTAGTTCTAAAGATGGCGAAAGTGCAGCAAGTCTAACCAGCGGCAGCTCTCCCCCAAGAAAATTTTCTGCGTCGTCCTAAAGATGGCAAAAGTGCGGCAAGTCTCCCCCTCAAAAAATTTTCTTGGGCGATAGATGTCGCTGGGGAGACCTGCCGCATTTTTGCACTCTTTGGGACTACTAATAAAATGTTCTTGGGAGAGAGATGCCTCTGGGAAGACTTGCCGCTGTTTGGCCATTTCTAGAACTACTTAGAGAATGTTCTTAATCGAGAGATGCCGCTGGGGAGACTTGCCGCAGTTTTGCCATCTTTAGAACTATTCAGAAAATGTTCTTGGGGGAGAGATGCCGCTGGAGAGACTTGCCGCACTTTTGCCATCTTTAGAACGACTTAGAAAATTTTCTGGGGGGAGAGATGCCGCTGGGTAGACTTACCGCAGTTTTGCCATCTTTAGAACTATTCAGAAAATGTTCTTGGGGGAGGGATTCCGCTGGAGAGACTTGCCGTATTTTTGCCATCTTTAGAACGACTTAGAAAATTTTCTTGGGAGAGAGATGCCGCTGGTGAGACTTGTCGCATTTTTGCCATCTTTAGAACGACTTAGAAAATTTTCTTGGGGGAGAGATGCCGCTGGGTAGACTTGCCGCAGTTTTGCCATCTTTAGAACTATTCAGAAAATATTCTTGGGAGAGAGATGCCGCTGGAGAGACTCGCCGCATTTTTACCATCTTTAGAACGACTTAGACAATTTTCTTGTGGGATTGATGCCGCTTGGGAGACTTGCCGCAATTTTGCCATTTTTAGAACGTCTAAGAAAATGTTCTTGGTGGAGAGATGCCGCTGGTGGGTCTTGCCGCATTTTTGCCATCTTTAGAACGACTTAGAAAATTTTCTTGGGGGAGAGATGCCGCTGGGGAGACTTGCCGCACTTTTGCGATCTTCAGAACGACTTAGAAAGTGTTCTTGGGGGAGAGATGCCGCTGGTGAGAGATGCCGCAGATGTGACAATCCATCCTGGAACACTTGCCGCAGATGTGACAATTAGTCCTGTGAGACTTGCCGCAGTTTTGCCACTTTGATGTAGACTTGAACATTTTTTCCGGATGAGAGATGCCGCTGGGGAGATTTGCCGCCGGTGAGAGATGCCGCAGATGTGACAATTAGTCCTGTGAGGCTTGCTGCAGTTTTGCCATTTTATATGGACTTGAAAATTTTTTCCGGATAAGAGATGCCGCCGAGGAGACAATAAGTCCTGGGAGACTTGCCGTAGTTTTGTCATTTTCATTTGGACTTAAAAAACTTTGTTGAGGGGAGAGATGCCACAGGGAGGCTTGCCACTGGCGAGAGATGCCGCAAAAATGTCAATTTCACTGTGAGAAATGCCGCGCGGGAGAGAAGCCGCTGGGTAGAGATACCGCAGTTGTGACATGCCGCAGATGTGACAGGCCTCAGATGTGACTTGCCGCAGGTGTGACATGCCGCAGGTGTGACTTGCCGCAGGTGTGACATGCCGCAGGTGTGACTTGCCGCAGAGAGACTTGCCGCATGTGAGATGATATGGACCCGTAATTATTGGTAATTTTTTCAGATAGTAAAGGGGTAAGGTGTGACAGAACTTCCCCCTACCTTTTTTTAGCTCGAAAAATTACAATTTCATTATTTCACTTTACTATTCTAATATTTCAAATTACTCAACTACTAAATACTAAAATTATTAACAATAATTGAAAGTCTTTAAAATAATTTAAATATATTAATTCAGAATAACGACAAGCTTTATCGACTAACATTTCTTTCAAGATAATACATTTCTTCTTATATTTTTTGGTTCTGAAATTTATTAAAAAGTAAAAAAATAAACTGAAGAGGATTTTCCTTGATACGCAAAAAGAATCTCTTGAAAATTATGCCTACTTTGTGGCTAGGAGAATTTTGTTTTCATAAAATTAAATTTTCCTATTACTCTCGCAAAAAACGACAGATACAAATAAAACTTTAAGATAAAAGTTTGCACGTCTAAAAAAGTTCTGTGAAAAGCATCTCTTGCTTTTTTTATATCTGCAACGTTCACGAGAAAAACTCAAGAATTATATTGTGAAAACATGAGAAAATATTTTCTGGAAAACTCCACCTATTTTTTTTCGTCCCAATATTTTTAAAAAGTTTTTGCTAATAGAAGAAGGGCATCTTATCAGCTCCTTGTGGACCAAACCATTTTTCGAGCCGGGAGAATTTTTGTTCCTAAGAAAAATATCATTTTTGAATTTTTCTCGTAAACGATGCAAGATATTGCAAAAGAGCAATAGGTATTTTTCATACTACTTTTTCAGTCTTGCAAACTTTTTTGTCAACATTTTTGTCGCATCTGTCAATGTTTATGAGAAAAATGAAAGTATACGAGTTCATAACAAAGAAATTCCCCTGGCCATAAAATTTCATTAGCCGGCATAAAACTCACCAGATGTCTTCCTTATGATGTAAAAAATTGGATAAAAATTGGCGAAAAATATAAAAGAAAATATGTCACAAGAAACTGATAAATATCTCAGTTAGTTCAATGTTTATAGAGGATAAAAAAATTTGGGTTTTTTGAAGAACAAAGAACAAAATTCAAATTCGCGAAACTTCGTCAACAATTTTTTTTGCAAATTGGAATAATACGTATTGTTTAATTTCCTCTAAAAACAGCATACTCCGTCCCCGAGAGATTCTGCAAATTCAAGTGTAGAACTTGCCTGATTTAAAATGGATTCGGTCTATTTAATTTTTTTTTATTATTCTTGTCCGAGGTGTGCCATCGCTTATTAGAATTTTGAATACAAATTTAGACACGGTTGGAACATTGGATATTTCGAACTAGAGAAAATCTAACCTTACATCAAACCGGCTTGATTTTTTTTAGATTATTACAATTTCAAAAAGGAAAATAACTTCTTTTTTAATGATAAACAAATGGATCCAAATGTTAGGTCTACTCTTATCTACTCTTATCTGCCCGTGAAACACTTGGCCCACTCTTACATCTAAATTTATTCATTTATGCCCTTCCTTCCTCTTCTTTTCCTGTTTATCGCTTCCCACACCCTTTCTTTACCACTTTCTCTACCTCTCCTATCTACCCTTCTTCTTCCTCTTGACTTTTCACCCTTATCATTTTTTCATGCTTTCTCTTCCTCCGGTTGAGTTCCCCTTTTTTCAATTCCCGTTTCCTCCATTTTGTCACAGTCTTCCTCATTTTATATTTACTTTCCCTGCATTCATTGTACCACCAACCTCTTCTTCCACCACCACCCCTTTTCTTCTCCTCTGGGTCTCATTTCTTCCCCTACCTTATCAATGACTCATTTAAGTTTTTCTAGCAGCGTGTCTACTCCTTCATCCCCTTTTTGCCCCTTTCTGCCCATTTTAAATTTTCTTTTCCCCTTTCCTTTCTTTCTCCCACTATCGTGCTTTGGGCCTCCACGTGTTAATTTCAATTTTGCTATTACCGGAAAGTACTCTGACCCTATCTCATTGCCCACTTTCATTCTAATCATCAGCTTTCTGATTCTTCTTTTTCTGTCAGAATGTAGTCTTTTACGGTGTCTCCGATACTTGTGTACGTAAATATCCCGTTTTTCTCCGTTGAGTAATACCGTTACGAATAAACCTTCCCGCCTCTCGCAACAATTCCAGTAGCCTCCTACCCTCCCGATCCGTTTCCTTGTGTTTTGAGTTTCTTATGAAGCCTTTCTTTTCTGTATCCTACACCTGTTCCCCTTGTTTTCCCAGTCCATGCATCCATTTCTCTCTCTATAAGCACCTTCCCCTTCTGCTGTTCCTCTGTCCATTTCCTTCTTGTTCTCCATCCTCCCTCATCTTTTCTTCGCCTGTACATACATAGAACATCCACAACCACTTCTCCTATTGTTATTCTTCTCACAATTATTTCGTCCTATTCTTCCATATATTCTCTTATTTTCTGCCTCTACTACTACTTCTTTTCCTGCCCCTGACACCATGCCAGCCACTCCTCTTCCTTTCACGTTATACTTTTTCGCTGCTTGCATCTTCTTCTATATTCTCAACTCACTCCTCCCGTCCTTCTCTTTAGCTCTTTTTTTGTAAACACTGACACGTACCAGATCAACATCTCTCCGTTTACCCAAATTCTATCTTTCCCCATTATTTTAGGCTGCTACATTTCCTTCTTTCCGCCTATGCACTCCGCTCAATCAGCCATTTTCTTTTCCTTTCCTGCCAGGTCAGATCTACTTCTATTCTCTCTATTCTTCCTATCAACAACTCCATTATTTTCAACCTATGCGCCTCACACCCTAATGTTACCAGCAACATGCCTTCCCTTCCTTTCTTCATTCCTCCGACTTTCTTTACCCTCGTCTTTTAATCTGTGTTAATCTCCTACGTAGCCTCTCATTCTCTACATGCAAGTTCACCCCACATTCCGTTGCTTCCTCGCTAACTATTACCTCAGTCCTTCTTTGTTCAACAGCTGCTTTAATTTACTCTCTCTTCTATTGCTTTTATCTTCCTTTTCCTATCTTCATCATTTTCTCTCTGTTCATTTTCTATGCTTTCCAGTTTTTCTCAAACTTTCTCTTTTTTGCCTTTTCGTAATTGATTTCATTCTTTCCATTTTTTTTTTTTTTCATTTTTAGTACCTCCTTCTTGAGCTCCCCTCCCTCACCTGTTCATATTCTCTAGTATTCCCTCAACCCTCACCCCCTTCGTTGAAAAATTAATTATTTTGTTGAAAATTCAACTATATTCTCTGAAATTTTCGTGGAAAATACAAATTTTTGTGAAAATTAGTCTCTCTTGCTGGAAAGTTGATTTATCTGGTTATCATTGCAACTGCTTGGTAGAAAATGATTTCTTTTGTTTTAAAATTGATCTTTTTAGAACAGAAATTAACTTTTTTGTTGAAAAATTATCTTTTCGGGTTTAAGGGTCATATTTTTTATAAAACACTTGCCTTTTTATCTAGAAAACTAAACTTTTTTGTTGAAAATGTGTCTTTTTTGTTTGTGAATTCCACGATTTTGTTAAATATGTAATTCATTTTGACTTGAAATCGTAGGACAAAGCCTGGATTTTTTTTTACATTCGAGTGGCCATCCTGTGCTGTTATGCCCCCCCCCCCCACACACACTATTGCTGATTCGCATTCTCTTCAAATATACGATATTTAAGAATACAATTGTTCGCTTTACATAAACAAAATTATTTTATTCAAAACTAGAATACGCTACCGCGTATAGTGATATTTTATTTACTCACAGAATTGTCTATTATAATTATTTTCACCTTTTTTTAATTTTACTGATTTGAAATTGAACTATTTACGATTTTAATAAAAATACACTGTAAAAAAAAATATGCTAAAATTACGTCAGATTCGTAAAATCACACTGTCCATCAGTGTAAATTTACCGAAATACGTAAATTTATACTGATGGACGATATATGACTTTACGGCAGCTGTGTGGTGAGTCTTCGTTGCATGTTGTTTATTAATTATATATCAGTGAAAGTCACCATTCTTGTGTATATATTTTTTAAAGTATCGTTATTCTACTCATGGTAAAGTGGGGTTGATTTCAGTTATTATTTATTCCTGAATATATAATATTTCGCTTTGTTTGGGATACTCATGTACATAACCTCACTACGTCAGTTTACATTGCGCCCTGTATAACTTCCTCTAGTTTTGTTTTATTTTTCATTAACTCATATGGTGACTAAATCAATTATTTAAAAAACAGCTGAATTACACAGAAAAAACTAGGGTTTCCATTAGAACCAATTTTTGGTTCCAAACGAGCTGCAAAAAAAAGGAACCTCTCTTGCTGAAAAGGAACCCAAAATGATAAAGGGATTTCTAAATGAACCCAGAGTATGGATTCAAATGGTTCTACTACAGCTTTTTTGTCATTTCTGCCTTGACTCACTACAAAGATTTTACAAGTTAATGATGCACATTTTGTTTTATAATTCGAATTCAATAATATTGCACTGGAAAAATGTAATGAATAAACTAAAATCATAGACATTAGGTATTCTGAAAGGAAGATATCGCAAATGAAATGTGACAGTTTTTAAGGTTATGTTGAAAAGTCCGGTGTTCTCCACTGCGCATGCACAAGAAACGCGGGACTATTTAAAATGATATAATATACACTTGCAATATTAGGTTCATATTAAAATTTTTTTCAAGAAGCCAGGTATTTCTATAATTCAATTAAATTTGTTTTAAAGAAGAATAAAGAATTTTTGTTAATATTCATCTGTATGACTTTTCATGGTATTTATTGATTTCAAATAGGCCCGCACTTTTCAGTACTGCGCAGTTGAAAACTTCGGCACCCACTGATGGTCATCTATCGGATATAAACGAAGTAAATAGGAACCCTTAATAAGAGTTCCTTTAGAGCCTAACTTCTGAATAATCCCAAGTTTTACTTGAGCCGCAACATTACTAAACCCTCATTTTTTTCTTTGTAGCCATTTTTAATAATATATACGTATCCTTGGTAGGAATTAATAATTTCAATTCCAGCTAATTCCGGCTATGGGTGGAGTTTTACAATCATGGGATGAAAATTTCCGATGCAGGTGTAATATTTATGCAATGCGTAATTTTACTCCGTCTATCGAGGATCCCTGTATGTTCATCGCCCAGCGATGTAAAATTCAGAGGAATTTTTTACAGTGTATAACAATTATTACTTGACTATAGGATCATGTAAAAGTAGGTGGAATAGTTTAAAAAAGCACTAAAATCAAAATAAAATTTGTACATTCTCATCCTAATGAGAAGATATTGGTTTTATGTGACTATGCAAAAATATGGAGGAAGTACATAGACATTTTATTACAAAAATGCTTCAAATCCAATTATATGAAATGAAAATTTTCATAATTAGACTAACCGATTCTTAAACTGAAAAATTTAAATTCGGTTATTTTAAATTGTGATAGTAATTTTAACTAATTTCCAATTATGTGAATATATGAATGAATTTGCAGATTTTTTAAATTGTAATTCAGATTTTAAATTACCTGGTGGATGGAGTGATCTTCGTGGCAGTGTCATCGCTGTTTCTGTAAGCAGCAATACCAGGGTTTTTTGTTAATGAAAATTTTCAGCGAAATCCATAGCTAATGGTCGAAATAAAGATGCCCTCGTTATTTTTGTTTTCTTCAAGTAAAACCAAAAATATATAAGTTTTCATTTGCAGCCAATTGTACCTTTATGTTATATTTCAATACAATATGAATTACATTTCTTATAATAAGTTTTTTCAATGAAAGATATTCAGAATTTACTTTTATAGATTTATTCTTTGCTTTATATTTCCGCTCAGGAATTACCAAATTAGTTCAGATATGCATTTTCAGAAGCATTAGAAAGCTGAATGTATTTTTCATATTTTGTTATCATGCAAAACAACAAAAATCGGTAACTCCGTGTAGGGAAAAGACTAGAAGTTTTGTCAAGATTCTATAATATTTGTTTTGGAATGTATTTTAGTTTTAAAATTACCTGGTGGATTGGGTGACCTTCTTGGTGGTGTGTTCACTGATTCTGTAAGAAAAAATGCAAAGGTTTTTTGTTAGGGAAATTTTTCAGCGGAACCCAAAGTTAATAAAGATGCCCTCGTTACTTTTGTTTTCTTTGAATAAAACCAAAAATATATAGGTTCTCATTCGCAGCGAATTGTACCTCTTTGTCATATTTGAATACAATATGAAATACGTTTTTTATAATAAGTTTTTATCATGAAAGATATTGAGAATTTACTTTTATAGATTTAATCTTTGCTTTACATTTCCGCCTATCAAATTATTAAACTTTGTTTTAAATATGCATTTTCAAAAGCATTACAAAGCTAAATGCATTTTTTATATTTTGTTATCATGCAAAATAACTAATATCCATAACTACATGTAGGGGAAAGACTACAAGTTTTGTCAAGATTCAGTAATATTCATTTTAGACCGTATTTTATTTCTTTAAAGTACCTGGTGGATAGGGTGGCAATCGTGGTGGTGAATTCACTGATTCTGTCAGAAGAAATAAAGGTTTTTTTTTTTTTAATGAAATTTTTCAGCGAAACCCAACGTTAATGGTCGAAATGAAGATGCCCTCGTTAATTGTGTGTTCTTTAAAGAAAACAAAAAATATTGCGGTTAAGTGTTCCTCTTTGTCATATTTCAATGCAATATGAATTAAATTTTCTATAATATGCCTTTAATATGAAAGTTATTGAAAATTTATACTCATAAATTTAATTTTTACCTTACATTTTCGCGTATAAAATTTATGAAATTGGTTTTAAGTATGCATTTTGTAAAGCATCAAAAACCTAACGGTATTTTTTATATTGTGTCATCATGCAAACCAAAAATCCAATTTCTTATATTCAATTTGCAGGTTCAATATGGACAGTCCTGCCGAGCAAAAAAAAAACCGGTAAATATTTATTTTAATATTTACATCGGCAAAATTGCTAGTCATACACTCTTTTGTCGCTTGGTTTACGAAATAGTATATTATGCAACGAGGAAGAGAACAGGAACTTTATTGACATTTCAAAAAAGTACCTCTTCCCTCTTGCCTTTGGGCTTGACCTTAAATTCTGCTTTTCAAGGTCATAGGTGTGCAAAGGTCATGTATATCTATGCTGTTAAAAATATTTCACCATGGATATATAATGGCCATTATATGCTCATGAGTATTTTCTGAGAGAGACGCATTTTCTATAGTACAGTTCAGCTTTTTAATCCGATGATACGAATTTTTAAAAAAATAGTTATTTTTCAACTAAATATTTGAATTTTCAACCAAATACATGAATTTTCGATCAAGAAAATCCATTTTATACCAAAAACGACGAATTTTCAACTAAAATTATGAATCTTCAAAAACATAAAATGCCTTTTTAACTAATTAGTTCAATTTTTACCCATGTAGTTGAGTGTCGCTCTTATGATCATACCGAGATTTTTAAAAAATTGGCTCGGGGAGTGTGCGTTTTTGTGCTTAGGTGCTTTTTACTTTCGGCTGTACACATCGAACTCTGTGGTGTTTCGCAGTGACAATATTGGTGAATAAATCTTTCTCTCACAAAATAACTGGAACTTCAAAATGGCCGATGATTACATTCTCCTTCTGGAGATTCGAGACGACATCAGGTCATTGGGAAGAACGAACGGGGATATGAGGAAAGACGTCGAAGAGTTAAAATCCACCAAATCTCATCGTAAAAAGAAACTCCATGAAATTGAGGGAAACTTAAAAATAACGAATTAGAAAATCAAAATTCTTGACAGGTCGGCCAGTTTCTGCAATTTAATGTTGTTCAAGGTTGCTGATGACAAAACGAAACGAAAAATCAATTACCAGGGAAGGTCTTGGAGATAGTAAACACAGCTGTTGTTGACATCAAAGGGAACGTGATTGCCTCTGTATACCGTGTGGGTAATTTCCCTGCATCTGAGAACAGGCCAATCCTTGTTATTCTTCCTTATTATATTCTATATCATATATGTATGTAAACAACCCTTTTTCGAAAAAGAGGCTAATTTTGTGACTTAAGTTATATAGAGGAGACTCAGCAATAATATGGGAAGAAACACGACCTATCATCCAACAGGAGTTACAGCAAAACTAGGCTATTTCCATCCATAATGAGACAGCAAAAAACTTTGATAATTCTGAAGATATCGTTATTAAGAATCAGAATGGGATGGCTCCTGGACGGCCTTGCTCAGATTTCACAAGCTTAAAGTTGGATCGCTCGATTGAATCGTAACTGCACTTAACGCCCAGATGAACGAGGCAGAAAAAAACTAAACATAAGTAGCAGAAAGTAGAGGAATTTGTAAGTAAGAAAAACAAGACGGATTAGAAAGTATCTCAGAATGTTGGAGAAGGAACTACTGAGTCAAATGATCAAGAGGAGCCTTATATGCATATCATTTTTTGAAATTCACACGGCTCCAAAAACTCTTCAGATTTTGCGCAGCATGTACAGCAACCGGATATTCTTTTCTTCATGGAGACTTGAATTTCAAAGAACCCAACTTTTACACCACCCTGGTTGGATGAGTGGAATTCAGTTGTATATTGCGCTACAAAAGAAAAAATATAAGGGTGGAGCGCCGGGGTCTCAAAATGGCATATAAAAGAGACTTATATGAGCACAAAATTCTAAAAAATGAGTCAGAGACATTAATTCTAAAAATTTCCTAAGTAGATTTTCAATTTATTCCAGCTACAGCCTATTACTATCTAACTGATGATATTGATGGGTAATTGCGGTCTTTCAGTTTATCTCTAGCTAAGGCCTTCGTGCAATATCTACAGCTACAGGTGTTTAATTTGAGAAGATTATTAAAGAAAAAAGTAGAAAATCAATTTGTATCAATAAAATGGGACAGAAAACTTTTAAATGAATATACACAAAGCGTGAGTCAATCATATCCTTCAAAAAAGAAGCTATGAAAATTCAATATGAGAGAAAAATTTCACAAGCCTAACAATCTGACATACTGAAACCCCTGCTACGATGGAAATTGCCCAGGCAGTAAACGGTGTGTAAGGAGGAGCCTAAGAAAATATTTTTAGGCTAAATTCAAAATTGAGGTAGATTAAAAAAATATAAAGAGACGAAAGAAAATTATGAAAAACTATTGTAAGAAAAACGCAAGTCATATGGAGAATCAATTACCAGTTCAATTCGGCCATGTCATACTAACACTTTTTGGTTAACTGTCAATAAATGTAGACCATGCACAAACTCAAATAACCATATGAGTCCAAACAGATGGTACGAATATTTCCAGCACCATTTTTCGCATCGACAGAAGTCCGATGTGGTAATGGTGGATGTAAGAGACCTGATGTTAGATGCCCCAGTAAGACGAGAGAAGCTGTGCACTAGTATACAAAAATCGAAGATTAATAAAGCTCCGGGGACTCACGGACTACACAACCAATTTTTGTTAAATTCTACCTGAAAAATGGTTTAGGTACATTTAATGTATGCTTATTAAGATTATGGATGTGAGCACATTTACTCTAGCTTTGGCGAACACTTATATGTCAATGCTGCATAAGAAGGGAGACCGGAATGAGGCAGCGAATCATACACTTATGTTCCTGGTAAGCAGCATAACTAAAACATTCACACAGGATGGCATCTTTATACTGAAATATATTATACAGATTCATTCAAGTCGTCCTAATAGGAAGGTATATCCTTTGTTTCTTGATTTCGTTAGAGCGTTCCCTTCTGTTATTAATTCATTGCTATGGAATAAGTGATTCAAAATAATAATTAGCTCTGAATTTGTTAAAATTTTGAGAAGCCTTCATGAAAAGCGAGGGTCAGGGTCTTCACGAATTTGGGGACTATTGCAGGAAGAATGAGTTCGACAATATTTTGATTTAATCAGTGCACGACATTCTGACTATTGCTTCCGCGGACCACCTGGTAATGTTTTCAGATTCTCCAGTCAATTTGCGAGATATAATCAAATGCTGAATGAACTGTTGTGAAATTAAAGGAGTTGAAATAAACGAACAAAAAACTAAGATCATAATTTTTCACAAGGAAAGGCTTAGGGAGAGAAGCTGCACCTTTCTCTATGGAGAAAATCCAATATAGGTGGTGAGGGAACTCTGTTATCTGGGCAACACTTTCTCAAGTTCGGGTCTCCCTTATCAAACAGTTGAAATAGAAAAATCCTCAGTCAATGTTGCGACAGAGTCCATGCTAAAAATTCTATGGAGCACCAAATCGGATTCCTGAGAAATAAAAGAAGCTCTATTTTGTACGTTAGTTACAAGTGTCCTGTTCTACGGTATAGAAATCTGGGGAATGAGGCATTTAGATCAGATAAATACTATCCATACCATGTTCTACAAAAGAGTTATGGGCCTGCCAATGTTTTGTCTGAGCTACGCGATAAGAACGGAAATAGGAGATCCTCCTTTATCTAGTGAAGCATTAAAGAAGTCCTTGAACTGGCTTGAAAAATTACTAGGATGGATCATTGCAGGTTGCCAAAAAATTTTCTGAGTAGTTTAATTCTGTTAGCGCAACGAAAATCGATAAAGATTAAATATAACTGGTTCATGCAAATCCAGCAGGTAGTAAATAAAATTAATACAGGGTGGGGCGATGCGTTGACATCTCAAGAGTCACTGACTGTCGCTGAAAAAAATTATTGAAAATTATTGACGAGCAGTCGTGTAGTCTTGAGTTACATCCGCATTTGAAAGTATTTAAAGGGCAATGATCGTACTTAAGTTTCGAACTACCCATGAATGAATTAAAAATAATGGCAAAATGTTTTCTCATGACTACTAAGATCAAAAATGCATAACTTCTCTTCTAAGAAAATACAGAATGTCATCTTAAGATTTTATATAAGATCAAAACTATGGCGCGTGTACCTACCGATACCTCATTCGTAAAGGCATATGCCAAAACAAATTAACAAATATATATATATATATATACACCCATGTAGATACTTTTTTCGTACAGAAAAAAGATATTTTTTGAGGTTATGTTTAAAATAGGAGCTGACTTCAAATTCTGACCTCCGCTTTGAATTTAGCAGTTCAAAATACATAAGAATTTTAATAGTCAAGTCCGTCGAAGATCCAACTTTTTATTGTGTGGCTGTAATAACTATACATAGCCACACACAAAAAATGTAGATATCCGATCGACTCGACCAGCCCATTTCTTTGTGTTTTGACCTGCTATATCCAAATCTGATATCATAATTTTTAAGTTAGCTCCTATTTTCGAAATAACCTCAAAATACATAGTTTTTTACGTCTTTTGAGGTTATGTTGAAAATGCGTCCTAACTTTTTAATTATGACCTCAGGTTCGGATTCAGTGGCTCCAAACACGTAGGAATTGACGAGCCGAGTCCATCAGAGATCCAATTTTCTCTTTTCGTGTGGCTCTGTTATTGAATAATATACTTTAGGCTGACATGAATTATCCCTAAAATTGTCTTATAATCTTCTGCATTCGTTTTTCACAATTTTGGAACTCTTTTGTAATGTTTTAAAATCTTTTCAAATATTCTGTTGAAATTAATTTTTTCCTCTAATATAAGAATCAATTTAAATATTCTCATGAATCTTGAGCCCAGCTAACACAGTTACTAGTCCGAATAGTCACATAATTGTAACAAGATTTAAAAAACCAGTCACTGGTGACTTCCATGCTGGTCACCCAGTGACAATATATTTCCCACTCAAAGTAGTAACAAATTACAAGCGAAGCAGGTAACATTATCCCGCCATTGTAATCACATGCTTGTAACAAAGTGATGTTTGGAAACGCAACGTGCAATGACAGCTTAACCTCAAAATATACATCGTTTCGGAATTATAATTATGAATATTTTTGCAAAAATGTTGGAAAGGAACATAATTAAACGATAAATAAGTTCCAGAAAAGGGAGATAATATGTGAACAAAGCTTTTATAAAAAAACAGATATTTATCAGCTGAACCCTTACGAAAAAGAAATTACATTATAGAGGTTAGACCCAAAATGTATATGTATAAATGAAGATCGCTGCCGGCTGTTACCGCCATGTTACTAGTCTGACAGGGAACGGTTGCAAACAAGCCTCCCTAGTAAACTACGGCGATTATGCCGTTACCTGCTAGGAGACTGAGATACAAGTAACAATTCCTCTGATAACATGTGATCATTCAGGAACCTTTCAGGATGGTAACAGGTTAGCTGGGAGACATTCTTTTCATTATTTTCAAACCTTTTGAGACATTCAAAATCTCCAAAATTTTATTTCGCTGTCGTCAAAAATCTACATTTTATTCTAAGGTTTTTTCAATACTTTAAGAATCATTAAAAATTCTAAATATCTTTTAAAATGGTTGGAATTTTTCTTAAAACTTGTAAAAAGTTCGCAAAATGAAAAAATTGTCTAAAAATCCATCGGATTCCTTTTTGATAATTTCGGAAATCTTTTGAAATGTCTTGCAATCTCCTTAAATATTCTCCTAAAATGAATTTAGTAAAATAAAATATCATTTTAAGTTTTTCGAGAAATCTTAATACAATTTTTTTGTTCCCTTGAAACCTTTCAAAATTCTTAAAAAGTTTCTTAATCTTTTCTTTGAAATCAGCAAAAGCCTACATTTCGTTTCGAATTGGTTAAAATCTTTTTTAGTATAATATTATTTTTGTATGTTTTCAAAACTTCTAAATATCTCTGAAACTTATTAGACATTTTTGTAAAATTTTGTATATATATATATATATATATATATATATATATTATAGCGCAAAGATTCATATTTACCAATAGAATCAACGAGAACCGCCAAACCGAAGACCAGAATACCAGCGACCCACATTTTTTCCGTGATAGAGAAAACTGATGTCTCCATGAATTTGTGATCTTGAAAAAACTAATCGAATCCGTTATATTAAGGTTCCAGGCGTATTTGCACAGTTCAACTTCAGAATTTATTGCGTAGAAATGTTTGAAACGTGTACATTGTCTGTATCGAGATTAGATCTTTTGATAAAAAAAGAAATCTTCTGATCAAATAGAAAATATTTTCGATGAATTATTGCTAAAATTTTTTGCTTTATAGGAGGAAATCGTCTAGTCTTTTCATTTTTTGATAAAAAAAATATCCAGGCTAGCCAGTATCCTAATTTTCCTCAAACTGTTACAAAACCTATACCTTCTATTAATAACATGGTTTATACTTCGCAAGCTTTTTTGCTTCATTTTTTATAACAATTACTATAAATAAAAACCCACAATGGCCGGCACTGATTTATTTTTTTATTTTTTTAGTAATCTTTGACGTAGGATAACACTTTTTACTTTCGCAAAATTTTCTCATACAGCGATCCATTATTTATTCACAGCTCATTGAAAAAGAATTTTTAACAAAAATGATATAAACTTTCAACCAAAGAAATAAATTTTCAACTAAAATTATGGATCTTTAACCAGAAAAATTAATTGTTTCAGCAAATTGTACAATTTTCAACAAAATACATGCATTTTGAACTGAAAAAAAACTCTTAACGAAAAATATGAATTTTCAGCTAATGTAATTAGTTTTTTACCAAAAAAGACGAATTTTTAAGATACTACTTTAGGATGGTTTCGAAATATATTTAATATCTCGTAAAAATTTGGATTCAAATTTCTTAACCTATAAAAAAAATAGTTTTTTCTATTTCTTCAAAATTTTCAAAACGTTGAAAAGCATGTAACTTTTTTATTTTCATCAAAATTGAATATGTCAAGAGGATAATTTTTATATAATAATTTTTTTTTCAATTTTGATATAGACTCGGTTAGACAAATCCTTCGAAAGTGAACGTGGCTACTAAATTCAGGTAACCAGACATACATACAGACGGACATACAGACAGAGACCGTCAACATTCTATGGTTTTCGGATCCGTTGAAAACTAGAGATCGTAAATTTGGACTATTACATGAGACTCTCATGAATAAGAATGTAAAAATGGAAGTTATATTCTCTGTTCAAAAAAATTAATATTTAAAGAAAAATATTGTAAGTATATAGTTAAATTTTCAACAAAAGAAATTGATTTTCAACCACATAGTTGAATTTTCGAATAAAATAGCTACGTTTTCAAAAAAAAAATGGAATGGTTAAATTTTTAGTTGAAAAAATTTAGTTTCGATTAAAAACCTTATTTTTAAGGAAATAGTTCGACTTTTAGCCAAAGAAATTAATTTTCAACTATAGTATTATGAATCCTCAATAAAAAAATAAATTTTTAACAAAGTGGTTCTACTTTCAAATAATTTGAAACATTTGATAAATTTTCAAATAAATAAAAACGACTGTTTAAAAAAAGAGTTTAATTTTCAGACAAGAAAGAAAAAAAATGTATTTTTTTTTTTTAATTTTCTACAAAACAGTTGAATTTTCAACCAAAATTATATGAATTTGAAAAAATATATATATTTTAAATGGAATAGCCAAATTTTCAACCCAAAAAGACAATTTTTCTACAAAACAGTAGAATTTGCAACTAATAAGCGACTTTTCAACAAAATTGTCGAATTTTCAACGAAAAGTAGTAAATCCTGAACCTAATAATAAAAATTTTTACCGCAAAAGATAAATTTTCTCTTAAAATATAATATTAGAGTAGAACTTTAAATTAAAAAGATTTCACTTTGAACCAAGAATATAGTTGGATATTCTTAAAGGGTTCTATTATTGCAGTATGCATTGAAGTGAATAAATGAGAAAAGAGGGCAATAATGGAAAGTCTGCGAATCCTGCAATAAATAAATAGGAACATTGATGAAAAAATTTGTTTTTGAAAAATCCAAAAAGTTTTGGCAATTATTTTTCAAAAAATATTTCTTCAAAGCTCCGTCTTATTATAATTATTTGTTTAAATACATCTCAATATCAGTGGAAAAAAATGTCCTTAAAATTTTTTAAAATTAGTTTAGGGTTTTTTTCCAACACCTACAAGAACCGATACTAGAGTTAACCTAAAATTTGGTAAATATTATAAGTGCTTTCATATTGTGATTTGATAATAATAAAAATAAAAAAGACAAAAGAAATAAAAAAGAGAAGGAAGAGGATTTGGTTGGTTTCCTTCTCATTTTTCTTTCCTCTGTTTTATTTTTGTCGAAAGAAAAAATTATTTTTTTCAAACTACAATAGGAGCATATTGTGGTGGTTGTCCAAATTTGGTCGTTGGATTATTCTTTTATTTTCAGGAATTCTATACATTGATTTCATAATATTAAAAAAGTTAATAATTTAACCTAATTACCTCAACCTAACAACAAAAAATTCACTCTCATTTACAAGTTTCTCGGCTTTCCTGGTCCAACAGTAACCCAAATATAATTTAATATTGAAGATTTACAATTTCAAAGTAAAAGTGTGTAAAATTCGAAATTTTTAAATTTTTGTATTAAATTGAAAAATATACTGCCTTGAACATGGACTAAGCGGGTAGAATTTTAATACTTTTTATAGTCACATTAGGTATATCGTAGTTGAGTACGTAAAATGGACCACTTAATATAAAATTGAAATGATAACCGTTAATTATTATTATTAACTAATTTATTAATACTTATAACTAGAGTTGAAAATCATCTTGCTGCCGTGTCGGAGATACGCATTCGATTCCTGCTTGATTCTCCTATAACCTGATTTTTTCTGTTTCAGCTCTTGCAATATAATATAATGCCTAATCCTGTATTTAGGAATTTATATTTAATTTCTAATATATGAAATTAAAATAAGGATCAAAAGATAAATTCAATATAAGTTATCTCTGTTCTTCCTCACTTCTAATATACAAAGCAGGCTACATTTATTATTTTATTTTGAACAGCAATAATTTTAAAAGCAGAAGTTGATATAAGACACTAATTTACTGTGAAATAATTAATTTATTAAGTAAGGGCTAATGCATAAAAATAATATACATGTGAAAAGGCCGTGGCTACCTGCACTGAAACTTCGGTGAGAGTAGCGTTACACACAGGCATTAGCGCATTTGAAAAAGTATAGTATTATCAAATTAATGGCTCAGGCTTAAGATGGTTACAGCCCAATATGTCGGAGGCATTTTTGTTAGATTTGAACTTTTATTTCTGATTAGTCTGCACTAATGTATTATTCTGCATTAGTATTATTGTCTGCATTACTGTATTATTTTTTTGTTAATAAACTTGTTCTCGGGTGAACCCGGTTTTTCATCATAGCCACGGACTAAGCCAAGTGTCTAATGAGATGAGCATGTTATTTAGTTAATTTAATACGATGTTCGAAATGATTTGCGGTGATGTTGTAGGTACAAAATTAGGAGCATGGTGTAGTTTGCAGTTCATATTTTACTGATGTTATGCCTATACAGCAGCCGCGAGTGTTGGAGGCGACAACAGTCGCCTCTGGATGCTTTCTTAGAGTTACCATGTTTTTTCATTATGAGAAGTGGTAGGCTCCGGAAGGTACGATTATGGTTCCTCAAAGCAACCAATCCTGCCGCAACTGGAACGTGTACGTCATCCACTCCTGCTGCTTCTTTCCCGGAAGGTAAGCCGCGGATGACCGTACGCGGCAGACGGCACAGTTGGAGATGCAAGTTTCACCTCTGCATACTATTTTAGAGCTACCAATCTTTGTAGAATGTTATGAGGAACAGTGTTGACGGACCAGATTAAGTGATCCCAGAAGAACAGTTTTTGGCATCCTGCTCGCGACGGACTGATTCTGACGCAGACAAGTCGAAATTTTGTTGAGTTGGCTCATAAATAAAGCTTTCATACCTCCAAGACAGCGGATTTTGAAAACTATAAGATGGACTTTGTAGCGCCGGTACAGCGTGTTTAGCTCGAAAAGAAGTACTTGATATTTCGCCCGTTTTTCTTCCTCCTTTGCCGTGATATTACGATCGATGTTCAAAAGTCGTGTATAGGAAGCAAAACATTATCTTCTTCTAAGAGAACATGCTGACAAGCCCCTTCATGGTAAATTCTACGGAATTATACATAGATAGGAGCTATTGATTGATCTGTCCGACATGTTTCTCAAGTCTGCTGGATTGATATCGGAAAAGCATAATGAATGTACGCATGATGAATGCACCTGTAGGCGACACCAAGTACTAAGCTTGTAAGCAAGAGCCACAAACACTTGGACATGTTCTCAGTGGATACTTAAAGTATGCATGCTATGGGTACATAATATCATGCTACAAAGCATGATATTGCCCTGTTAGTGATGCCATCTGCGGCACAGTATACAAATGTCGCACCATTGACGACTTTATGTTGATGTACGAGTAGCATAAGAAAATCTGTGCTATTTAGAACTTAGCAGGCTGTAGCCAGAACCGTTCTTTAATGAAGACACTCCAAGCTTAGCAAGCCTCTAAGCCCTTCATCTCGAGGCACGTATATTCCAGGTACGGAAGATCTAGGATGATGACTGCGATGGATTGTCATCATCTTGCGTGTGCTTTGGTCAAGTTGCTTCAACCCATCGACGTTCGATTTCACTGCACCAAACGTGTAGAGCAGTATACGAACGGCCAGCATATTGGTCGCCTAGATCTTATTCTTCCCAGATAATTCGAGGCCCAAATTTTTCTGAGAATTTGGTGATACCTTTTTTGAGGGCCGTTTTGAAAACATGCACATTTCGGGTTTCCGCTTGCGGTATTCCAAGATATGTATATGTTTCTCCATTACCAAGATGTTGAATGGTTTTTCCCCCTATGAGTTGAACATTCTGATCGTCACGCGATGATGTAGTTTCTAGTCTTCCTTGGTATAGATGGATGCAGGCACACTTGTCCAGTCCGAAGCTCATGCCAATCGCTTGAGAGTACCTATTTACCGCCGCCACAAGGATGTTCAGGTCCTCTTTTGAGGAACTAATGAGTTTGAGTTTGTCCATGTATAGAAGGTGGTTGACTTTATATTTTATTCTGTTCGGTGGGCCACATCGGTATTCAGAGCTTTTGCCTCGAAGCACATTAGATAGAGGCAAGAGGAAAATGCAGAAAAGTATCAGACTTGGAGAGTCTCCTTGGATGTCCTTCCTCTTATATGTGATACAGTTGGTAGTCACTTGTCTTTTGATAGATGTTATGACAAATCTTGTCCGCCACAAGAGCATACGCTTTTTTATGCATCCCACTATTTTTTGATGCACGTCCAGGCACTCAAGGAGCATAGTAAGTAGCTGATGGTTCGTGTTATCGAATGCCTTATGATATTTAATCCAAGCCTTAGACAGTTTGCGTCGATCCCTGATCAAGCCCTAGTTAATTCACCGGTCTATCAACAGGTTCTCCCTGCAACCAGCCAGCCCTGTCTCGCATCCACATTCTTCAACTTCTACACTCCACATCGGCTTGATAGATGTTAATATTCTCTTTGTTAGGGTGCCAGTGAATAGCATGTAGTTGGTGTTCAAGCAAGCTATGGGCCTGTATTTCTTTGGACTTGACAAATCTCCAATCTGAGGGATTAGTACCGTGCGTCCTTCCACTAGCCACTGGGGATGGGTTGTTCTTCGTTTAAGAAAGTAGTAAATATACGAACTAGATGTTGGTGCGTAGAAGTGAACTTCTTGCACCAAAAGTTGTTGATTTTCTCTGGCCCTGGCACTAAAGAGTTCTTAGTTCTAGCGATAAATTTCTCCTCTTCTTCAGCAGTTATGAGTGGATATTCTTACTCTGGACCTTGTAACCTTTGCCTTTGGCCAGATTTACGAGAGAGTGATATATCTAAAGCGTCTTCATTTAGCTGATAAGTATCTCCATATACTTGCTCCCACAAGACTTGAAAATCTTCACGACTAGGCGTATTTTTAACGGCACATAATGTTCTAATGAAAAGACGGGAAGGATGAGAAGAAAAGATGGAATTTTCCTGAATTCAATTTACTCGCCATTAAATTCGCTCTTTCGTTGTTAAAAGAAATCTTATTTTTTGCGTCCAGTGCTACTTGATGGTCAGCAGTTTACACTTGTTCAGCGTGTGACTTGCTTTCCTTAAGTTTCGAGCAAGTGCCCTAACTTTTAAAGTGAATTTTTTATTTGATGTTATGTAGCTAATCACGTACTGAACATTTGATGCATGCCGTTTCGCCATTTCAATTTTAAACTGAAGCTGTGCAAAACGCTGGCGAGCTTTACCCAGGCGTATTGCAGTATCGTTACCTTTATTGTCGCTAAGCAGGAAGACCTCCTACTCGTAAACTACACAGTTCAGAGTTCAGTGATTAACATTTTCGGGGATAGAATCGGGGAGAGCAGTATTAGCTTCAGCTAATTTGTCATCGTTACAAAAACATTGCGCTCTTTTAAAAAAAGCCGGCAGTTCACAGTAGTCACGCAATGTACTTTTCAGAACAAAATCATAAATGGCGTGTTTTCATGCCTCCACAGAAAAACTCAAAATCGCTTTTTGTGTCGATAAAGGTACGCACGAAAGTTTCCATCATAAAATCATGAATGATGTGAATGCGTGTGAAACTATATTTGTGTAAAACTACTTGGATAGCACGCTACCTTTTTCTTTAAGACCGTCGACTTACCAATCTGCTATGAATTTCTCTTTCTATTTTTTCAACCACGGTCTCTAACAAGCGCTACAAAAATGTGGAGACATGCACAAATCGACCTCTTTTTTGAACTCTGACGTCACACGGTGCTCACTAAACCCTCATTTGTAACTTATCCAACGAACCGCCAGATACCGCTCAAAACGCGTACTTTTTCGTTTGTCTCTGGAGGCATGAAAACACCTCATTTTTATGATTGCGTTCTGAAAAAAATTATTCAGTGAAACGTTTTCCCAATTTAAAATTTTGAATCATATTTTCAAATTATAGTTTTCTTTCGGTTTTTCAATAATATTTAGAATTTTTAATATTATCTGTTCATAAAATTGTCTTTGAACAACGAAAACTGCAAATTGAACTGTCTGCTTCAACAAATAGGACAAGAAATAAAAGAACAAGTATTTAGTACATTGATGTGATTCAGTTGTATATTTTCCTGATTGCAAAATATAATTTTTCATCCGAAGTTGGATTAAAATATGAAAAGCATATAGAATTGACCATCAGATATTACTGTTATATTCAGAAACATAATACACTTAATTATTAAGTAATTTTAAACACTTGTAACGTTTTTCTCCATCTTCGAATCACAAAGGAAATCGTATTTCAAACCACAATCATCCGGACACATGATGCCGATAATTTGGTAGTGCAGAATGCTCATAATTTGGTGTTGCAGATTCTAATTTATAAGATCTGAATACACCATGCCTTTCGGCTTCTTCAGGACTAACTATAATTCTCTCCGCACGTTTTATGAAAATTATATTGCCTCTTTCATCAAGTAGTGGATGGATAAAGAGGTCGACTCCATGTCCAATGATGGTATCTCCAATTATGACGAATGTTAATTCGCCCATGAGTTTCTGTGGCCAAAAATGTTTGTCGGGGTAATATAAATCTTTATAATTATCTAAGGTTATTGTACCGGTGACAGAAATATCACTTTCTTTCTCCCCTCTGTGGTAATAGGGCTCTAGATTGTGGCCAACTGAAACAGAATAACATTTTTTTTCTTCATAATAAATTAGAAGGAGGTGTTTCGGATTTCAATTGTGTGCAAAACTTCGAATCTTGCCAACGTTTTGTGAACATTGCATTTCACTTCTTCAGGGCTAACTTGGAACTGAGTTTCCAAGTTATGTTATTTTTATATAGAAGGCGTTCTAAGAGTATTGTCGTTCCTTGTAATGGTGGATAGGAAAAAAAAATTCAAATGGAAGACCCAAAAAATTTTTGGGTCCAATGCATATTTAGGGTACTACAGGGTATTGAAATTGACTGTAGATGAACATCTAGTTGCAAGTGTGCGGGCCTCCCCGAAAAGCAATTCCTCCTACGGCGCGGCGGTAGCTTCACCTTGCTTCGAGCATTAAAAAAAAACAAATGCGATTACGAATGTGTTTTTCTATTTAAGTCGGATGGTAAAATAACTTTGAAGAAAATTAATTATTTTCTGTAAACATGATCGAGAGAAAATATTGGCTCACTGAAATTCGGTGCATGGAAAAAATGGAAATGTAGGCTATGTTTTTCGTAGTTTGGTTAGAGTAGAACGAATGATTTCAGTGAGCCTAGATAATTCGTACATTATTGTAAATAATCACTGACCATCCTTGATTAATGTGGAATTCAATTGCATGTTTTGAATTCTCTGAATTCTTCTGAATCAACTTTGGTCGACGGTAGACTATTACTAAATTAAGATGCACTCGTTTTTCCAATTCTGCAGAAGTCTTTGAATTCAATTTGAAATTTTTTGAATTGTTTAAAACTACTTTGAACTCCTCTAAAATCTTTAGAAATCACGTTAAATTATTGTAAATTCCTCCAAGCCTTTTGAATTCTGCGGACTTCTCTCGATTTCTTAGAATTCTGCAAATTTAAAAAAACGGGTACATCTTAATTTAGTAGTAATTTACTGTGATCAATTACATCCTAAATTTTCCAAAAGAATTAAAAAATATTTTTAAAAACTCAAATGTTTCCAAGTTAATTGGAAGATTTATACAGAATTCTGAAAAATTGAACAAAAACGTGTGCCCTCTAGTCCAGTAGCAGTTCACCCATCGATGAAAGTTGCTGAATTTGAAAAAGGTGAAAAGAATTTCATGTTTCGAGAAGAATTAAAAAAATTAAAGATAAATCAAATGATACCCTAAATATTTCAAGAGAATTCTTTAAAATCTTTAAAAGAATTTAAAAGATAACATGTGAAATCTAAAAATCGAGAGGATTCTGCAGAATTCAAAAGGCTTGAATGAATTTACAATAATTCAACGTGAAGCCTGAAGATTTTAGAAGATATCAAAATATTTTAATGGAATTCAAAGACTTCTACAGAATTTCGCAAAATTAGGAAAAACGAGAAAAAGAGAGTTGATCAGGGACGGTCACTGATTATTTGCAATAATGTAAGAATTATCTCCGCTCACTGGAATTATTTGTTCTACGCTTAACAAATTTCAGAGAACCTAGCCTACATTTCCATTTTTGCATGCACCGAATTTCGGTGGGCCAATATTTTATCTCGAACATGTTTGAATAAAAGAATTTATTTTTTGCAAAGTTATTTCACGGTACGATAAAACTTTGGCCATCTGATTTGAACAGAAAAATAGATGCGTAATTGCATTTATTTTTTGAATGCTGGAAGCAAGGTGAAGTTACCGTCGTAGGAGAAATTGTTTCTCGAAGTCGTACGCACACTTGCAACTAGACGTTCACCTAAATGCAATTTCAATGCTCTGTAGTACCCTAAATATACACCAGACCCAAAAATGTTTTGGGACTTTTTGTTTTAAATTTTTTTCCCGTCATTACAAAGGAACGACAATACTCCTGGGACACCCTGTATACTCTCTACGATGGCAGTGATTGGCAAGAGAGCCCCACCGTGGAGACTGATCGAACTTGATTGACCAATCAAGTCTTTTTTTTAAACCCGGGAGAACGGAAAGCTAAATCGGATTGGTATTGTATCCATTGTCCTCATTGATGTTATTATGGTGTTTTAGGATTTCGATTGCATCCCTATGTTTTCCTCGAAAAATATTGTATGTTTTTGTGATGACGGTTGTTTTCTAAAATGAAATGTTATTCTCAGCTAGTGCTGATTGCGTGAAATATTTTAGCCTGACTTTACACCGATGTTCCGTTACACGTGCGCTCACCGCGCTCCCGATTTCTCCAATATAGACTTTGCTTTTATCTTTAGGGTTGTTGAGAAGTTGTCCTATTCACGCAGGTGATGTAAATATGGTTTAGATGTTGTATTTATTGAGAATTTTTCCTATTTATTCTGTGATACATTGGACTTAGGGTAGGATGGTGGTCGTTTATCTCTTTCTTCCTTTAGTAGGTTGTGTTGACTTGTTTTATTGAGTGTATTTTCTTATTGCTCTATCAATTTTTTTTATAGTCGCTCCGTATTAGGATTTGTGCAACGTTTTGTAATTTCTTCTATGATTTATCTTTATCTGTTATGGAGACAGCTCTGTATACAAGGGTGTTGATGACCGATTGCTTTTGAGATGGGTGGTGGTGGAAGCAGGCATGTAAGCATTCGTTTGCATGGGTGAGTTTTCCGTAAGCTTCATGTCCTTATGTAAAATCAGACTTTTTGGAAGCTAGTACGTCCAAGAAAGGCAGTTTTCCGTTTTGTTCAATTTCCATGGTGAACTGAATAGTACGGTGTAATCCATTGCTGAAATCGAAAAACTTTGGTAGTTCATCTAGTTTTCTCACTCATTCTCATTCATCATTTCTCCAGATAAAAAATGTGTCGTCAACGTAACGGCACAAAAATTCCAGTTTAAGCTTGGATTGGTTGAAGATTTTAGTTTCTAGGTATTCCATAAAGATGTTGATTATTTTTTAGGTGAGACTGGAGATCTCATTGCTGCTCCTGGGGTTTGTTCATAGAATTTTTTATTGAAAGAGAAGTAATTACTATTGGGGAAGTGTTCTATCAAAGGTATCAGATCGAAGGGGAAGTTTGCAAAGAATTTGATAATATTGATTGTATTATAGATTGGTACATCCGTAAAGAGAGAAACCACACCGAAACTCAATAGGATATCTTGAGGTTGAATGTGAATCTGTTGTATCTTTTTGATAAAGTCAAAAGGGTTTTGGACGTGTGTGATTGTGTTTTCTGTGGAACGATTCAGTTCTTTTATAAGGAAAAAACAATAATCAGCAAAACAAAAACACCTTTAAAAGATTCTAAACTTGGCGGCAATAGAATATCTGAAGTAATACCTTCTAACCCCATTTCATCAAAACTTTACGGACTCCAAAAAATCCACAAAAACAAAATTCCACTCAGACCGATCGTGAGCGCAATAAACTTACAAAATTACAACTTAGCATGCTTCCTCACCAAAGAACTTAATCCTTCCACAGGAAACATAATCACACTCGTCCAAAACTCTTTTGACTTTATGAGAAAGATAGAACAGATTCACATTCATGCTCAAAACATCCTAGTGAGTTTCGGAGAGATTTCTTTCTTTACTAAAGTACCAATTTATGAGACGATCGATATTATTAAATCCTTTGCAAACTTTCCCTCCGATCTCATACATTTTAATAGAACACTGCCTCAATAGTACTGACTTCTTTTTCAATAACCAATTCTACGAACAAACCTTAAGAGCAGCCATGGGATCGCCACTCTCACCTGTAATAGCCGACATTTTTAAGGAACATCTAGAAACTAAAACCTTCAAAAAGTCCAAGCTTAAACCGGAATGTTGAGGCCGTTGCGTTGACGACACGTTTGTCATCTGGGGACATGGACTAGATGAACTTGACTACATTGAACGAAACGGAAAATTGCCTTTCTTGGACGTACTAGTTTACAGAAGATCTGATGTTCCATTAGGATATGAAGTTACCAGAAACCCCACCTATACAAACAGATACTTATCTGCCTTCTCCCACCACCACCCATCTCAAAAACAATCGGTCATCAACTCCCTTGTCTACAGAGCTATCTCCATAACATATAAAGATACCTTGCAAAAGCAATTACAAAACGTTGAACAAATCCGAATACAGACCGATTACACAAAGAAATAAATTGATGAAGCAATGAGAAAATATACTAAAAAAACAAGTCAACACAACCTACTGAAAAAAGAGAAAAAAGCGACCATCATCCTACCCTACATCCAAGGTAGGGTAGGCCAACAAACACAACGTCCAAACCATATTTAAACCACCTGCGTAAATAGGACTTCTAAACAGCCCTGAAGATAAAAAGGCGCCCCCTAGCGATCCGCGATTATGTAAAATTCCTTGCTCGTGTGGCAAAGTCTATATTGGAGAAACCGGGCGAGCGGTGAGCGCACGTATAAAGGAGCATGAGAGTAAAGTCAGACTAAATTATTTCACGCAATCAGCAGTAGCAGAGGATCATATCAAAACAGGAGATAACATTTCATTTGACAAAACATCGGTCATCGCAAAAACATAAAATATTTTACATGAAGATATAGAGAAGTAATCAAAATCTTAAAACACCTTAATAACATCAATAGGGACAATGGATATCATACCAATTCAACGTGGCTTTTCGTCCTTCCGGGCTTTTTAAAAAAAGACTTGATTATGCAATCAAGTTTGACCAGTCTCCACAGTGGGGCGCTCTGGCTAATCACAGGGATCGTTCAGGAAACAATGTTTACGCGGCAATGTTCGCGAAACGTCGGCAAGATTCGTAGTTTTGCACACGATTGAAACCCGCAACACCTCCTCTTAATTTGTTATAATGAATTATCGTGAAAGCATTGAACCTGTTGATAATGTTTTTCACATCAATAAATCTTGGAGTGGTTCATTATGCATATCATGCAAATAATCTAGTCACCATTAAAACGTTTGTGTGCACTAAGAGGTCTATAGGATAACATTGAGTTTGAAAATGTTATACAAAATAAATTGACTAGTTGCTGTATATATAAGTTTGAACATTTAATACTATTTCATACCAGTAGTCATTATTCGCGTGCTGCGCACGCGATATATCTCTTATTAGGAGTCAAATTCTCAATATAAATATTTCAAGCCCCCAAATATGTTTGAATCCGCACAGAAATTAATTTTTTTTTAAAATGATATTTAGATGCTGCGCAAGCCCCATGAAATTTAACACGTATTTCCCTTAGGAGAAAAATAATTTTTTGTAAATTTTATTCAGAATCGTTAATTGTAGGTGACACGAGTTGAAACTCAACATTTCTTTTCACAATTAGCGATAGAATACGAATGAATAATTACTTTTTAGATATTATCTATATAAGCATGTTTAATGGGGTACCAACAAAACAACATTAGTAAAAAACTTTTTTTTTTCGGGTTTATAATTATTAATATTATAATAATATAATGAGATGTTGACCTAAGTTGTTTACACAACTTGTTATTGTTTTTAGCAATTTTCTCTTAGGAGCGACTTGGAAGTTCGCTTTTTTTCTAATTTTCAAACTTATTTTTAACTTTTCAGTTCGAACAAGCGAATAATAAATTCAAGTTAAAAAACATAATTGTGTGTGGCAATAAATAATTAAATTTAGCAATTGTCTGAACGATTTATTATTGCTTATAACTATCTCCTCTTATATAATTAATCGGAAATTGCGCTTTTTTTCTGAAATTTTTATCTTTGCTTGGATTTTTTAATGGTGAACAAATAATAAATGAACATTGAAGAACGGCATTTTTTTAACAATCACTTTCTTTTCTGGCAATCTACTTTTCTGAAATGAAACAGGGATTTGAAATATGTTTCAAATTTTCTGTGTGGATCATATTAAATGTACATTTTCCTTCCAGTAGTTACTGAAAGCCTTTTCGTTTGAATTAATGTTAATTAATTGTTCTAAACTAAAAACTTGAAGAAAACTAAAAATTTCAGAAACACCGCAATTCGTTAGCGTAACTCTAAAAGAAGATAGTGATAAACAATAGTAAATTGTTTAGACAATAATGTTTGTTAACGTGCATTAATTATTCTCTAACTAAGTACGACATGGGCAAACAGTTAAGAAATTCACAAAAAGCCAAAAATTGCTTGCGTTATTACAAAAAAAAAATTAATATAAATAATAATATGTAGTTCAAACAATTATTCCTCTTAAATACAGTCAACTATTGTCTGGTTCGTACTTTGATGTTAAATTTTGTTTGAAAAATTCGGGAACAAATCGCAACTTTCTAACTCTATTCTCCGAGAAAATTGCTATGAACAAAAAAAAATTGTTTGACAAATTAATTTAAATATCGAGATATCAAAAGAAAATAACGCTTTATGCATTAAAAACAATTTGAACTCAAGAAAACCACAAATAAATCATAATTTCGTCAAAAACTTGTAAAACCCAATATTTCATGTATGGGGCTGATAGCGACCCTATACATACATACATTGATATATTCAATTTGTACTTAAAAAGTTATTTCTGATTCGTATTCTATGACTAATCGTGAAGAGAAATGCTGAGTATCAACTTGATTCACCTAATATTGACGATTCTGAATAAAATGTACAAAAAGATCTTCTATTCTTATGGGAAATACGTGTTAAACCTAAGGGGGATTGCGGACCCACTAAATATTATTTCTTTACGCATTTATTTTTTTGTGCATTCGGAAAAATTTGGGGGCGATATGCATGACAATTCAAAGAGAAAAAATTTGGACTACCCTACTGTATAATATATTGATTAAAGGAATGTTATAGAAATAGAAAACGGTAAAAAATGAAAAAAGTTTAATGTAAGAACGCGACTGTGTAATGTTTTTAAATTTCTCGAAACAATAACAAGGCAATAATATAAAAAATGTAAATAAGCTACGTCACCTCCAGCAGGCACATGTACCATTTTATATCGAAAACAACCGACAAAAATGTTCCCTGGTTGATTAGTAACCGAATTCACTCAGGATTTAGTCAATATTTTCACTAGCTAAAAATTCTTCCCTTAAGATTCTTCTCTTCACAGTAAATCCCAAAGATATTATTTATCTGAAGTTGGCTAAAAACGCTGCAAATAATTGAAAAACTGCAATTATCCGACGGCAGATAATTTTCATCATGAGGCGGATAAAAATTATCGGTCGTGGGATAATTGTAGTTGTCCATTTTGTAGCAAAGTTTTTATCAAACTTCAGATAAATAATATATCTGTGATTTACTGTGTTAAGATTCTTGAAAAAATTCAAGAACATTGTCAAAAATTTTAGATGTGTCAAATTAAAATTTCAACAAAAAAGTTAATCTTCAACCAAATATTCAATTTTTTAAGCGAAAATGATGCATTCTTAACCAAAAAATGTAGTTCTTGATATTGGACCACTGGCTTCCGGCTTGCACACTTGGGCAAAAATTTCATTTTAATCTATACTAGTATACTGTTACAGTGAACGCAACAGGACTGAAGTTCGTCAAATATAATAATTTTGTCAAAATTCGCGTCGGATTTCAATTTTTTTCTATAAAAATTCTCATCCGATATAAATTTTCAAAAATAAAAAACGGGAGTAAGGTGAATTTGAAATTTAAGTGAAAGTGAATAGAAAGTAAAATGAAATTACATAATCGTCTCCCTTTATTCGGTAAATGAATAATTATACCGCAAGATGAAATACCGATGCAATGATAATAACATATGCTCCAACTGTTTCAGAGGAAATACCGAATCTGGAGTCCAGTAATAATTGTCTAAGAAATTTAATTTTGAACCTTATTTCTGAATATTTAAAATTTTTAATTAGTTTAAAAAATAATTATACTAAGAATTTAAGCAATTTCGGTTAATATAACGTGTGCCATCTCTGCGCTTCATGTCGAGTAAAAACTGTTTTATGAATCACCTCAGGATTCGCCCATGAAGCATTCAATATAGGGAAAAGTTAGAAGTTTTAAAAAACTTCTTAAATATTTGTTTTATATTGTATTCCAGTTTTTTAATTACCTTTAGCAGGGGGTGACCCATGTGGTGATGAATTCGATGATTCTGTAAGAAGAAATAGAGGGGTTTTTTGTTAATGAAATTTTTCAGCGCAACGCAAAGTATTATGTGTTTTAAAGATGCCCTCGTTATTTGTGTTTTCTTACAACAAAACAAAAAATATGTAAGTTTTCATTTCCCACAAATTATAATAATTTATCATATTTCAATACAATATGAATTAAATTTTCTATAACAAGTGTTCAGTATTAAAGTTATTCAAAATTTAATTTCATACATTTAATTTTTGCTTCACATTTTTGCCTATAAAATAATTGATAATTTATTTTTAATATGCATTTTCAACAGTATTAAAAAATTGAAGCTTTTTTTTATATTTTATCAATATGGAAACGAAAAATCCAATTCGTCGTATTTAATTTGAAAGTTCAATATGAACAGTACTGCCTGGCAAAACAAAAGAACCGGTAACTATATATTTTATGAAATTCAAAATTTTGCTATATATTTCAGATAGTGCAGAATCACTGTTTTATACTCCACATAATTTATGATAAAATAATGGCAATTGAGGTTTGAATAATATTATATTGTGTACCTAGGAGAGAAACAGTCTTTTTATACGAGTTTTGCAAACACGCGAGGATGAAAAGACGTTTCACTGATGGGTACACACGATACTTTATGTAACAGAGGTATGATTAACAAGTTTATCACGTCTGAAATTTAAGGTTAGTTTAGGCATGTGGGCAGTACAGTTATGAGCCTATAATACTTCTAGGAGTATTATGGACGCATTATTGTACTGCGCGCTTGCGCATTCACTCCTGTTCTGTAAACGGCTATTTTCAGAATCAAACAGGCGCTGATAAAACGCGTAAATCATGCCTGCGTTACATAAACATTTTTATTTTACCTACATCTACGAAATTTCTTGCCATACAGAATAAAATACCTGTACCTAGCAACACAGAAAAACAAAAACCAGTAACCACGTAAGCTCATAGAGTGCATCGTCATTTGTCTGAAAATACACTCTTTTGTTCCTTGTTTCACATATGTTTCAAGTGTTTCAAAGCGATCATCCAATTTTTTGAATATATACAATATCTGAAGTCTAATAATAATTGCCCAAGAAATTAAACTTTTAATTCTTTTTTTGAACATGAGGAATTTTTGATTAGTTCAAAAAAATTATTTTACTAAGAATTCAAAGAATTTCAGTTAATATTAACGTGCACCATCTATGCGCTTCATGTCAAGTAAAAACTGTTTTATAAACCACCTTTAGAATTCGCCCATGAAGCACTCCATGTAGGGAAAAGACTAGAAGTTTTGGCAAAATTCTGTAATATTTGTTTTAGATTGTATTTTAGTTTACAAATTACCTGGTGTAAGGTGTGACCATTGTGTTGGTGTCTTCAATATTTCTGTAAGAAGAAATACAGGGTTTTTTAGTTAATAACATTTTTAAACGAAACCCAAAGGTAATGGCCGAAATAAAGATGCACTTTCTATTTGTGTTTTCTTTAATTTAAACAAAAAATATATGAGTTTTCATTTGCATAACAAAGACCTGTAACTAGCAATACAGAAAAACAAAAACCTGTAAGTACGTGAGCTCATAGAGTGCATCGTCATTAGTCTGCAAATATACTCTTTTATTTCTTGAATCACGAAATAGTATATTATGCACCGAGGGAGGAAACAGGAAGTTTATTGACAAGTGTGCGTTTTACGTATAAGTCGTAGGTGAGCGAGCACGAGTCACAGGTGAGTGTACAAGCTGAACACAAGTACTGAAAACAAACACAAGTCAATAAGGTCCTCTTCCCCTTAATTTATACGATACTTTATATTCCAAATGAATAGATATAACCGTGCTCTTCATGCCTCTGGAGCCAACATCAAGTGCTGCTTTTCAGGGTCATAGGTGTATAAGAGTGATGTAAATTTACGCCGTTTAAAAATATTTTGCCATCAATATATAGTGGCTCTTATATGCTTATGAGCAAAAATTGGAAATTTTGGGTTCGCTTCACAAGCACGATAAATGACCATATCCGTGCATGCGTTATATAAAATACATTCACGCCTACATCTCACCAGTATAGGTCACGAAATGCGCGTAGCTAATTTGACTCGGGCTTAACAGTGTGAAAGTAGATCCAAATCTTTCAAATGCGTATTTCTTCTTTCGATCCAATGGGTCTTAGTTTCCTTGATATCGAGGTTAAATATTTGCGCTCAAGCGCTGGCTCGCCACAGTACTCTCTCTCTCTATCCTTATCAGTGAAATGCTACTGATTGTCAGTGCAACACCACTGATTAAAATAGGTGAAAATGGGTCACTGACGATAAGTAAAAAGTGACTTATTGATTCAGTCAAATAAACTCTTTTGAAAGTTGACAGCACTGCCCTATGTGAATTTAGCAGTCATAATGAAATGAAATTCTAGTATATTCAAATAAATAATCATAGTAAAACTTAAGACCCATGAATGTGATAAAATATTAAAAAAGGTTCATATATTTTCCGCAGTTACTAAGAATTCAAGCAATTGCGGTTAATATTAACGTGTGCCATCCATGCGCTTCATGTCAAGTGAAAACTGTTTTATAAACCACCTTTAGAATTCGCACATAAAGCACTGCTTGTAGCGGAAATACTAGAAGTTTTGGCAAAATTCTGTAATATTTGTCTTAGATTGTATTTTAGTTTTCAAATTACCTGATATAAGGTGTGACCATTCTGATGGAATATTCTTTAATTCTGTAAGAAGAAATACAGGGGTTTTTAGTTAAGAAAATTTTTAAACTGAACCCAAAGGTAATAGCCGAAATAAATATGCCCTTTTTATTTGTGTTTTTTTAAATTTTAACCGTAAATATATAAGC